>QKWP01000057.1:442796-544660 GCA_003550325.1 Gigaspora rosea | reverse complement strand
TTTTATATTAAATAGCGAAAACTTGTGAATATTGTATATTTAATAAATTAAAATATTATATAATAACAATAAATAAATAAAAATTTATAATTAAATTGCGAAAACTTGCGAAAACCTATAAAATATTCAAAAAGTATGATTATGTGAATATAATAATTATCAATTGATATTATATCAGATATATATCGATTAATATCGATATATATCAATATATATCGATTACTATCACTATCGATTATAATCGATATATTGATATATATCGATACCCATCACCCCTGCCGATTACTATCGATAGTGATATTAATCGATATATATCGATATATCGATATATATCGATTACTATCACTATCGATAGTAATCGGCGTAGGTGATGGGCATCGATATATATCTTACCAGTTAGTAATCGATATATATCTATATATAAAATTTGCAGATGTTATAAAAATTCGCCACAAGCAAATTTTTTAATGCTTTAACGAATTTTTACCAAAATTTCACAACGTGCTGATAAGAACTTTCTATTTATAGTAATAATAATTTCGAAACTTGTTTTATTTGAGAAAATTCTACTTCGAATATTACTGAACTATTTGGTCCCTTTGTATCACCTGGGAAAAACATAGAGCTACCTGGGTAAACTTCGGTAATATTCAAAGTGGAATTTTCTCAAATAAAACAAGTTTCGAAATTATTATTACTATAAATAGAAAGTTCTTATCTGCACATTGTGAAATTTTGGTAAAGCATTAAAAAATTTTGCTTGTAGCTAATTTTTATTTACTATATAAAAATCTGTAATACTATGCAGATCATATGAAAAATAATCTACGTTTACCCTACCCTTAAAATTTGCAAAATATTGCAAAATACTGCAAAATATTGCAAAATATTGCAAAATATTGCAGATTTATATGATAATATACAAAAAATTACCCTTGTTATTCCTGAAGAGAATAATTAGATAAAGGTTTGTATTTTTTTATTTAGCTAATTTTGCAATACTTTGCAATATATTTCAAAATTTTTTTTAAAATTGTAAAATATTGTGAAATAGACCAAATAAAAAAATGCAAGCCTCTATCTAATTATCCCTTTTTAGGGCCACAGAAGGTAATATTTCACATATTATTGTGTAAATCTGCAATATTTTGCAATATTTCATAATATTTGGCAAAATTTTAGATTTTTTAAAATTTTCACAATTTAATATAAAATTTATATTTTTTTATTATTATCATTATACATTATATATAGGAATTTATAATTTATTGCATGGTGCAATATATTGCACCCCCTATTATAACTATATGGATCATCGATTTTGTATAACAAACAATTAAAGAAATTTTTATCAAAGCAAAAAATAAAATTTAATTAATATTAGGGTTAGGGTTAAGGCCTGGAATGGAGCAGGGATATAGTTTATGCCAAAATTTCACGCAGAGTATTTTTTATTAGAACTCCAAAGGTGGTTTCATAGGAAAACTTTTTAAGGATGCAATGTATTGCAGGTGCAATAAATTATAAAACCCTTATATATATTACATTTTTAAAATAAATATATATTTTAATAAATATTACATATTTTATTATATAATATTTTAATTATAATTTATATTATTGCATATTATTTTAACTATTTTCACACTTTGTCGCATCTAATTCCATTACTATTTGTAAAAGAAAAAATAAAAAAAAGCTCTATACACTTATTTTCACATATCCTATAGTTAGCTATTATCTTCGTTTTTGTTTTAACTATCATTTTTGCTTTAGCTATTTCTTTTGTTTTGACTATCACCTTTGTTTCACTCTTTTTTCTAAACACTTTTTAAAAATAGTAGAGAAGTGAAAAATAAAATAAATTATTTCTTAGAAGTAAGTGTTGGTGTTTTTACAAATTGCCAAAGAAATCTAGTATATTCTTGCAAAGTACTAAAGAAGTTAGTATTCTCACAAAGTACCAAAATAAAATAAATTTATAAAAAAAGTTTTTTAAAAAAAAAACAAAAAACAAAAAATGTTAAACAAAAAATAAATAAAGTGAAACTTTGCAAAAACTTGTGAAAACTTGTAATAAACTTAATCATTTTTTAAAGAAGCATTTTTGGAAATTTAGAAATTGCTAGAGAAATCAGTTGTGTATTCTTGCAAAGTGTTGAAAGTCTAAGTTGGTGTGCAAAATCAAATTGATGTTCTTGCAAAGTGCTGAATAGTTGTTGGTTTTCTTGCAAAAGACTAGTGTTTTTGTAAAGTGTAAAAAAAATTAAATAAATAAATAAATAAAAGAAAAACAAAATGAAATTAAAAAACAAAATGAAAAAAGATCTAATTTATAAAAGATCTAATCTAATCTTATAACATTATAAAAATTTTAAAATATTTCGAAAATATAGTCCAATACAATCTTGGTATAAACAGGTTATAGATATACTGATCTAGCTTGGTTTCCCAGATCTAAAATATCGTATTTTGAAAATATTTCAAATTATTTCAAATTAAAGTATTTTTGAAACAACTTCCAAATATTTCGAAATTTACAGTTTACAAGTTTTTTCAAAAAATTTCACAGGTTTGCAAAATCTTTCGAAAAATTTTCACCACTATAAAAAAATAAAACCTTATGTTAACTCTTACTAGTTTGTCTTTTGAGTAATTAAAATAAGATTTATAATTTTAGTTTAGAACAGTTTATAGGCTTTGAGTTATGTATAATCTCTTACCTTCATTTTTTTTATCTTATATAAATATATGATTCAGTTTTTTTAACAATAAAAAAACAGCTATAAAATTTCTTTATGATTAATTATTTACCTTTGTTTTTTTCGAGCTTCAAAAAAAAAAATCCCAGTAGACAGATTATTTTAAAAAAAATTAACAATCAAGACGTTTTTTTTACCGATCAAACATGAAATACTGTATATGAATTTATATGATTTTTATATAAAATGACAATTTTTGTATTACTATTAAACTTGTATAACATTGGAGTTGTCTCCCTATAGTTTTACTAACCCCTATATTGTACTTAAAAAACTTAATTTAGATAATTATAAAAAGTTTATAGAATATTTTGTAAAATTAGATACATATATCTATTATTTTTAAAGTACTATAGGATAGCCAAAGACAATAAAAAAACAATATTCTATAGTACAGGACACTTAGAGACGACAATAGAATAGCTAATTTTTAAAAGATAATAACTTATAATACAGAAAAGATCCAAAAAAAAAGAAAGCCACTATTTAAAACTAAATGAATTTACTACAAAATAGTCAAGCTTAAAATTACATGTTTTTATATAAATAATCCAAAATAGAACATATAAAAAAAATTTTTTTTATTAAATATAAAAAATAGATGTTTATAATTGCAAAACAATAATTTAAAATATATTTTAATAATAAATATTGACTTGTAATTTAAGTTGTAATAATATAAATTTATATAATTATTTTTTAGTTATATGCTTTTTTAAGTAACCAATCAAATTCAGAAAATACAATTAATCAAAATTTAGGAAATTATAAAATATCAAAAATCAATCATTTGAATAATTTTAAAATTATTAAAATTTAAATTTCAAAATAGAACATTTTCATTCCTAAATGTTCTATACCATAGTAATTATTTTCATTCTAAAAATATAAAAGTAATTAGAAATATAGTGAACTATTTAAATAATACCAAAGTTTATTTTACTTTTGAAAAAAACAAAGAAAAAAGGAGCATTTTTTTAAAATAGAAGGTGGTTAGATTTGAAAGTAAATCTAAGTTTATCTTTCAAAAATTTGGATTAGTTTTAAAATTTGCTAAAAATAATCTTTAAGTAATAATTTTTATGATGTCAATATTAGTAAATACTTATATAGACATTTTAAATATTTGAGAATAAGCATTAATTTATTGAATATTAGAGAGCTTCTAGAAATTAGCTGATTTTTGTTTACTATAAGCCTACCCCTACTCACCCATACCTGATATTCCAATTAGCCAATCAGATTTTGATCATTAAAAAGTTAAATACTGTATAATATTTAATAGTAAATAAATTTGAACTATTGAACAATTAACTACCAAAATGATTCTCTCAATAAAAGAATTCTAGAAGCCCAAAATTATAAAAATCTAATCACAGAATCCTGTGATTAGAATCGATTTGTATTACTATAAAAGTTTTATAATTTATTAAATAATTATAATCTATTTATAGTAATACAAATTTATTTCAGTTTTAGGATTCTGTAATTGGATTTTAACAATTTTGGGCTTGCTATAATCCTCTTATTGAGAGGGTCATTTTGGTAGTTAATTTATCAAAATTGGCACAATAAATCAGAAGTTATTTACAATTAAAAATTAATTTTTAATTTTTAATAATTTCTGATCTACTAGACCAATTTCGATAATTTAACTACCAAAATGATTCTTTTAATAAAAGGATTCTAGAAAGTTAATATTCAATTACAGGATCCTAAGATCAAAATAAATTTGTATTACTATAAATGGGTTATTATTATTTAATAAATTATAGAACTTTACAAAAAAGAAAAAAATGAGCATTTAGGGAGGTATTGCATTTATAGAGATTGCATTTATAGAGATCCAGCTGTATAGTGCATGATATCTAAGGACTAAAATACATATAAATTGAGTAAGGGTGCTGACATTCATTAGATAATATTTTAGAGGGTAGGGGTCAACCCAAATTTTACCTAATATAAAAAACTTTAGCCAATTAAATTTAGCTAAATATCTTACCTGGGAGTATACATGTTGACAAAATTTCAAATTACTATAGTTTGGGATTTGTCTGTGCCCAAATCTCAAATATATCCCAAATTAATTTCTCAAAAACTTTATTAATAATCTTTATTTAAACAAATAGTAAATATTCTTATTGTTATAAATAATATATTTGCAAAATTTTAAGACTATTTCTTTGCTTTACAAATAGCAATTGTTTTTTTTTGAATTTGGGATTTGTCTGTGTTTTGATAGCAAGTATACCTGGGAATGGAGTAGGACTCTATAGTAAATAAATATTAAATAATACTGTAATAAATGTTAGTACCCTAATTTGTTCAATTTTAAAAAAATTTATAATGAATTTTGATATTTTATTAATTTCTTATATTTTGATTAGTTATAAAAATTTTTTTAGTAGCTAAAATTTTATTAATTAACAAATTTTTTAAAAATTAGCCAATAAAAAAAGACCAAAACATGTAATTTGTCCTATTTTTCTAATTTTTTAATGTATCATATAAAAATTAAGCATATTTGGTATTCCTTAAACTGTAATCCAGGCAAATTTGCCTGGATTTTTTTAGTAATATTACATTTTTTTAAATAAAATAAAAATTTGTTAAGCATATGTGGTATACTTTATTTATAGAATATTTTCTTTAAAATATATATTATAAACTTTATTATGAAAATTTTTTAAAATTATTAATAAACTTTAAAGCAATAAAAGTTTAAAGTTTTTATTTTAAAATTTTTACTATAAAATTTTTCTTTAGGTTTTTTTAAATTTTATATGTTCCCGTCTATAAAAAAATTTTCACTTCTAATACAAGTCCTAATTTTTACAAGTAAATCACAAAGGTTGCAATAATAAAAGTTGTAATTCTTTTTATAAAGTATATCATTCTATTAAATTAGGAAGCTAGAGCTAATATTTATAGAGTTCGCCAAGAAAAGTAGATAATTTTTTTGGATAAAAAATTTTTTAAAATTTGTCTATTTTAGCTTATTAGCAACTTAAACTTTTTTCTTATAATATAAAATTAAATACTACTATAATATAATCCTTATTTTCAAATATTATCAAAAAAAAATTTAATTAAATATCTTAAGTTTTAAAAAATATAGATCATAAGCATATTTATAGCAATTTTCCAGGCAAATTTGCCTGGATTTGCTTACAGTTTAAGGGATAAATTAAAAAATATTGTCGGGGATGATGCTGAAATCAGATGATGCTGAAATCCACGTGATCTTTGTATGCAACGGATTTCCTAAAATTTCCAAAAATCGCGTAAACAATCGAATCATAAATCGCATTCTTGATATCTATATACAGAAGACCTTCTAACTGTATCAAAAAGGCGACCCTAACCCAACCCTAACACTAACCATGAACTATACTAGATTTAACTAACTAAATTTTTTTTGTTAGTGGTTTTATAGACGCTTTATGCTTTGTGGTTAGGGTTAGGGTTAGGGTCGCCTTTTTGATACAGTTAGAAGGTCTTCTGTATAGGTATCAAGAATGCGATTTATGTGCATATAGGCATACCAACCGCTTATAACGTTCGGTTTGTTTATGTAGATCAATTGTTTATACGATTTTCAGAAATTGTAGGAGATCCGATGATACGTAGATCACGTAGATTTCAGCATCATCTGATTTCAGCATCATCCCCGACAAATATTAATAATATTTTTAAAATAAAGCTACTAAGTTGTAGCAAATTAACTTAGTTACAATTTAGCAGCTTTTTTTCATATCTTTTTATTTATCAAGAGTTATTAATTTTTGAAATTATTTTAGTCTTTAGTTGTCACACACTGTTTTACTTAAATTCAGATCTGGTCCAAAATCATAAATCTCAAAATTTATAGATGCTATAGTTAATAAGAATAATATAAAATATGCCTATGGTTTTATACTATAGATAAATTAGATTTGCAAATTTGTGTAACAAAAACAAAAAAAATTTTATAAAACAAAACTTAAATTTTTTTAATTTAGGATTAGGGTGAGACTTGGAATAGGGCAGGAAGTATAGTTTATACCAAAATTTAGCAAGAAATTTTTTTTATTAGAGCCCCAAAGATGGTTTCATAAGCAAACTTTAGAGATATGAATGTTTTTTTTAAAAAAGCCAAAATTTTATATTACACCTGATCTTAAATTTTGATTGGCTATCCTAATGGTTTTGTATAACATGGTATATAATACTATAAGTGCATTTTAGTAGACCCAAGTTAATGAAGCCCTAGTGTTTTCACTAAAAAAAAAAAATTATAGCTGGTTTCCTAAATTTTGGGATATTTGATAAAAATTATCTGAATGATTTTTATAAAATTTAAAATTTTATTTTTATAAATAAATTAATACTATATAAAATATATCTAAATACAGTTGCACTCTCTCTAAGTGCATACCTTCTAAGTGCATAGTATATGAAAAACCTCCCAAACAATATAACAATTATAGATTTTAACCTTTCTAAATGCAAACCCCTCTAAGTATACATTTTGCTTTTTTTCACTATGGTCCTGAGGGCATGCTTTTAGAGTATGTGACTGTATATTTAAACTAATAAATAAATAAATTATATATTTATGAATAAATTTAATCATCTTTTACAGATATATATTTTAAATTATAATTTTTTTTTAATATTAATGAAATTGTTTTCTATTTTAATTTAATTTATATTAATTTTTGGGAAAACTTTTTCCACGCACCCGCATGGCCATGCACCCTATGCATGCATATAAATAAGATCATCAAGATAAGTTTTTTTTGATTTTTTTTTGTTTATTTTTGTTTTACCATATTTTTTGTTACTAATTTTTTTTCTTTTTTAACTGCAGTCGTTTGTCGTGTCATCTTGGTGTTATTGCAAGTGTCGTCGTAGGTGTCATTGTAGGTGCCGTTGTAGGTGTCGCGTTAGATTTTCGATTTTGCGTGTTCTTCCTATACGTTTCTATAGCACTGTAGAGGACATTCTTGATGGGTGGTTTTGTACATTTACGTTTCTTTAGTGGGTGGTCTTGCACTTTTTCTGGAGTTGTATTGTATGGCGTAATCTTGGTAAGTTCTCCGGTTTGTGTTAAAGTAGTTTATTGGGTCGAGTAAGTTTTTCGGTTGTCATTTTTTTTTAATGCTTTTCTTTCTTCTGATTTTGCTGTTGGAGCTGCTATCGTTACTGAAGCTGCTGTTTTCGGGTAAGTTTTTCGTTTTGTGTCACTTTTTTTCGTATATATTTACTGATGCTTCTCTCTCTTTTGAGTGTGATTTTGCTGTTGGAGCTGTCATTACTGGAGTTTGAAGCTGCCGTTTTCAGGTAAGAAAGTTGTTAAAACCATTTTTTAGAATCACCGTTTCGGTAAGTTTTTCATTTTTGGGCCGCTGCTTGTTTTTATTTGTTGTTTTTTCTCCCTTATTCAGGTACTAACTCTTCTCTTTTTTCAGGTGCAATTTCACCGGCATTACTGAAGCCATTGGAGTCACCGTTTTCAGTATATTTTCGTTTTGGGACCGTTAATTTGTTTTTTTTTTATAACTTATAACTAATGCTTTCCTTCTTTTAGTTGTGATTTCGCCGTTGGAGCTGTCATTACTGGAGTTATTGGATGCTTTTCTTCTTTTAAATACGATTTCGCCGTTGGAGTCATGTTTGGGTTAAAGTTGTCCTTTAGTTGTGATTTTGCTGTTGGAGCTGTTGTTACTGGAGCTTTTCTACAATTTCGCCATTGAAGCCGTCGTTAGGGTTCGAGTTAGGGTTCGGATGTTTGTTACTTTGTTTGTGTTTTTTTAGTCGTAGTGTGATTTATCGTTTGTTGTATTCTTCTTGTTTTTTTTTGTTGTATTCTTGTTTTTTTTTTTAATAAAATTTATCATTGTATTTTTTTTTTTAATAAAAAAATTTTAAAATTTTTTTATAAAATTTGCAATTGATGTTAATTGGCCGGGTACGAGCAATTTGATTACGTGTTCATGTGATCGGTTTTGATTGTTCAATAATAGGGGTGCACGGCCACACGGGTGCGTAGAATTTTCAAACCCTTAATTTTTAATTTAATTTATTTTATAATTTAACTTATTTCATATTATAATTTATTTTTTAATTTAATTCATTTTTTATTTTAATTTAATTTTTATATTTACTTTTTAACTTCACCAAACAAATTTTGTAAAAAAATGATAATATAATAAAATAGTAACTTAATATTAATACTACAGTACAGGTTTGTATCAGTATTAATAAACTATTAGATTAGAAAATTATGAACTATTCGATTTATAAAGCAAAAACAGACTTGGTAGATTAATAATTTATTAGATTTGAAAGATCATAAGATTATTAATAAACTAGAAAATGTATAAAAAAAAAATTTAGAAATCAGCCAATTAGCAATTATAATAAAACCAGACTAAGTATTACCCAAGCAGATTTTTGTATGTGTCTGAACCTATATCAATTTTGATAAATCAAGGGTCCAAACTTGGTCCATTTAACAGACTGGACTGGACCAGACCAGACCTGAACCTTTTGCAAAACACTACCACCCATCCAGAAATCAACTGATTTCTGGAAGCTCTCTTAGTAAAAATTGCTTTATAGCAACAAGAACAAATTTTTTTATATAATTATCATAATTTTTATTTTAAAAAATATATTGTATTATTATGTTCATATCTATTAAAGCATCAATTATTTGTTTTAAAAATTAATAATAAAAAATAGTTGCTTTTTGAATCAAATAGAACCTAGTAAGAATTTATTGTTTATTGCTATATTTGAATATAAAGTAATGTTTAAGCAATCTTTATTAATGACAAATTTTTGATAAAAAAGGTGGTTTGATTTGTTTATTGCAATAATAACTTACTTGATACACTTATTTGATTTCTGATCCATTGAGTAAGATGCTTGAGAATACTTTAGTCAAATTAAATTTTTAAGATTGACTTGGTTTACAACTTCAAACTATATTATTACTATCAGTAATATTGCCAAAAATAAAGAATAATTTACCAATAATTCATTAATTCACAATTATTAACTGGCTTTTTTAATAGTAAGTAGTGAAATTATGATGGTAAAAAAAAAATAAACCTAATTAAAGAGTAACAAAACAAAATACACAAAGCTTGTACATATTCAAGATTTTTTCTATAATACAGCTTACAGAATACAAAACTGTACTAAATATAGAGATCACAAATAACTTTTTACCAAGACAAGATGCTTTGTTAGAAGTAATTCCTAGTTGATAGAGAACAAAAAGAATACAGCACTATATGGGCTTTAAATCGTCATATACATTTGATAAGGCATGGTCTTTAATATTTTCTTTGTAAAATTCTAGTATAACAAATGTATATTTTAAAACAATATTAAAATCATCTTATACTATTTGGTATTTCTTAGTAAAAGATTAGAAGAATTCAAATAGAAGGTATGAAAATTTAATTCTGCAGTATTGCAGTATTGGCTATACTAATTGTATTATTATCAGTGTTGGCACTTGGTATATGTCCATATTTTTTAAAAAATTTGGACTATGTCCAAACCTATATGTCCATGTCCATAAATTACTATGTCCATATTTGTCCATATTATTTTTAATATGTCCAAATGTCCATATTGCCCAACACTGATTATTATAGTATTAATTAGCCAATTATATAAATATTTTTCTAAAATCTCTAGAATCGTATAGTTGATACTTTATTACTACAATCGGTACCATTTAAAGCCATCAAGGTTTATATATCTGTTAGCAAATTAGATATAATTTTAACAAAATATTTAATAGCAATTATAACTTTTGTAGAAATATTTACAGTAGTATTGAAATTTTATAAGTTTATAGAATTAAAAGTTTTTTTTAATAAATTTTAATAGATATTTACTACAAATATTTGTTTAAAGTTTGAAAATATTTAGTTATAATTTAATTTATTAATTATTTTAAAA
This sequence comes from Gigaspora rosea, assembly GCA_003550325.1. Lineage (NCBI taxonomy): Eukaryota > Fungi > Glomeromycota > Glomeromycetes > Diversisporales > Gigasporaceae > Gigaspora > Gigaspora rosea. The sequence continues at coordinate 533,933 of QKWP01000057.1, read as the reverse complement.
AATTTTTTAACCTTTATACAAGAATATCTTGTTAACTACTTAACTAAAATTAATCAAAATATTTTATTTAATTTTATAAATCTGTATTAAAATATCTTTATTTAATATTCAAATAAAAATTTAAAAGAGACTATAATTTTTTTTAAAAATTTTGAGCAATAATATCTTAATAACTATTTATTTAAAATTAATATAATTATTTTAATTTAATTCTATAGATTTATAAATGAAAATAAAAAATTTTTGTCAATTTGTTATAAATAATTATTGTTTAAATTCAAAAAAATTAAATAATTATCGAAACAAACATTAAGTAATAGCAATTTCTATTTGTATACGGGTGTTTGTACACAAGGTAGTGTCTTAATCCCGATAAATTCAGATATCAAGATTAGAGAGTTTTATTCGGATTGATCAAAGAACTCAAATAACGAATCTAAGGATATGCCCAAAGTTAGCTTTGTATATAATCTGATGCGGATTCAATCCGGATGGCCTGTCAAATATAGGATCGGAACACTAACACAAGGTATATAAAAAACCGACTGATATCTTGAATTCATTGGCTTAGTACAACTCATTCTTACTGTAGCTCTCGAATTTTGTATTATTAAAACTTCAATCCGATATTGTTCACATGAAGTTCAAAACATTTATTTATTCGAAGAAATAAAATATTTTTAAAGTTAGAAAAAAGTAGAACATTTGATCCAACTTATCTAAAACATTTATAGAAAAGACAAATTTCGCTGCTACTACATTATGCTAAAGAATTTGCTAAATTTTTTGATTGGTTGTCGATCCTTAAATTTCATCGGTTACTTAATAACAAAGTGTAAATCTGCCAGGAGCAAATAGCATCGAAAAATAAATTTTCATTGAAATTTATCAAATTTATGATAATCAGATAATAATCTAGATTTGTTAATGCTGTAATGATTTATCATATATGGGTGTTACTATGATGATCGACAACCAATCAAATGGATCTTCTGTTAAATAGATGTTAAATAATCTTTGAAATGAACTGAAATGAACGGTAATCCACAAGACGATAACATTGAATTTGTCACGACACCGTCGCCCTCATTTCTATGTCCAGTGTAAGCAAATACTTATGCGAGTATCGTGTTAGTAACAAATTGATAACAATGGTATATTTTTAGTTGTCACGACGTTTGCCGGGAACCTCAGATCACGCGTGTATGTAACCATTCGTTTTGTGCAGCGTGCATTTATCAAAGTTTAGAGGTGGAACCATACTGTCCGCTTTGCCGGAGTCGGTTAAAGGTTGAGGGTTTGTGCGTTTATTCTTTGTGGAGTGTTCCAAGGTTTATTGTTCATGCAATATTTCATATTATTTTCCTGTTTTAGATCTTCACCCAAATCTAGCTTTAGCCGGATTAATTCAAGAGCTTCTTATATATTGTGCAAATAAATGTTATGGTTGCCCTGCACATGTACGCCTTGATTCTCATAAGCATCACTTATTTTCTTGCACTTATACTCCAAAATCATGTCAAAACTCTCAATGGGGATGTGATTTTAAAGGTGTGATATTATTATTATAAGTAGTTTACTTCTTAAATATTGTACTTCTATATATTTAGTTTTTTTTTTTTTTTAATGACAATAATAATAGGAACTATAAAGACTGTTAAAGATCATTTAGAAGTTTGTGTTTATGAGAAATTTAAAGGTTATATTCAAAAGAATGATGCCAGGATTGAACAATTAGAAAGGACCATAGAGGTATATTTATTTGGATCCTTGGAACTTTTATAAAAGTTCAGTTTTTTTAAATGGCATAAATTTAATAGACATTTACGAGTTTGAAAGGAAGCCAAATTTAGGTAATGTTATTTACCTTTAACCTCCTAGGAACAACAACGTGAATTTGAAAAATTGCTATTACTAGTGAAAAAATCAAGACCCGATATAATGGTAAAAATGAATGCAAATTTTATTAAAATATGTCTTTTTTTGATAGTAATCTAATGTGATGTATTTTTTCATCTGTATAACATAGTCATCTATAGATTCTGTTACCGTTAACGGTAATGGAATTGACTATCATTCGTTAGGGGATGGCAATGAAATAGACGTAGGTTTTGGATTTACTATCTTATTTTATTTTATTATATAAAGCTTAACTAACGATAATAAATATAGACATTCCCGCTCGGTGAAATTACTTGTCGACAGACCATATCTGAACATACCTGTGGTGTTACTTCACTTGCATATAACAAAGGTTTGATTTATGCTGGTGCTCATGATGGGTCTGCGAAGGTTTGCTATAATGATCTGCACATTTATCAAATCACTTTTTCATATAAAATATAACTAATAATGTTATGTAATTAAATTAAAGGTATTCAAAGCAGATTCTGGACAAATGATTAAAAATTTACATGGTCATCGAATGTCTGTTTGGGCTTTGGCTGTGAGCTCAGAGAATGAAAGATTTTTTAGTGCGGGGTCTGATGGGACGATTAAAGTAAGCACGTTCTAATTATTTATTCACTTACAGATTCATTGATTTACAAATATATTTATTTTATGTTAGGTATGGGATTTGAAAGAGGATACCTCTGACAATTGTATTAATACCTTGACTCAACATAATGGAAAAATATATGGATTGGTTGTTAGTGGTAATAGACTTTACTCTGCCTCGTCAGATAAAACCATCAAAGTTTGGGATCCTGTTACTTTAGAAAATATATCGACGTTCACTGGCCATACTGATGGTGTAAATAATTTGATTGCAATGGACCATGGCAAGTTGTTGACTGCAGGAAGTGATAATACTGTTAAGGTAATGATGTAAAATTTGTAGATTTCTTTGATTTTATCAAAACATTCTTAAATTTGTTTTTATAGATTTGGGATGCGATAACAGGTACATGTATTCAAACAATATCCTCTCATTCATCTGAAGTTTTGGACGTAACTTCAGGCGACAATCTTTTATTCGCCTCAACGTACGATGCTGTCATACATGTTTATAATCTTAATGATTATTCGTCCGTCGCTACATTGTCTGGACATAATTGGGAAGTGTGGCAATTGGAATACACTAATGGTGCAATGTTTAGTGCAAGTTTTGATCATACAATTAAACGGTGGGACGTACGAAATCACCTGATTTGTAATGCTACTTTAAGAGGTCATAAAGGCATGTATTTTTTTCAATGGTTGGATCTAATTTTCTATCGTTTAGTATTTTCTGTATGATCTTGAATTATTTTTATTATCGTTTTTAAGGCTTTGTACATGCTATGACGTTAGGCCATAATAATTTAATAACTGGATGTGCCGATAAGACCATCAAAGTATGTTAAGATTTATATACTATAAATGTTTTTGAAATATCTAATAATTTTGCGTTAAAACAACTATTATTTGTTTACACAGATCTGGAAATGATAATTTTGTAATCTTTTGTTTTTTTGATATATAGCATTAATTCTTAGCTCCTGTATTTTAATTGGTGCACTACGGTAGATTTTATTCTGCATTTGAAAAGATGGCATAACCCAAGCCCTAAATTACATCTACATTATTCTGGATCTAAATAATTAAATATTAATAATTTGATAGTGCCAAGTCTTATCTTAACAATCTAACAGTTATGTAACAAGGAAAAAATAATGAATTGTATACTATTTGACGGATGTTATAACTAAATGTAGAAAACATCGTAGTTTTTCATACTATAGTTAGTGTATACATCTTTAATCTCTTAAGTGCATTTATAGAATTTTTATGAATTAAGTTTATCACAGATATCTTAAATGTAATGTATATACACTAATCTATATATTATTTTTCAACATATATATACACTATATAATATATACTATATATACATAAAATATATATGATATAAATTTTTTAAATTAGTTTTATAACCTTTTAACATATGAAGATACTTTATAGCAAAGTTTTTAAATAATTACAGCATATGTAAAATGTTCAAGGTATTAGTTATATAAGTTTTTAAGCATTTTAATCTTTTAATCCATTCAAGTCTTGGTATTATATTCCAGACATAATTTTTAGGCAAACCTTTAGTATATAATTTTATCTATTAGAAACAATTAATAATGTAGAAATATTCATATATAGTAACATATTAGCACAACTAATTAAAGCATTAGTTTAAGGATTATGATAATATGAAAGACCAATGATTTTACAATCACTTTATATTTAATTACATCTAAATATTTAGCGCATTATAATTAATCATATATTATATCTAGCTCTTTAAGGATCAGGCAATATAATCTTGTTCAAAGAACTTTATTACATTTCGTGCGGTTTCTTTATCTAATGAACAATCTAATAATTGGGACTCTGTAGCTACCGAGATATTAAAAAAGGTTTGCAATCCTTCTTGCAAGACATAACAATCTATTAAATAAAAAATATATATGGAAATTTCAGTAAATAATTTCCTTCGCATTTATTATTTTAAGAAATGTTACATGCCATGCAAACGAAGTTTTTTTGGTCCAGCCGACATCTGTGATACTAAATGAACCCATTTATTTGTACTTGTTAAATTTGTGGGATCATTTATTTCTTGTTCTTGTTCCTAAAATTATTAGAATATATTAAATTATTTTTTTTTAAATTATTAATCTGGATTCGTTAAAATAACACAAATAAAGATCTAACATTACCTTTTCCAGACCTTGAAGATGAAAAGATTTATTATCATTACATAATCCATCGGAAATTATTCGCATCAAGGATATTGTTTCAGTTGGATTGTGAATAGGCAAGATGGTGTTGGTAATATTGCATATCAAGAGTCTGTAATAAAGCAAAGCTTAACTTGCAAAAATATTTGTGCAGATTGAATCACAAATAACAAATCATCATATTATTACCTCATTTGAATATCATATAATATTTGAGTTTTTTCATTTTCAATATAAATTAGCAAACAAACTTTCTTATGACGTTGATTTGCTTTTTTAATTCTTTTAACATGATAAAATGTAACTATCAATTTTTGAACTTGCAAAAAATTATCTAAAAAAAATTACCGGTTAACCAAATTTCGAATGATATCTTTCTTATCATTTTCAGAGTTACAAGAGCTCCATTGTTCATTATTAAAGCATATAAATGTTATATTTGATTTTGGAAACGTTATGTCCTGATACAAACGTAAATTGTTTTTTTTAATACGAATTGTCGAAATAAAGTTGAGAACAAAAATAAATATTTGTCTTTTAATTACTCCAGGAGTTGCTTGAGTAGCTTCAATATCTTTATTAAAAATATCAATATATATATATATTTTTTACGCGAAAAAAAAAAATTCATATTTTTTTAAATGGTTGAAATAAATACCCACATCTTACGCGCCATCCAACATTTTTCATTTCATCTCCAACTTTAAGCCAATTTCCTACAATTCCTTTATTAAAAAGTGCTACTGGTTGTAAATTATTTTGCATATTTCGTTTTTAAACATGTACGAAATATAAAGATAGTATATTGGATAATATCTTTATGATTAATAATTAGCCAATTAACTGTAAATAACAAAGTATATGATTTAAAAATATTATGTGCTTAGTTTGTTAATGATAAATATAAAATAATCATTGTATTACACTTATACAGTATATTCTTGCCAATCTTTTAAATATCTAATTTGGATATCTTAAATTTTTTTAACAAGCTTATTTTAAAGTCTGGCCCAAATCTTACTGTTATAGCTGTTTGTGATCCATCCGAGTTTAGTACATATAGATCTGTAAAAATTTTTTTTCTTTGAATTAGTATTTAATTTTAGAATCTCAAAAATCTTTTGCTTCTAAAAATTAAAAATTTAGGTTTCTATAACCCGGTCAGGTCATTTACTACAAATACTGTACTTCTGGTGAGTTTTTGAAAAAAGATTTATATTTTTATATTTTTCTAGTCAAAGAGAACTTATAAAATTTTATAATCGGATAGACGGCGAAATTTTAAAATTCGTATGTTACAAGAAACAATTAGTTAACTTTGCATGGACTTATATTCTGTTAAAGCTATTGATTTTAATATTCCTTTTTAATATTTTCTGGTTGGTTTATTTACATCATTTTCGATACAATTAGATCTCTTTCAATTAAATATTGAAATAACTTGTTCGTGTGAATTCGAACCTTTTTGCTCTGGAAGAAATATTATTTCTACTTCGTTTAAAAGTTCTAAATGTACAGTAATTACAGTAATTATTTATTCTGGTATTACCCAGAATAATAAACAATTTAAATCAAATTAATATTTATAGCTAAATAGAATTCTGTTATAAGATTTTGAGCATGCCCAAGACATACTTTAAGACAGATAATAGTACAAAATTTTTTACTGAGATAATGTATCGATTCTTATTGACCGTTTATCGAGTAATATATATGAAAAATAAAATAATAGCGTAGTATGACTTTAGATCTTTATACTCGTGCCTACATTTAATAACCAGGCTTATCATACTTATGAGTATAAAGAGGATCATGATCATACTTGTACGTATGCATGCTACATATGTTCGATGGAATCGACCATCAAAGTGCTGGACGAGACACGGCACAGCCGGTATATGCGATTACCACTACAAGGTTTCAACGCGATGTTTGCTCAAAGTTGTGATTTATTTCAAGATGTTTTGTTGATGGTGCTTGTAGAGGGCTGATAAGCGAAGATGATAACTGAAATTTTAGATAAATCCAAAGTTCTGGATACTCTTAAAGACTTTTTACCGACTTCAAGTATTACTCCCTCTAATTTAATTGATAATGACATTCCAAGTGATATATTATTGACAGAGCTAATAATACTAATAATACCAGCGAGAAGTAGCAAACGTAATATAAATAAAACCACTGAAAATATAATATTTGTCGCCGGGTGTATAAAAAGACAATGCCAGTAATTAGTAGAGCATTAAAAGGAAGATTGGTTTACTGATATGGAATTAAGACAAGTATTGCAAAACTATCATCGGCATCGACATGAAAATTTAAAATTAGTCAAGATTAAAATTGAAAAAAAAGAAAGGGAATAAACTCAAGGAGAAAGGAGGTAGGTATTACATATTGAATATCGCATTTTTGATATTGTAGTATTTTTTATTTTTTATTGCTATTATTAGAAAAAGGACGAAGGTTCCGTGGTCTTAACCATATGGTTAATACAGTGTTAATACAAATCGATCTCTCAGGAAAATGATGCCACGATCGATCCAATATGATGACTTTATTAATAACCTAGAAGATATTGTAAATGATAGAGAATACCATTCGGATGAAATTTCTGAAACTGATCAAGAATTAGCAAATAAAGAAATTTCAAAAGACATACGGCCGTTAAACAAGGAGAAGGATGAGGATAATCTTGTTATACGTGTGTACGACAATCCCTGGAGGTCAAAACGGGTAGGCATAAACAATTTCTTTAATTATAAGTTGCTTTTATAAATTATATATATATTTTTATTTTTTAATAGATTCGGAAGATATTGCGTCATGCAGATGAAATTGGAGAGAAAATCTCACGTGTAAAAAGTCAAGAGAACGGTGGTATGATGATAAGAAATGGTTTGACTTTTCGAAACCCTCAAATAATGTCTTTGAATGGGCAATATCATTCTGATGATGAAAGAGAACATAATAGTCGCCAATTCTCGGGTTATACTTCTGCTGGTAAGAATACAGCAATACTTATTATAAATAATAAAATTATTTAAATAATAATATTTCATTATTTTTGTAGAAAACGATGATCGTAATCATAATACGACAGGGTGAAACCCGCGCAGCTAGCTAGTAAAACCCGCTATGCAGATCACATGAGGGTGAAATCCGCGTTAACCTATAAAACACTCTATGCTAACGCGGATTTCACCCAAACCCTATGATCAAAGCGGGTTTTACTAGCTAGCTGCGCGGGTTTCACCCTGACATATCATAATTATCTTTCTAGCACTTCTATTACCAACAATAATAATAATCGATCAAAAACTCCTATCCATGAAGAAAGTCAATCAGATGACCTAATGCGCGAAGAAAATGACCGATTAGAATCTTCCAAAATTAGCTAAAGTAATAATACAAAAGGTATATTGAGCTTATAAATCATATTTATTCGTGATCTAATTAATATATTAATATGGTTTATTAATAATAACTATTCAGGTAATAATGGTTTGGAAAAATAATAGAGCGATGTTATTAGCTAGCAAATGTATCTGTAAAAGCTTAATACTAATAGAAAATTTTCGAACCAAAAGGTATTAGTGTAAAATGCTTAATAATATTAAATAAATGTTAATTTGTTAATTAAATTGAAAATATTGACTATTTATTAAAATGAAATTGATGCTTGATTGCTCTTCGATTTTTCTTTTAATTATGATTTACTTAGAGGTTAGACCCGGATGCAAAATTGTCACCCGGGTCACCCGTGTGATTTGAAATCGGGTGACCCGGGTGAAAACAGGTTGTATATAAGGGTCCTGGAGTTGAGAGAAGTGAACCTCTTCGAACTGTGGATTATTGGGTGAACAGATCACAAGATCAAAGTGTGATTAATACGCATGCCAGTAATGATTACCGTGCGTGCGAAAAATTGGAGCGTTCGGTCAACTATGCAAACAAAAACTATATGCGGTACCATATAAGAATTAATTTTTAAGATCTTATGAATCAGAATAGTAATCAGATAGTGACGGGGGTTATTTATATTTAATTAAGAGTAAAGAAGTCTTGTGGGCTTTCGGATGTCTAGAGCAAATAGCTCTATTTTTCTCAATTATTTTAGCGCAATCGATTTTTAAAAGCCTTTATGACGAAGTTACGTTATAAAACCTCATTACTCTTACCGTTATAACCAATCGAATGAATGCCCTTCTATGATCTTAAATCCGATTTTGACCCGGGTGAACCGTTTCGACACGGGTGACCCGGTTTACTACAACCCGGGTCTAAACTCTAGATTTACTCCCGATATTTAAACGAAAGTGATATGAAAAACTTTTTAATAGTTAAAGTTTCGAACAAATATTAAAAAAATATCATAGACATATCGATAATCCGATACGACTATAAAATTATTGATAAGAAACCGATATCAATTACTTATTTATATAAATCATAGAGTAATTAATAAACTTTCATAGACATATTAATTATCCTGATATAACTATAAAATTTTCGATTTAGTGTCCGATATAAATTAAGTATTACTATAAATCGAAGAGCAATCAGGAGATCTGATATTCTTATGATTAATTTATTAATTGTATTTATTTTTTATTCCCGATGTTTGCCGGGAAATGACACGAAAGGCGCCATTAATCGGTGACCAATTGGGTTCTTAAATCTGGTAAAATATCGGAAAAAAATCATTGCCTTATAGTTCATCCCGATAAGGCTTCGACCAGTGACGATTTCACCACATATATATTAATAGTATATTATCAATGACATCACAGGATAAATCTCGACTAAAGTCATATGTTCGATAGATAAGCGATAATGCAACAATAAGATCGAAATTACTTAGAAATTTAGACAATAATAAAATTTTTTAGCAAAGTATAAATTTCATCTTTATTTTATAATTATTGTTATATTAAAGAATTTCAAGTAAAACTCGAATTCGAAACAAGCAATAAGTTAGTAATAGTGATGCACATTAGTCATCGAACAAATCGCTCGATGTCCAGGTCACACCACGAGGAGGATGGCATCATGTGACCCAAAAGGAGTTCAAAATTGGGAATTTAAAATTGGGTTTGGAAAAAAAAAATTAAATCAAGAAAGAGATAAATAAAAAAAGTTTATTCGGTTATTTTTCAAATCATTTATTTCCCGATCTTTTAAAAAAGATCTCGAAATGATAAAATACTATACCGATGGTGTACCAAACCATCGATAAGTGATTCGCATTTTTCGGCGTCTGATAGCGAATCAGTGGTAAACAGATAACCGTGACAATTTGATCATTTTGCCCTTAATGAATCGGTTGTCACGACGTTGTTCATATTGGTTCATATAGTAACTTCCTTCTTTCGAGAACAACGAAACGAAATCCGGCCGTATATGAACCTATTTCCCTCAGGTAAACCTACTAAACCCAGCTATTATTGCTACGCATGACGCACGGCAATTTTCATTAGATATCGGTTTTTTCAGGGTAGGTTGGTTCTTTGGTCTCAAAGTACCAACAAGAAAATACCCGGTTTTATCGATAACCGGATTATCGTAACTGCAACAAAAATGAAATAAAACAGATACAACATTAAATATCTAAGCATAAATTTTAAAATAAAACAAATAAAATCAGAAATAAAAAAAAAAAAAAATACTTACGCATTTAATGTAAAACATTAAATCTTTAGGGGGGCACACCAGAACGACGAAAAATGAGAAGTTGAAAGTATGACCACATAGGACGACTGATCAGTAATTCACCCGGTCAGACCGGAACCACCGAAACAACCTAACTTCTCCAAACCTATGCGGAAATGGATGGTACAACGAATAAAGTAACGGGCGGAAAAGAAGAAAAGAACGGTGAGAAAAAAAAAAAATTCGTGAGAAAAAAACTATATATTACAAAATTATGACATCAATATCAAAGATCAGATGATCAGATTACTGGTTTGGAATTTTTGACAGGAAGCCATGTGCGTTTTAATATATTGATCTACATACTGAATCAAAAAGGGGGCACATCACGAGATTACCCGATTTTTCCGATTTTTAATTGAAATCGATTGGTATTAGGGTTAGGGATATAAAGAGGTTTTATATATAGCAAAATCACACATTCCCGACACTTTTACTTAGTGAACCAAGACAGGTTTAGATAGCCGTTCTTTATATTTTTCGTGTTTTTTGTCTTTGGAACGGATCAGGGCTACATATCGGGTAATCTCGTGATGTACCTGGCTTTAGCCGACCCCCGAATTTAATTTAAGTCGGGAAAGTCGCGTCAACTTTCTTCTCACCATCAAAATAAACAATGGCCACCCAACCAAAAGAATTTATTATCTTTAATAATTCGATAGCAAAAAGAAAATTATATACAAGTTTAAATAATCAACTCGCAAGACTGCAACAAAATATGATGATTATGGAGAAGACACTTGAAGTTACCGTTGACCAACTAGAAAATATTGGAAATTTCGGAGTATCGCATGGTTCCCTGTTAGTATCAAATAAAAAAATTTTTTTATACTGAAAATATTTTTATTAATTAATGAAAAATTTTCTTAGATTTATGGCGGCAAATAGCGAATTAGCCAGGACGACCCCCAAAAGATCGAGTCAACCCCAGCCACCGCAATAAATTTTGGGAGATGTGATCTCAAGTTCCAGAACTCCATATCCAAGAACATGAAAAGATCTTAATGCTTCTTTTGAAAATCGTAGAGCACTATTAGACGAAGCAAATATGAAAATATTAAAACAAGCCGTTTTTTTAGTTTTATAAAAACTTATAAAAATTTTCTGAAAGGTTTCAAAATTTGACGGGTTGAATTATAAAACTTTATTTTGTATGGCCTTATGTAGGGTGTATACCACGATTTGCACAAATTTTTAAAAATAATAATTGTTCCAGCTAAGTCAATCTAACGAGCATGTTAGATTAGTTGAATACACAAGTATCCATCCGGATGATTACCATTCCTCATTACTACATTACGAGGTCTTATGAATATTCGAAGGTCCAATCTTCAGCCAAATTATATTTGATGCCGAAATTATGCTAAATTACTATTTCAATTGATCATGTTTAAAAATCTGCGATAATAGAATTTGCACAGAATTCTGTTTTTGGCGCAATTTTATTTGCTCGGCAGAAAAAACAGAATAGTGTTGCGGTAAAAAAATCATGTGTAATTCATCTTGTTCGGGACACCAAATTGGAGGACTAAAAGTAATAGAGATTGCTATGTTAGTAGGATGCAAAATCAAATAATAATATAATGGGAAGTTTCAAATTAAACTTTAGTAATCTATTTTAGTCAAAGACATTATTACAAGAATTGTTATTGTTGTATATATATTGAGATATACTTTCTTGCATACTTGTTTAGCATCAAAATATATTTTATATTCTAACGCGCATGCGATGTACTCAAGAAGCGTTACAATATTTTAATTAGCATTAATAATGTTGATGTTTTTAAAACATAAACCGTAATATACTATGGTGATTATTATTGATAGAAATCTGAAACTCCTCCTACTGGACTTAGATATTTCAATATTCCAAAACAAAGTATCATCTCATGAGTCTTTACTCGTAACGTTTTAGATTTACCAACAATTCAAGATCTTGTCGATTTACATTATAAATTCACATATTCATTTTAATAAAATTGTTAATGGGCCAGCATACTAAAATTAGAACCAAAAAATTAATTTATGTTTGATACATGTTTCAGGACGCGCATGAGTGTCATTCTGAAATCGTACAATGTATGCTACAGTATTTTTAAGGAATAATATTTTAAATAATGCTAATATAATTACTTTTCTGATTATGTTAATAAAGTTTAAAAACATGAGGAATATAGATATAACTTATAGGAATATGCAAAAATCTTGTGACTGATTATAGAAATTGAACAGTATTATGCGCTTATAATTTTTGCGTCACGATATCAAACATGCGACAATCATAGGTTAGTCTACCTAATAAACTTGGTAATGTATCGTATTATATTAATTGTTCATTCTCTTCGAAACTATCCAAATTCATTATAATTTATTAAAAACTTTGGACAACTTTAAAGTTCGCAAAATTTTAAAGTAAAAAAATTATTAAAAAATATAATTAATTTCAAAAATCAATGGGGGGGATTTTAAATTATTATCTAAAGTTTAAATATATCTAATGAAATAAAAGATAAATTGCGTTTTTTGGCTATTCTTTACGACGAAGACAATCGTAAAGAACGTACAACACCTTCCATCGCTCGTCTTCTTGCTCGTTCCTCTGCGTTCATACTAACTGTCTGATCTCTTAGCCATCTGTATAAACACAATGTATGTAACACAAAATATGTTAATAAATGTTATGTACATGCATTATAATAAGTAAAAGATAATGTAATTACTTTTCAAATAAATTAACCACATCTGTTGGTCTGAGAAGAGAATATTTTTTGTTTCGCAAAGAAGGTTCTAAATATTCTTCTGCATTTTCTGCCTGAAGTAATGTGACAATCTATAATGATAGCAATATTTATATCAGTAAATCCATTAATTTATTAAATTACAAGAAATCATTTTTAAACATAAATATATACAAATTATACCTGTCTCAATTCTAAAAATGCATCAGCAATATTCGGATCATCAAGCCCATGTGCGAAATTTTCCAAAAAAGTGACATCCACATCAAAATTAATTATAGCATTGGAATTAATTTTTTTGACATCCGGGTTTAAAATTAAATCCTAAAAATTGATAAAAATAAGAATTTGAACTGTTTATAGAATATTTTAACATTAAAAAACCCCCAAAATTATTATATGTACACGAATAGAAGTTGCCAAATGACTTAGAGCATCAAAATATATAAAAGTTTTGATCGACACCGGTAAATTATACAATGTAGAGCTAATGAGGGCGCCAAGAAACCCAATCATATCTATAATGAAATTATTAGTTAAAAATTTAATCAAATTCTTTATAATTTATGTGCATTCAAATTATATTAACCTTGAAGAAATGGACTTGGATATTCGTGAGTTGATTCGGGTATCCTAATAATGTAATTGTATATAATTCAGGCATAATTCATAATTATTCATAATTGATAATAAACTATGTGAAACAAAAAAATTTTATGTACCAATCATAATCCGCTAATTCTAAAAAGTCATCGATCTTGGAATTAACCAATTCAAATATACGTTTTTCAGCTTTCTTACGTGTCTCCCTAAATTCATCTATTGCATATAATTTAATCTTTCCTCCACGGTGCGAAGATCTTGAAATATATAAGACTATCTGTTATAAAATTGTATTGAACAACAAGAATTCAAGAAAGTAATAATGACATACGTGATACCTTTTAGCTTTCAGCAACTTTTCGAGTTCACTACAGGCATTTTCAAAATATTCGAGATTAATTATAATTTGAACAATTTGTGACATATTAGTGCTTTGTAATTTTCCTCGCAATGCACCATCCACATGATCTATAAGAAGATGATCAAGAGTCTTTCGAAAAGGAAATACAGATAAAAATTAAGTCGAAAGGAATTATATAATATTCCGATGAAATAATAAAATGTAATGAACCTGTTGGACTATATCATCAACATAACTGTATTTCTTCGAATCCTCCTCTGCAAATTGATAATATTGATCCACAAAATTCTTAACATCCAAACAACAAGATGGATATGCTTGAGAGAATGGAAGAATTTTCGGAAATCTAATTATTGTATGAAAAAAATAAAATTAATTTTTATCAAACACTCAAATAGTATAATATTTTATATAAAAATTTGTTATATATACCCTTGACTAATACGATTATCTTCTTTAAACCAACATGCATCAACTACGGCATCATATTCTTCACGAAAAGAAACTTGCATTGGCATATAATCATCATCAATAATTGTCTGAAATATATAAAAAAAAATTGTTAGAAAGTGTAATAGCACATAAGAATTGAATAACTTTTAAGAGTCTTTTAAGACATTACTTGATGAAAATCAACAGAAAACTTATGTTTCAGCATATCTGAATATTTTTGGAAAACAATCAAAACTAAATCTGTAAAGGTATTAACATTATATCCATAATCCTATCAATAGATAGTATAATGGTTTTTGTTTTACAATTAATCATAGTATGATCAAATCTCTCAGAAACTTTTTATCAAAATAGATGAAAATAACCTACCTCTAACGTCTGAATGAAAGTAAATAAGCTAATCTTAATTTGCTGAAACAATTCAGGATCACGACAATCATCTAAACTTTCAGCTACAATTTTGACAACTTTTGCTATTACAGTATTCCATAAACTATCCACCTCCCCCCGTGTTCGAAAATTTTGCGTTGATTGCACGATAATCTGCTCAATGACAAAGAATCCTACAACATCTTGAAGGAAAGCTTCAAATCCTTTTTCATTATTCTCTCTTAGTGTATAAGATTGTGAAAGAACCAAATTTGCTTGGGCCTATTTTATATCATATTATAATAAGAGAATTACTACATAAATATTAATAAAAGGTAATAAAAGTCAGAACCGAAATTATTTACCTTTCTATCTTCTTCATAATTTGTTTTGAATTCACTAAGTTTCCCAAGTTCTTCATGAATATGTAAGCATTGATACAATGGCTTAAAATCTATCCGTACTTCATCATTATTTATAATGTTAACTTTGATACGAATAATATTTTAACCATGTTAGTAGTAGATTCAAATAAAAAACATAGTAAACAGAAAGTTAAACGTACATTCATTTTCTTCATTCATTACAATTTCTATAGGAGAACTGACGGGAACGGAACGTAATTCAGGATTTTGAGATACTTTCACTTTCCATCGTTCCTGACGCAAACTCATTTGTTCCATAGCTATTTTACCAACTTGTCGTGACACTTCCCGAACACTAATACACAAAATTAAGTATTTATAGCATTATATAAATTGAAACGAATTTTAACCTAATAAATCAGGAATTACAAACCGATATAGCCATTCTTTCATCTCTTTAGTGACAGCATCTTTAACACTATTTTGCATGACAGGTATAGATTCATCTATTTGAAGAATTGTATTTAATTAATATATAGAAATTATAGGTATATCAACAAATAAATTTGACATACGCATATGTCTAGCAAATTCATACTGAAAAACTTTTCGTAAATGCACTGTTTGTAATTCTTCTAAAGTCTATATGAAAATATTAAAATATCATTATAAAAATAATAACTATTTCGATAGTAACATGTAACTAAATAATAAGAAACTTTTTTTTTTTTTTCTCAAAAGTATAAATCTTACCCTCAAAGCAGAATAATATTTTCGTTCTTCAACTAAATAATTAACTCGATTGGCCATATCAAGAACATGTAAACATAATTGTAAAGTATCCACTGCTTCATCAATATTTTTTTGAATTTTACGCGTTTGAATAAGTTCTTTTTTCTATAAATGATTGAATATGTCAAAAAAAAAAAAAGATCTACTTTTTATATTCAAAAATTTTAAATTATAGAACAAACCTTTGCAGCAACTTTTTTTCCAGATTTTTGAACATCATAATTCAGATCGATGATTTTATTTTTCAACTTAACAGTTCCTTGTCTAACTTTTAACAATTGATCTACGGATTGTACAAATTCCTATATAATATGTTAAAAAACAATTTTTTTTTTTTTTGTTTTTTTTTAAAATCAACCCGTGAGCTAAGCATCAATCAAAAAATTTTTCATAGAGGTACCCACACTGTATTTATGATTTCACACCTGATAATTACTATTACACATCCGTTCGATTTCGCCTTCTTTCTTTCTCACAAAAGTGGCTAATTGTTCAAGGAAAGCTTCTTGTCGTCCTGTGTCATAAATAGATTTTATGATCGGTCCGAGTTGTTCAACATTTTCGTTTTCTGAATTCAACTCGGCAGAAAGAACAAGTGAATGTAACTGTTGTTGATCTGGATCTGACATTTTTAAATTTTGCCCGGAAATAATACGAAGAGAGAGAATTACTGGCCAATACTGTAAGTTTAGAATAACTTTCTTTTGATTGGTCGATTATTTGCATATGGCAAAGTAATAACGGTAACATTTCACAAATATACGGATATAGTAACAGATATAGGTGGGTGCGAATCACATGACAACCAACTGTTATAATATCGTTATAGAAAAATTTGATAAATCCGAAGAAGCAAAACAAGAAAAAAATATAAAAAAACTGCAGTCTAACCCATTCTTGAGAAAAAATTTCAAGGATGAAACTTTACCCACATAAAACGCCTAACCTTAGCCTAAACCTAGCATAAAGCGGCCTAGCCAATAAATATATATATAGATTGTTGCTTCTGCTGAGACGTCCCCCCAGAAAAGTTTAAGTACTAAGACGAAACCTTACAGGCACTATGTGAAAGAATCCCAAAACAAGAGATATTTTAATACTTTATACCGTAAAGTCCTGACTGATGTATCCGGCTATTCCAATGATTTGTTAGATGTACCTGGTATATATTTTTTTATTCATCTTTGCCAGTTTTCAATGTTTTACATATTCTCCATGACGTAAAGATAAGATTTCAAATTTTAATATTCAGGGGGGATCTACTAGTCAGCACTTTGCAGTAAACTTGGTTGACATTTTGGTACAATAGTCCAACTTTACTATTTATTTAGTCATCTGCATTTAAAATGCATCATTGTTTCATTTCGCGCAAAAAAGTTTCCAATTTTTTGCAAAATCTAATTATAAAATATATATGTTATTATTATACCGAAAACATTTTTTATTAAAAAATAATAATAATAGATAACAATAATTAAATCCTTAAAAGATTTTCGCTTGTTTCAAACCTATTAAGCTTTAAGCACGATTTTATTGGTCAATTGTTACGTACGTACGTGTTAGCATATATGGTCATTTAATAAAAAGCTATTTTAAACCAATCACAAAAAAGTTATCCCTGAATGCATGCGCATTGTGACATTATGAAGGAAAAACGATAAATTTTGGTTTAAATAAAAATTGAGAAATAAAACATTTGTAAGCTTAAGACTCGCGTTGTCTTGAGTAAACAAATTATATTTCTCTCAAAACGAATTTAAGATTAGCTATGATTAACATCTTGTATGATTGAAGAGAACCTGTGACGAAATTAATTCAGTAATTTCGAGAAATTTAAATTTGATGGCTAAATTAGAGATGTAATAAACTCTGTAGTTAACGAGAGGAATTTGATTATTTTAATCTATGAATATCCACAGCTTTTAGTTTGACCGAATTAGGCCTTAGTCTGAACAATCTGAGTTTCGGATTAGAATTAGTTCCGTCAATATCCTGTACTACTGAGTTTTTTTGCACCAAATAAAGGATTCCTGTCCTATTATGTTTGATGATAATCATTACCATGTTCGTGATCAATGAAATCTTAAATTAAGTTACCGATACGCGAATTTTTTTTTCACCCAATTTTGGTAAAAATAATACAATATTGCAACACTAATTTCAGGATATAGGTTGTACTAAATATAAATTTCGAATTCTCATTCTTGTTGTATTGCACATAACGGAGATTTTGTTAAAAACCACCGAAAGGCAAGAATTAAATGTTTATAGGACAATCTTATGACCATTTTGTAACCTTTTTTTAAACCTATGTTAGGTTTTTTCTGAAAAAAAAAGCATTTATCTTTTATCTTATACCTATTCTCGATATTAAGGGCGGTTCTTTTTCGGTTTCATGGGATATTTTATGTTTTACTTATTATCATAATAAATATGAAAATTCTTTCTTTTTCATCGTCCTATAAGTCCGTAATACTTTTTTTATATGTCTTTTTAATATTAGTTGTGAATATTGGGATTTTTGGTCAAAACAATCAAACCTGTATAAATCCAAATTCATCACTAAAAAAATCACAAAACACAATTGTTGTTGGATATTATCCAGCTTATAAATATAATTCAATACCAGATTTAAATACTATTAATTCGTCAGTTACCCATATAAACTATATCGGTACGCGAAATTTAAAAACTTCCAATCATTATCTCCTATAATGGATTTAAAATTTAACTAATGTTATTTGACTTGACTTAATTCTTGTAGCATTTAGCCTAACTGATCTTACTAATAACGCTAGGCCATATACTTTGTTTAATCAAACTCAAATTGACAAATTTCGTCAATTTAAAAATCGTATTCAGAATCTCGGTGATGTTAGAGTAAGCAATAATTACTAAGTATATTTTTTAATAGACTTGTTTAGTAATAACTAATTCACTGTTTATATAGATAATTCTTTCAATCTTGTTACCTATTAATGATGACTTAACAAAAATCCCAGCGTTTAGTAATGTTCAAAATGGGTATGATTCAAGTAATACAGTAAATCAAGAATTCATTGATGATTTAATAACCATTGTTAAGAATAATTCATTCGACGGAGTAAGTTTAACTAAGTCTTTTTGTTCTATATTATTCAATATTCATTAGCTTTAATTCATTACTTTTTCTAATTATAGATTGACATTGATTACCCCTATAAGATACCGTGTTATCAATATACGCAATTCGATATTAATAGACTAAATTCAGTGTTCACACAATTCCTAGCTGATATATCAAACAAATTAAAACAATTTAATAGCACTAAGATTTTGACGATTACAGCGGGCCAGTATAGTATATCAGATATCAACCCTGATATAATTACATTCGTAAATATTCAGGTAAGATTTAACTTTTTTTAAAGGGATGTTATGAATATTTATTTATCTATCTATTTATAAAATTTTAGGCATTTCGTCTTAATATAAATACCACACATCCCAGTGCTGGAATAAGCGATATTCAAGGAATTATTAATTCCTGGAGTAGTTATGTCGACAATTCCAAACTCGTTTTGGGAATTGAACTTGGCGGCATTATTGAAGCTATCACTCCCAGAAGTAATAATCTTAATAATGCGGATATCCCCAATCAAAATTTTGCAATATTACGTAGTCAAAACATTACATTTCCATCATTAATTGACGAAACCATTATAGATCCATGTAAAATAACTTCATATGCACATTTACAATGGAAAAATTTGACCTCTCTTCTAGTACCGCCTTGTTATTCAAATCCAAATCAAGGTTCAAATTCAGGGTGGAATTATGGCTTTGATAGTAAATCCCAGCAGTCATATTTTTTCCAGCGTGACAATTCACAAGTTTTCTATTACTATATTTCATATGAAGATTATCAATCTTTAAATGCCAAATTCGACCTTATAAAGAAAAGTAATCTAGCAGGAATTGCAATTTCTGACATCACGAAAGATTATTCACAACTTATGGGCTACATTTCGGGAAATTCAAATGGTTCACCTACAGGAAACCCACCTCAACCTACATCTACATCTACACCTTTACCTGGACAACCAAATCCATCCAATACAGGCGCAATAGTGGGTGGTGTGATAGGCTCCTTTATTTTTGTTGGTGCAATAACGGCAGCTGGCTTTATGTTGTATCGAAAAAAACGCAATATAAAAGGTACAGCAGGTACAAAAGTTGTAGGAGTTGTAGAGGCAATGTTTGATTATGAGGGAAAAGAAGAAAACGATTTGAGTTTTAAAGCAGGGGATAAGATTGAAGTACTTGAGAGAGGAGAGGGTCCTAATGATTGGTGGGTGGGTAGATTATATGAGCGTATAGGTGAATTTCCTGGTGAGTGGGTTTATACTATTTTATACTTATTAAGGTGTCATTTTATCACTTGATTTCCTATAAGTAATAGACTTAGTTTCAAGGTCAAAATGAATATAAAATCAAGTGATAAATGACTCATTATATTGTTTTCATTTTCATTAACGAAATTAATTGGATTTCTTTTAGGTAATTATGTAAAAGAAATTTACCAATGAAAGAAACTTTCTAATAATAGAAATATTCATATATTATAAATGCTATATGGTGTCTTGAGTTTAATTTAAAACCCATTTGGCACCTATGAGCAATATGTATATTATAATACTGTAACAATCATTATTTCCAATAATTCATCATTATCTATAGCGATGGTAATACTGTTACGTTAATAATAAATTTTTTTACTGCGGGAAAAATCGATTATTTTATTCAACATGCCAACCATTAATTCCTAAAATGTATGTATGAATATTTATCAATACAAATCTTACGTTCTAAATGACATCCAAGAGGGTCTCTATCATTTTCTCGACGACTACTTTCCGGTAGATAAAATCCCGACAAAAATTGACCGGAACTAACCCTAATCTTAATCTAATGCGGGCTAACTTGTCGGGAAAGTGGTGTCGGGAAAATAATAGGATCTGCATCCAAAAAGAGTCTTGTTTCGAGTTCCGGGAACATAAAATAATGTATTACGTGTTTTTTCGTTTCGAAGGAACATCTAAAGCCGGGAGCAGTGAAAAATTTTAATAATATTATGTTTTCAAATAATTTTAATGTTATTAATGCTAAAAGAAAACAAAGCAATTTTCATTTGCAAAAATTTTTATCATTAAAAACATTAAAAATTTTTAAAAGAAAAAATTTCTCGAGTATTTTTCACTGCTTGATACAGTATAAAAAGTAAAATAATATAATACGATATGCTTATAATATTTTCATATATATTTTTATGAGAACATAAATTATAAATTTTATGTTCTCAGTTTGTTCTCAAAAAGAGAACATGATACATTCTCATATTTTTGAGGACATTGAGAACATTGGAACATTGAGAACATTAGATATTATACATTGGCCGGGAGCAGTCATATTTGGAGAAATAGGCTAGACAAAATTGTTTACTTTTTTTTATTAATGCTCTGGATAAATTTAGACATTCATTTCTTGTATTTAATTATTTTCGCGCTTTTCATTCACCGACTGACCTGTAAAAATCCATGATATTTGATTAGCCATTAACATATGACCACACCTGACTTTAAAGCATTGTTAAAGAAAAAAATTTTTTCCGAGATTTTAACTTTTAAGTCTTGCCACATAAAAAATAAATCCGAATTTAATCTTTTTACTCATGTAATGAATATATTACTTGCGCATTAACAGAAACGTCATTATTTACCCTTTTATGACTCGTAAGCGCATGTTCTCTCATATTATACCGACAAGTAAAAGGAATCTTTTACAGAGCCATCTCTAAGATTCCTCGTCGGAAATATGCCTACATTAAGTAATACTGGTCAACTATACCTATACCAAAATTATATGTGTGTCTTCTGCTATGAACAGTATTGATATTCTCATTGTTTTCTGAAACATTACATTTTTTAAATTTTTTTTTTTGAGGACATAAATTATTGTCACGGGCTGAAAAGATTCCTATTTAACAATATGAATCTCTACTAAAATCCACTTATCAGTTATCAGTTATACTCTAATCTAAAATCCTATAAAAAACAAATGCAGCCCCAAAAAAAATTAAAATTTCAGCTAAATTTCCGGTATCAGTCGCGACAATTATTAAATATGTTCTTTATTTGAAAACATTTAAATCAATTTGTTTTTGATATCAAAAAAAAATAATATATATATCATTCCGCATCGCAAAAACAAACTGCAAAAAGGTTAGTATCAGGTTATGTTAGGGTTAAGGTAAGGCAATAGTTAGCTAAAAGATTATCTAACCCAAAATTTCGCAAGGAATGTTTTCTTTGTTAAATTAAAAAGGGTAGTTTCATTGACAAGTTTCGTTTCATCATCAAAAATTCTTAAAAAACGATCGTTTTTAAAAAATCATTCGACACCTCGGTAGTTAGCCAATAGTAGTTAGGAGTTAAAATTTAGGTGATACATATTTTTATTGGCTGGCTAAATAAGATGTTAAAAAAGCTTCGATTTTCACGTTACACTTGATCTACACTCTGATTAGTCGATCAGACATCTCTTAAAAAAATTTAATTTACAGATGTAGAGAACATTAAAAAGTTTTGAAAATTTATTTTTGAGAAATAAAATAATTCCGGCCTAGCCGACCCGGATCTATATGATACGGTTCCGGATCCAATCATTGACTCAGTTTGCGCATTTTGGTTCGGGTAACAGTGCTTCGCCTCTTTTATTAAGATTAAAACGGCAAGGTTTTCCATTATATTATTCCAAGAAACACAGATGGATATATCAAGTACCGAAAAATGATGAAAAATGCCAATCCGAAGCAAAACCATTCAAATTCGATAAACATCTAGAGAAGAAAATCTTCTCTAATAAATCTGATGAATCACAAAATGATGTACTTAAAGGCTTGTTGAGTCAAATGGATGATAATAAAAAAACATTTTTAATTAAACATTCTCGAAATTATCCTTCACGCTTATCAAAATATATGGAATTATCGAAAAAAGGTGCATTACATTCATTAACCGAGAATGATTTCAATGCCATTTTGCATTGTTTATTTGCACCATATTGGAAACCCAAGAACGTTTTATACTGGTTGAATCGAATATATAATGATATCAAGGAGAACGGATTACACTTGAATAAATATACTTATGAAACAATAGTAAATTTATATGTCATCTCTGGAAATTTTTCAAAAGCGGAATTTATACATGCTGAAATTATTAAAAAAAATCTTATTCCAACGCGTAAGACTTATAACTTAGTGCTTCATATGTATGCACGCGTTGGAAATATTCAAAGATGTTTAGAATTGGTTCAAGAGATGAAAATGAATTTGATTCCACCAAGTTTGACAACATACAACACACATATTTTGTCATATGTACGTAATCTCAACGTTACTGGGGCACATTTTATATTGCAAGAAATGAAACGACAAGGTGTGAAACCAGATGTTATAACATTCAACACAATGATAAATGGTTTTTTAAATTTTCATAACTTTAAAGGAGCAGAACAATGTTTTGATATTATGCTTGATATGGGAATAGCACCAAATGTCATCACATTTAATACTATAATGTCAGGCTATTTGGATGTTGGAGATTTCCAATCTATAGAAGATACTTATGACAAAATGCTCAAATTAAAAATAAAACCTGGTTTAGATACTTACCATATTTTAGCGACAGCTTTCGCGCGAATGGGAAAAACAGAGCAAGTGTTATTAATAATTGATCAAATAATTGCTAATGGTTGGCATGTTCTGAGGGCGTATAATATACTAATTAATATGTACGTCAAAATGAATGACTTAGGGATGGCTTATAAGGTATACGATCGTATACTATCATCGGGTCTTCAACCAAATGTCGTGACTTTCAACACTTTCATCACAGGTCACATAAATCAGCGAAATTTGAAGGAAGCGTTGAAATGTTATGATGAAATGTTAAAACGGGGGATTTTGCCGAATATAAATGTTTTTAACAATCTTTTAAGAGGTTATTTACATGCTTACGGGATGCAATCTTCACGAAAAATATTTGAACAAATGGTCGAACATAATTTGTCTCCCGATCAAGTTACTTATAATATTCTTATGCAATACCGTAAAAATCAGACGCGAGTACCTCGGGTATCTCCATAATTTGCTGTAGGAATGAGTGCACCGTAATAATAACGAGAACACATAAGTCAGGTTCAGTTATTGATTGAGCTTCTATCACTGTTAGATATTCGTATGAAATACCAATAGAATACTAGAAATTAGATTACGAAATTCACAATTAGGTTTCCGTAATTAAATTCATATAATTGAGGCTGTAAATTACATTTTTAATTATCAAGAATCATTGATAAAAATTCTTATATATATATAATCACTTTTTAAAATGTTTTTTTAAATATTTTATTAAAATGTTTCTTTAAAGCATTGAATGCTTTGAATATTATTATTTTTTCGATGTTTTTTAGACTGGTTGGTTTAAAGGTATGCTCAATTATTTTGTAAAGAATATATTGGCTTAGATAATGATTAGGTTGGAAATTTTTTTTTGAATTTATTATTAATATATATATATATATTTTTTTTTGTAAATATAAAATTTCAAATATCTGTTTTTAAAATAATTTTTTATGATTATTTATAAATTCTAATTATAATTATAATTATATTATATTCTGAATATGTATTTTAAATAAATTATATAAATTAAAAATCACTAATCTGATTTGTGTGATTAGAAAAACGATTAAAAAAAATAAGTAATACTATATGAATACTCTTAAAAATATATATATTTTTAATATTCAAAACTTTTTGCTAGATTCAATATCAAAGTGTTCAAGTATTTAAAAATAAGGTTGAGTTAATAAAGATTAAATAAATATTTTTTAATAAAAACTCTTTATTATACAATGTTTACTTTGATTTTATTAAATTATTTCCAAATATTTAAACTAAATTTTAAACTAAAATTTTTAATTTAAAATTTTAAAAAAATTAATAAAAATAATTTGTTTTATTTTATTGATTTTTTTTTAATATTTTTACAAGTAAAGTTTTACAATTTGATTTGATTTGATTTGATTTGATTTGATTAAATATTTGATCTTAAATCGTATTCAAATAAAAATTTTTAAACCAATTCAAATTCAAATTGATAAATATTTGATTTAATTTGATTAAATATTTGAAATATTTAATTTAATTTAAAAATTATAAGCAAAATTTTAAAAAATTCAAATCAAATTCAAATAAAGAATTTTAATTTAAATTAAGGTGAATTTAATTGACCAAATTCAAATATGCTCTAATATTTGATTTAATTTAAATTTAAAAAATTTTTGTCCAGAGCAAAGCGAAGAACCTTTAGTTTCTCTGCATAGTAATACAATTTACTTTCTTAATGCATTACATATTAAAATATCAAAAACGTAACTTTGCATTTTCCGTCTGTCCACTCATATGAATTTAAACTACTGCATTTTTAATTGGTTATGTATAGCAATTTATGGAGTTGATAATAACTTTTGATCCACTGGTCTGTTTTGAATGATTTAACTGCCAAAATATTCATTTCAATGACGATTCTAACTAGCTCAAAAACATTAAAATCTAATTGCAGGATCCCAAAATAGTTCAACTTTTGTAAATTTATTTAACTTCGAATAATTCTTGATCCACTAGCCTGTTTTAAATGATTTAACTACCAAAATGTTTGTCTCAATAAGCGATTCTAAAAAGTCCAAAATCATTAAATTCTAATTATAGGATCCCAAAAACAATAAAGATTTGTATTGTTAGAAAATTATTAGTTTTACCTATTTTAATTAAATAATTGTCACCTTTAACTAGTGATGCTACCGAAATTGATTTTTGAAAAAGCCCTATTTCGTCTTCATTAGAGAAAAATAAAATTTTTTATAAGGAAGAGCAAATAAAATTTATATAGATATGTTCCTTATAATTTCGTCTATTCAAAAAAAGTATCAAATAATTTCGTCTTTTAAGTAAAATAGGTCAAAAACAATTTCGTCTTCAAATTTTAATTTCGGGTTTTAGAACCCGAAATGCTTTCGTCCTCATGTATACCTTTAACATTAAAAAAAAAAATAAAATAAAAAAATTAAATATTTGTCAAATTGTTATTAATCTTGGGATCCTGTAATTAGAGAATTTAATAATTTTGGGCTTGTCAGAATTGTCTTACTAAGCATTCAAAACAGGCTAGTGAATCAAAAGTTATTTAATTTTAAAGAACTTTACTTAGTGATTTTAAAATTTACTATTAAAATTATACAAAGTTGATTTGTTAGAATTGTCTTATTGAGATGAGCATTTTGGTAGTTAATTCATTCAAAACGGACTAGTAAATCAAAAATTATATCATATATACTATATAGTAAGAAATAACAAACTTTTTAATTATTTTATTTATATAAATATTTAGTCCAGACAAACAATAATATACATTTACCTAGTATATAATTGTTTAGAGTGAAGTAAAGAACCTTTAGTTTCTCTGCATATGATATAAAGTTACTTTTTTGATGCATCTTATATTAAAATATCAAAAACGTAACTTTGCATTTTCTGTCTATCTACTTACATAATTTTTAAACTATTTTTAATTGATTATGTATACCAATTTATGGAATTAATAATAACTTTTGATCTACTAGTCCATTTTGAATAATTTAACTGCCAAAATGTTTGATTCAATGAGATGGTTCTAACTAGCTCAAAATCATTAAAATCTAACTACGGAATCCCAAGATGTTTAACTTTTGTAAATTTATTTAACATCGAATAAGTTTTAATCTACCAGTCTGTTTTAAATGATTTAACTACCAAAATGTTTGTCTTAGTAAGACAATACTAACAAGCCCAAAATTGTTAAATTCTAATTACAGGATCCCAAAATTGATAAAGATTTGTATTGTTAAACAATTATTAGTTTTATATATTATAATATAGTAACTTTTGTACAAGAAACTATATTACTTGACTTAATATATAAGTGGGTAAGAATGTAAAGATAAAAAAATATAAGCAAGAAAATAAAAAGACAAAATATAAAAATAAAAGATTTATGGCAAAGGATAATATCAGTTTATTAAGTATGAGATTTTTAAGTACAAATATTTTTAAAAAAGAAGAAAAATAATGGACAAAAACCTGCTCTGCCTTGGAGAAAAATGCAAAGTTTATATGGGCCCTCAAAAGTAGAAACCAAGGAATTTGACTATTTTTTGAAAATTGACCTGTTTGATTGATTAGATGTAAAATTTTAGGCCCAATCTTTTTTACTTAATAATGAAAGTCTGATCACTTAATAAATTTTTGCGATATAACGGTTAAAAGCTTTTGACGCTATAATCTAAAAATAGATTTACCGAGATTTACCGATAGTAATATGGAATCTACAGATATAATAATCCTGTTTAAACAGGTTTGTTAATCATGAATAACCTAATTTTAGATTGTTTTAATTTTGTGTAACAAAATAGTTTTTGCCGATTTTCTCAAAACCCGTGATTGGCCAAATTCCTTGGTTTCTACTTTTGAGGGCCCATATATCTGTAGAAATTTAGGATTTTAACAATAATATACTAAGATAAAGTATTAAAATAATGTACTAACATAATATACTATAATAATGTACTAAGATATTATACTAAGATATTATACTATGATAATGTACTAAAATAATATAATAAAATATTGTGCTATAATAACATACTAAGATATTGTACAGTCATCCCCCTCTATAGTCACCTCCTCTATAGTCACAAAATCAATATAATCACATTTTTATTTTTACCAACCTTTTTTATATTATTTATACCCCTATATAGGCACAATTGCCTTATAGTCACTATCACATTTTTAATTAACCAACTATATAACATCTATATAAATTTACCCTCTATAAAATCACAGCAATAAAACCCAAAAGCCCGAAACTATACCAAAGTTTTGAAACTCTGTCTTATACTTATGTAAAATAACAACCTAGTGCAATATCACTCCCCAACAACCTATAATTACTTCCCGACACCAACATATCTATTTCCTAGCAACTACTATTTCTTGGGCAAAACCGTTTCTCATACAAACTTTTCTCAATAAACTACTTCCTCACATCCCCAATACAACAACTATTTACCTGGCAATCGACTATTACCACATCCTAAACAACTACCCTTTCCTCAACAACCATTTCTTTCTATCATTTTTTTGACTATTACACATCTCCGACAACCTCCCTTTCTCTGACAACCTCTTTTTCCCGACAATATTCCTTTCCAACAACCTCCCTTTCCCTAACAACCACCCTTTTTCTAGCATGGCGGACATTCGATTTGATTGGCTTGAAGATCACTGAGTTACACAATATAAAAAAAAATTTTAAAGTAACCCTTACTATGAAAAACCATATCATCAATTGGCAACTTGAAGTTTCACATAATTAAAGTTTTTTAAACCATATTATAGTGCTCTTTAACTCTTTGCACGTCTTCTGTTAAAAAAGATCAATATAGATCAAATATCTCAAAAAACTTTATTTAGAGGGCAAATTCAAGCAAGTAATACTATAATATGTATACAATGCATAAGTTAATGGGTGTTAAAACTTTTTTTTTGGTTCAAACTCAACGCCTTTTCTACAACTAGTGACATGGTAACACTTCAATTAACAGCAATTAGAATCCACTTTTTTCAAAGCAGTACTTGGAAATTCAAGAATCCTTCTCATGAAGACCAACTTCGCCTTTTGATGAGGTAAGACGAATCAGGTCTCAAGGTTACATTCCAAATGTAGATGACATCTTTAGGGCACGAACTTAAAACTACAAACAAGATTTAATACGGGTTTACTAAGCATACTGTGTGTGACTTTTATATGTAGGTCAAAGATCGGAAACATGTATTTTCAAATATGTAGTTTCAGATCCGTGGGGATTCTTGCAATGTCAAAAGGTAGTTTTTCCTTAAACTTTATTATAAATTTTGCTTACTATTTTTATAGTTAATTTAATTTTTCTGTTTTTTTTTTTGAATACTGTAATAACTAAACGAACTACTGCCAAGTATATCCAGCATTACATATTACAGACGTCACCAAGGTAAGCGAGCCAGAAGAACTAGCTCGTAAAATTAATGTTTCCGTCTCGGAGATAAAAGCTATTTGTCAAGAAAAAAAAGATTTGATTCCCGAAATAATTTGCCGTTTTGTTTTCAGTTAAATTATGTTCTTTTTGGAAATAAGTTAATAATATTCTTGCTACTCCTATACTGGCGCTGCCAGCTCCTACTAGTAAAATGCGATGCTGAATAGATAAAGTTTTGGTTTTTTTAGAGCATTAATTAAGCCTGACAATACTACTGCTCCGGTTCCTTGAATATCATCATTAAAACAAAGATATTTATTATGATAACATTCTAACATTCCCAAGAAATTGAGAAAAATTTAAGAGCATTACAAAGATTAAATATTTTTGTTAAAAAGGATATTTTTAAAAGCCAATTTAATAAATGCTATCTATTTAAATTTATAGACATTATTCGTGTTTATTGTTTATCAAAAATCAGCAAAGAGGGGTGATGCCTATAACATGTTATATTGGATACTGTATTGTTATCGAAGTACGTATGATGTCAGACATTGCTATGATGAAAGAATTGGAATCGAAAATGATGAACATAAGGTATTCATTTATCATCAAATTCTGCAGAGATGCGAACACCTTTGGTCGATTAGTTATTTCCAGATATGTTTTTAAGGTAAACTATTTAAATCTATTGCACTTCTTGTTTATCAAAAATCAGCAGAGAGATCCGGAAATAACTAATCAACCAAAGATGTTCGCATCTCTGTAGATTTTTGATGATAAATGAATGCCTTATGTTTATTGTTTTTGATTCCAATTCATTCATCATAGCAAGATCTGACATCATACATTTCTTTCAACTTCAATTCATGTTGATACCGATATCCAACATTACATATCACAGGCGTCACTAAGGTAAGCTATTTAAATTTATAATTTATTGCATTTATTGTTTGTTTATCAAAAATCAGCAGGTATGGGTGATGCCTGTAACATCTAATATTGGATATCTGTATCAACATGAATTGAAGTTGAAAAGGAACGTATAATGTCAGATATTGCTATGATGAAGGAATTGGAATCGAAAACGATGAATATAAGGCATTCATTTATTATCAAAAACTGATTACTTGTGAACACCTTTAGCATTAGTTATTGCCGGATATTTTTTAAGGTAAAATAATAAGTCTAAAGAATTGTTTATTGTTGTTTTATTTTAAAGAAAGATATTCAGGATCTTGAATATTTCTGTTGCACAACAGTAATATTCAAAGTCCTGAATAACTTTAAAATAAAAGATCATTAAATGGCCTTCACTTAGTAGAACCTACTATAATTAGCATTAGTTTAATTAATTAGAATCGATCTATTTTAAGATATATTACTATGTAACACTTATTATTGTGCTATCGCATATTTTTTATTTTACTTTATCTGTACTGGTCTGGTTGATAACTATATATATAGCTAAACCAATTTAAGATAGAATTTAAAATGATAAAAAAGTAATTAAATAAATTAATTTAAAAGTATTAAATAAAAAAAATAAATTAAAAAATTAAATAAAATAATAAAATTAGATTTTTTTAAATTAATTTATTATATTAAAATTTAATTTTAATATATATTTATAATAATAATTATTAGGCGACACAAATAAAATTTACTGTTTTCATATCCGGCCGGGTCTGAAAATTGCAGAATCCAAAAATTTTTTTTATGAAATTACTTACTATATAGTGCATATGATCGTCATAGAGTTAGAAAATAGCGACAGAAAAATAATTAATCGGATATCAGAGAGAGTTTAAAATTAGCGGAAAGCAAAACAAAGTGAAATTAAAAATTAAAAAGTAAAGCAGCCATGACAGAAATATTAAAAGCAACAGAAATAAAAAAGTGTTAAGAGTGCGGGCATGAAGAATATATGTGAAGAGAAGAACAGCAAAGCAAAAATCAAAAAGAAATTTAAAAATGTTTTTTGATTATGACTTCAACAGAAGCAAACATGGTTTATTATTGTCAAAATAGGAAGGCATGCGGCAAAGATAAGAATAACATTTTCAAATCTCAACAATTATATATAGTTGAACCTCTCAAAATCATACGCATGGTGGACAGCAGTTATCGAATTTGAGAAGTCAAATAGTTATAGCAGGTTATAGGGTTTTACAGGACCGATTTTGGGAGTGTCAACTGTATATACTTATACATACGTATCATATAAAATTTGATCTTGCTTTTTTTGGCAGTGTTTTTTAACTGAAACTCATGTGTTATTAATGATGATGTATATAATGCTATATCGCGGATTTAGGTTCAACATGCTTAATAAAAGATGAGAGTGAAAAAATCTTCGGAGTGTTACCTTACGTTGCACCTGAGGTTCTGCAAGGAAACCCATTCACACAAGCTGTAGATATATATAGTCTTGGAATAATTCTGTGGGCAAGAACGCACTTGGGTCTAAAAAGTGTACGATGGTAGAGAGAATGGAGCATATGTCTATAATCCGTTGTTGAAGTGCGTCTATTAATCTCTAATAGACGCATACTAGACCATAACAGATGCATATGATGCACCTGCTGAATCTTAGGCTAACTTTATTAAGCTTTACTTCACCTTCTTCCAAGAGCGCATCGACATCCTGAGATGGATCAGGTGCTCGCCTTAAGATGCCAATGACGTACTTTCGAATCATCTCGTAATCGTCGGATATAAGGATCATATTAACCTGAAGGCCTCCTAAAGCCTAAAATAATCAGTGAAAAGCTTCGCTCCACTCTAATATCAACTGGACAAAGACCTTTTGATGGTCATTAATTCAACATGAGCTTGCAATAAAAATTTGTCATGGATTGTGTCTTGAATTTTCATCTGGAACACTAATTGTTATATTAAATTAGTTAAACATAGATCCTGAAAAACGACCTAATGCTATGATTGTCTTGAAATAAAATTGAGAATTAGATCGAAAGTTATAGTAATTCAGAATATATAGACGAAATTAGCATGCAATTTTTAAAATCAGACGAAATCATCAAAACCTTACCAATTATTAAAAAACAACATTCTGATCATATGTATACAAGTAAGCTAATCAATACCGGTAAAATTGCAAATAAGTCAAAAATAAACCAAGAATTTTATTTAAATTAATATATGTTATTATTTTAATATGATGTTAAGTGTACGTTAGATTATGATTTAAATAAGTCATGTTTCGGAGCTTTTTATAAATTCTGGACACCTAGAAAAATTGACCAACTGTTATTTGGCCAAATCCAATAAGTAATTGATTTAATACATGTTATGCAATCTCAAAATCAATAACTTCTTGAATTCGGCCAAATAATTATCGGTTAATTTTTTTAAATACCCAGTTTAGAGACAAATCACCATTTATTAACATAGATTCAAGTGAACTTAAACAGGTAATATAAAAATAAGAAATCTTGCAAACATATATTTAATGTACTACTGTAATTAATTTATTAAAAAATTTTTAATTAAAAATCCTAATGACTATAAAGCTGCTATCGTTTGAGCAAATCATTCATCCAGTGTTCATCCCTTTAGAACATGAGATATTTACTTTGAATTAAAATTACAAACAAAGGAAAAAATGGGTATCATTAATAATTATTTTATAAACATCACCTTTGTTATAGAATGATTGGAATCGGATATTGTACAAAGCAAAGCGATAAAAAAAATGGACGATTCAATGACTATATCTTGTGCTATTATACTACTTCCATATCTAATTTTTTGGTTAACATTTGGTGGCGCAGCCACCACATGATTATGTGCTAGTTACTTATAAAAAATTTTACTTATATAAAAAAACCTCCGGGCGGCCGGGTCTAAAATTTTTTCAAATATTATGTAAACCAGTTAATTTTATTTGTATCGCCTTAATTGTACTAGGTATATATTTAAAAATTTAATTATATTAAAAATTAATTTTAAAATTGGATTTAATGTATGACAAGTTAATGTGTTATCTAGCATGCTAACGTGCTATCTAACATGCTACGTGCTATTAACAATGATACTACTAAGTCTAATATGTTGACAATTCTTACCCTAACACGCATACATGTTAACACATTAACGTGTTATGAAAAATATAAGAATTTACAAAAGGGGCGATTATCATGTTTACACCTCGGATTTTGACGAATTTTAATTATACAAAAATGGAAATAATATATGATTGTTTTATAATGAGTGAATATACAGAATACTATAAAACCCCATGCCGAAGTTAGTAAAAAAAAATGCAAGAGCCAATAAAATTCACTGATCTCTCATCGATCATTCTAGAACCCGATTTTCTAATCGGATAGACTGAAATATCTAAATTTATATAATGATTTACATTGCATATTTGTTTACTTGTTTACATTTTTTAACCAATTAAAACAAATGTCCGTCATGCTCCTTTTCCTGACAACGGACAACTACTTCTTCCAAACACCGTCCACCACTTTACCATAACAAACAATTACCCGACAACACACTTTCAACCTTTCTCTATTGCTATTCCGATTTATATTAATAAAAATGGTATAATAAATGATTTATTAAAATAAAATTTAAATAAATTATTAATTAATAAAAAAAACATTGATAAATAAAATTTTGCCGGCAAATCAAATTTTAAGATCACATGTAATGTAAAGTTTGTGACTCAAAATTTACGTAGTCAAATTTACATTATATGCGATCTTAAAGTTTGATTGGCCGGAGGAATTTTTTGTTTAATATTTAATTTTTTTTTTAATCTAAGGTTTTTAATTTAAAGTTTCATTTTTTAGTTTAGTTTTTCTTAATTTAATGTTTTTTTTAAATAGTTATTTTTTTAAATTAATTTTATTATTATTTTAACTTATGTTTTTTTGAATTTTTTTTAACTTAATGATGTTTTTGTTAAACATAACTTAAACGGTATTTTTTTTTATAAATTAGATGTAATATTTAAATATTTCAGAAAAACTAGTAGCGTGTTTTGAAAAGTTGTGTTAGGAAAGTGATAGTGTCGATATCGGGGAAGGGTAGTATCAGAGAAGGGTGATGTTGGGAAAGGGGTGTTAGAGAAGGCTGATAACAAGAAAAAATGCCATTGGAAAGAGTGGTGTCGGGAAAGGGTGTATCAGGAAGTGTGGTGTTTAGAAAAAGTTGTATCAGGTAATAGTGATGCTAGAAAAAGAGTGGTATCGGGGAAAAATGAGTAGTGTCAGGAAGAGTAATGATGGTGTCAGGGAAGAATGGTGCTTGGAAAGAGTGGTGTTGGGAAGGGTGGTATCGGAAAAGGATTGTCGGATAGAAAGTTGTGTTGAGGAAGGGATTGTCGGGAGTTGGTGAGGGGATTGTTGGCACATAATCACCTCAAACGTGTTAATTAAATTAAAGCAAGTAAAATCCTTAATTTTAATATTGTAATTTATTCTTGCTTTGGCGAATTATGAATTCAAAATATCGATCAACCCCTAAATCAGTAATTCGTGATATTAATTTGTACAAACTAACACAGCCCGAATTACTATATGTACTGTTAATAAGAAAGTTCTGTAATAGGATTTTTTACAATAAATTATGATAGAAATCGTAATAATTCTAATGTGAACCTTAACTGTTTATTGTTATGCTGAGATAGAACTAACTTACTAATTTAATTTTCAAATAAAAACTAAATAAAATAAGTGGCGCATAAATGCTACTTAATGCAAAACCCTTATATAGTCACTTTTTATATTTTGTAATATACTTGTGACTATATAGAGGTAACCTCTATATTAGTCACACCACTTTACAATCACAGTTTTTTGTATCCCGAGGGTGTGACTATAGAGGAGGATGACTGTACTAAGATATTGTACTATAATAATAAGTTATTATAGGAATTATAGTGAAAATAGCTCCTTTTTAAGAATAGTAAAAAGTTTTTCTACTAAAACTAATACTACAGATTTAATTGATTCAATAAAATTTGTATTATTTTTAATATTTCTATGATATTTTCCTAATACTAATATTAAAATTTATACTAAAATTATACTCATATAATACTATTCCCTCTTTCAAAAATTTTGCTCTGCAAAATTTAAGAACTTAGTAATAGTTTTAAGAATAATAATAAAAATAAAATAATAAGTAAATAAAAATATAATAAGTTAATAGATTTATAAGTTAATAAACATAATTATA
Organism: Gigaspora rosea; assembly: GCA_003550325.1. Taxonomy (NCBI): domain Eukaryota; kingdom Fungi; phylum Glomeromycota; class Glomeromycetes; order Diversisporales; family Gigasporaceae; genus Gigaspora; species Gigaspora rosea. The sequence continues at coordinate 498,457 of QKWP01000057.1, read as the reverse complement.
GTGATATAACTCTTTCTAGTACACTAAAAATTATTAAGTAAACAAACAGTATATAGGAAAAGTTTATAGCTACAAACTACAAACCATTACTCCTACTAGTTAATTAATTAAATAGATGACTTTAGCTTTTTAACTTCAGGATATATACTCAAAAATTAAGCGTACAAAAAAACAAACCCTTGACAAACTACTTTTTCAAAAAACTTGTTGCTGACTATGTTAGCAATTAACACAAACCTAGTACAAACTTTTCCCAGAGCCAAGAAAAACAAACCTAACACTAGAAGATATAAAAATAGATACTATATACAAAAAAAATCAAGAGTCACTAAAAAAACACCCATACACAAAACAATACTTACAAGTGAATCCAAAAAAAAGGTCTTAGCTCAGAAGTTGAAGAATTCCTTGAGACTCCAAAAAACTCAGATATAATATCACTTTATAATATAGCCAAAACAAACAAACAAATATTTCTATATCTTGTACTACATACACCAATATTCTTACTGAATAACCCCTACATGTATAATCAATTGGAAATCTATTTTCATATCAATCAAATGACCATCACAAAACAAACAACAGATCTACATCATATGTTGAAGTATCCGGAAACAACCCAAAATCTAGAAACAAATAATACAGATATTACTAATATAATTAAACACACACTTGATAAGAAAGACTTCATAGACGCAGATGATCAAACCCCAGTCAAACTTCATAGCCCACTTGGAAATATGGAAAATCTGATAATAACAAAAATCCCAGAAAAAGAAATAGACCAACTAGATAACCCTAACATGGATACTAAATCAAATATAATAATTGAAGATGAAACTTCAGCCACTAGATGTATATATAGCTCGATGGTTACCAATACCAATAGACATAGAAGTCAACCCGTAAGGAGAAGAAAAACAACTAGCACACTACTATTAAGAATAAAATCAAAACCTTAAAAAAAGCCAAACAAGAACTAAGCTTCAATAGAAAGTTATAGGACTATGACAAAATACTAAATGCATTTGAGACAAAAAAGACAATTCTTATAGTACAAAATAGAAACTCAACTAATCCAATTGGCTATCTCAGAGACAATCAATTTCAAACTATACTATAGAGATACAGTCTTTTTCAGATCCTTCATACGACAAGTCCAGTTTCAACTGTAGCATCAAAAAGAGTTCTCTATTCTGCTCAACAAAGCAACAGACAGATATAAAATTAACCAGAATATTCTCATAACAAGCAAAACCAACTAAAACCAAATCTTCTTCAAACTAAGAAAAAAGTTAGCAGTAGAATATTTCACAAATATGGAATTCTTGAACATCGATGCACATGAAATAGCAAGATATATAATCTATCTGTAGAGATTTGCAAAAATATCATCTAATATTTTTTTTGAAAAAGTAAGATTGATAATGAAAGAAATCTATGACAACATGTTATGGGAGCTACCAGAATATCCAGATCAAATAAACCACAATTAGTGAGAAATTCTATCTTTCAATTTTCCAATGAAGGATAGTTGAGATACCAAACAAGTTGTAATTGCATTAAGACAGGCCTCCAGATTTATACAACTCCCTGATAGCTACTTTATACATAAATACTACTCAATCCTAATACATCCTGCAAAACTTAACCACATGATAAGGACATATTCTCTATAACTAACAAAGAGGTGCTATAATCCTTTTCTGAGTACATTAGAAAACTTCGATCATATTATATCTTTCAAGAGCTATCTTCCTCTTACATTAATATACCTGAAGACAATCCACTCCTACCTCTCTTATTCCAAGCTCTAAACAAAAAAATTGGATATCTTTTTTCCTTCTTGCCAAAAGATCATATGGACTTTTGCTAACATATTTCAATCCTGAGGGAATTCTACTCATTTAAAAGACTGTCTAACGATTATATCTGATCAAATCTAAACTTCTATGATTACCTAATGACCTGAAGACATGTAGAACATATTCTTTCTCTATTGTAGATAAAGAAAAAGTATGACAATTCATTACAAAGTTTTTTTAATTTCATATCCCTAACCCTTTATCACGAGTATATGTTGATATTAATTATACTAATAAACCAAACCTACCATAGAACTATAGGAAAGTAAAGAAGATAGAGCTCAATATACCAATTACAAACCCAAAGACTTAGTTTCAATATTGTGACAATTTCACCAATACTACTACTTCCAACACATACCACAAAACTGGATAAATATTCCAATTACAAAGGATCAAGAAAAAAATTAACCAACTTTACCAAATAGTATAAAGTTATTACAAAGTGTACTGCTAACACACTACACTGAACCAATACCAATATTACTCATAACTGAATATGAACAAATCAACTCCATGCAGAAAAGCCTCTGCAAAAATTCGAATTCAATATGATACTTCAATATATTTTACAACTCTCAGACTGGTCAGAACCTAAATAAGATATATATAATTATAAGGATATCTAATCAAACAAGGAGTGACAACCTCACAGACTTTTGTACTAATGAACAAAATAACAATACTAAACATACCAAAAATCCTTTAACTATGACCGAAATTATATCTACTAACAATATAAGTAATAATCTCACAGATACCCTTTTTTTCACTCCAATACCAATACCAAACCAACCTCCAAAATAACTTTCATGATATACCACACTTCAACATATCTACTTACAACATCCAAGGTATCAACAATAACCTCAAACTAAAAATCTGGCTTGAATATTATAAAAGAAAAGATCTTTACATTGTATTCATGACGAAAACTAAATTAGCAGAGTCTATCTAAAGAGAAAAACCTGAATCTAGCTAATCATCTATATCTAATATACACATTGAACTGCAATAAGAAGAGCACCATTTATTACCTAATTTTTTAGGGTAGGGGGTCTGAAAATTATTAGGTTCTAATAATAGATAACTTTCGATTGGCTAAAATTTTTTAAAATTTTTAAAAAATTTTTAAACTTTAATCTTAAATAAATTTTGAACTAGTGATCTGTTTTGGATGATTTTACTACCAAAATGTTTATCTCAATAAGATGATTTCAGTAAGCCTAAAATTGTTAAAATCTAATCACTGGATCCCAAGATCGTTATAGATTTGTATTGCTTTAAATATTAGTTTTGTATTGTAATATAAGGTGAAGTCAATAGAAATAGGACAAATTTATTTAATAAATTTGTTCCATTTCTATTGATGTCCCCCCATATAGTAACTTTTAGGCAAGTAACTATATCACTTGACTTAACATGTAAAAGGGTAAAGAATGTGAAGATAAAGAGAAATATAAACAAGAAAATAAAAAAACAGAATAAAAAAAAATATAAGATTTATAGTCAAAGGATAATATTAGTTTATTAAATATAAGATTTTTAAGTACAAGTATTTTTAGAAAAAAAGATTTTTAAAAGACAAAACCTTTTTAGAAAAGAAGGAAAGTAGAGAACTGAACCTACTCTGCCTTGGGAGAAAAGGCAGGGTTTATATATCTGTAAAAACTTGGAATTTTCACAATAATGTATTAAGATAACATTCTAATATAACGTACTAAGATAACGTATTAAGATAATATACTAAGATAACATACTAAAATAACGTACTATAATAACATACTAAGATAACATACTATGATAACATACTATAATAACGTACTAAGATAACATACTATGATAACGTACTAAGATAATGTACTATGATAACGTACTAAAATATCATACTATTATAGGAGTTATAGTAAAAATGGCTTCTTTTTAAGAACGGAGAAAAGTGTTTCTACTAAAACTAATACTACAGATTCGGTTAGTTCAATAAAATTTGTACTATTCTTAATAACTTTATAATATTTTCCTAATATTAATATTTAAAATTTATACTAATATAACAGTATATATTAAAAATTATTATTAAAGATCTTATAAACTTTAATATTGAATAACTTTTGAAGCAGTGATATGTTTTAGATGATTTTACCACCAAAATGTTCATCTTAATGAGACAATTCCAATGAATCTAAAATCGGTAAATTCTGATTACGGGATTCAAATTTATTATAGATTTGTGTATTTTAATATAAAATCTATTAAATTAATTAAAATAACACAAATCTATAACAATCTTAGGATCGCGTGATCAGAATTTAACAATTTTAGGTTCATTAGAATTGCTCACTAAGATGAGCATTTTGGTAGTAAAATCATCTAAAACGGATCACTGGTTCAAAAGTTATTCAATATTAAAGTTTATAATATTTTTAATAATAATTTTTAATATATACAAAACTAATATAATTAAAGCAATTCAAAACTCTTTCTGATGATCCCTCGCACCAAATTTTCAAGAAAGCTGACCTATGAAAACTATTCAGTTATTGTATGTAACATGCAACAAAACTCCACTTTCAGTAGCTGGGGCTCAAGGCTATTCACTGAGTGTTTGGTTTCTATGAAACCAAAAGTGGTTGAAAAAGAGAACTCACCTAAGTGAGGCCTCTTAGCAGAAGTCTGGAAAACTACCAAGCAAAGAAGTAGTAGCTAGTTTTATCAAGGTTTTTGGATGTGGAAACACACAAAAGTGCTTGGTTAGATATTATATTCTGTATAGCATAACTCTTTCAAGTCTTTACAACTTGGAGTACTTCCTTCCTGCTCTTTTGGTATTTTCGAAATTTCAACAATGTGGGCATTTTGGTTTACCCCCTCCAAAAGATCGGCAGTGTTTACTCCTGCCAAATTGGGAACGCCTACCGGTTTGGTGTCGACGTCACGAGTGGATCATTACGCTATGATGTAAATAGTGAATGACGTATCAGAGATGTTTTGGACCATACTGTTATAGAATAAGTTGTAATTAATTTTGGTAGAAATTAGTTAAGAAATTAGAACTTAATAAGGAAATTTTGTAATAACTGTATTTAGTAATAGTGATATGCGAAATTGATGTGCAATGACACTCAATGACGCTTAGCAACACTTAGCGACGTTTAACGACGCTTAACGACGCTTAGCGACGCTTAATAACGCTTAGTGACGCTTAATGACGCTTAGCAACGCTTAATGGCGCTTAGCAACGCTTAACGACGCTTAGCGACGCTTAGCTCAATAGATATATAAACCCACCTTATTTCCCTTAGTTTTAGACAGATCCAGACATTGTATTTTATCTTTACCTTTATATTTATTACCCTCCTCTCTTATTATTAATAAACTCTTGGGATTTCTAAGGAACAGACACAGACACCTTGGAATAGCCCTCTTGTTAAATTAATAAACTGTCTATTATCTCTTGTTGTTTATACCGAACTGCCTTAGAGAAGTGTGTAGTTTCTTGCAGACATAAAAGAAACTATATTTCCCTCTTGCACACCACTTCATGCCCAAAGTAAGGGATCTCAGGAGCTGTGTGATTGTTACTCTATCGGAATTGAAGAAGGCTTCCAGTACTGTAACATTTGGTGCCTTCTGGCAAAAACCTAATTAAATTATTGGATATTATTGAAGAATTTGGAAATCTTATTATTACTTTTGGCAGAAATATTTATTTTTTTGGCTGTTACTAACTCTCTTGCTGTTTAATTGCACTCTTATTATTCTCTTACTACTTACTTGGAATTTTCTTTCTGTTAGATATTAACTATTTTCTATATTTTGGAGATTAAAATTTTGTTAACAACTTACTACTAACCTTTTATTTTTGGAGATATTTTATTATTCTTTTATTAGTTTTCTTGAGACTTGGGAACTGCCTTCTCTATATGAATAGAGCATATGAACTATACTTAGAACAAATTGAAGTACACGAAACAAGTCATCCTTCCTCACTCGCAGTAAACATTTTACAAGCCTACCATCCTGATTTATCCTGTACCATCTGTTATCCTGTTGCTAATTTATACTGTCTCTTTCGACGATTTTGAGGAACATATCGAGACAATTATTTTGCTACCCAATATTCACAAAAGACAAACGACTCTTACTGTGTTTTAGTTGCTGCTACTGATTATAATACTGCTAGAGCCGCTGCTTGAGACATTGTTTTTAGTTATCGCTATAATAATGACCTTTTAGACCCAAAAGAGGTTATTGCTTGTCTACTCCTTGCACATACCCCCTATACTCTTGCACCTATCTTACCTCTTAATTTTGAAGCTACACTACTTGATCTTCATATCGAGGACCTCTTACCTTCTTTTCCTGCTTCAACTCGACTAAGGACTGAAAACCTTTTATTCGATTTTCAAAATCAATTAGTAAGAACTGAATTAAACTTTGACTTTTCTCCACCCAGATCTATATTTACTTTAGGACCTGAACAATTAGCTGACACTGGTGTTGGTTCTTCCACTAATACTTATATATCAATCCCTCCAAGCCTTGCACTTCCTTTTTTACCTATCTCAGAAATTCTATATCATTATACTCGAGAAACTACTCCTCCTCCACAAAATCGCTTCTTTTGCTATATACAACAAACCTTTTCTCCTGCCGCACAACTGTTTCTCCACCTCCTCCTGTAACTGAATTTTATCCTACTGTTAATTTAGATATAAACGTTACTCCACGCCACACACCCCCATTACTTAACACACCTCCTCTTGACAACCAAAACTTAATTGACCCCCTTGACTATTATATTCAAAACCAAGACGCTACTATTGTTAGAGCTGATTCTCCTTCACAATTTGAGGAAATAAATTTACAACCTCTTGCTGAAGAATTAAACCCTATCTTACCTTTTAACCCACTAAACAAAGAAAATCCAATGGAGACGCTGCTTTACGGACTGCTGCACAAGCCATAACTGATCTTGCCAATGCCCTTGGACAAGGCTCTGAGAAAACTCTTATCACTGTTGCAGATTTTTATGGTGATGGAACCCAAGACCCTGCTGACTGGCTAAAGGAATTTAAAAGAGCCGCTACTGCTAATAAATGGAGTGCTGAACGGAAAATTCAACTTGCTCCTGTGTATCTTAAAGTTTTTGCTTTGGACTTGTACACCGCTTTAAACCCAGTACCAAATGCTTTTAATGATGACCATAACCAGGACCGAAGTTTCCAGCATTTTTTTAAGGCACCTTTCTACACTACTAAGCAAAAGGCCCTTTGGCAAAAACAACTTTTTGAGATTAAGCAAGGACCCACAGAAACTGTGGATGGATATGTTAACCGATTTCGTACATTACAAAAGAAAGTGGACCCAACCGGTGTTTTTCCTGCTAACTTTGTTAAACAATTTTTTATCCAAGGCTTACGTTCTGAGTATGCAGTTAATGTTCAAGCTGCTATACCTAATACCTTGGACAATGCTATTGAAGTAGCCCTCCGCTGGGAAACTGGAAAATTAATGACTACACCTACTACCAATACTGACCAAGTTATTCAACAATTTACAGATCAAATTGCTAAACTTAGTATCAATTTAGCCCAGACACAGACCACACCTACCTCTTCTGTTAATTATGCTAACAACCGCGCTCAAACTCCTCGAATGAAAGAGCCTCCTATCTGTTATTATTGTGGATGCACTGGACATTTTATTCGTGATTGTAATAGTAGAAAACAGAACCAACGACAAGGATCCAATTTTCGCCGTAATAATAATAACAATAACCGGAACAGAAATAACAACCAAAATAGGGACCGAAATGGTCGCTCTTCTGACCGCTATTCCAATAACAGAGACCGTTCTCGCAGTCGCAATAATTCTCATCCTAGAAGCCAATCTAGAGATAATAATTACAGAAACCGAAATGATGATAATTATCCTCTTGCCAAAACTCCTCTAATCGATCACCTTCTCCTTATCATCGAAGTGTTAATTACCTTACACAAAATCAGACTCAGACACCCTCTCTTATTGCCAGCAAATGGGAAACACTACTCAATAATCCATCTATCCGAGGTGCCTTGGCTACTCACCTTTATGAGGAAGCCAAAAATGCTAATCTTGTTCAAACCCCTGCATATACTACACCTGTTAAATATAATGTCTCTCTGCAGAATAAACCCTATCAAGCTATTATTGATAGTAGTGCTTCGATTAGCATGATTGCTCACAAGGCAGTCAAAGAACTTGGATTGACTATTGAAAAGGCCTCTAACAGCCTTATTGTTCCTGCAGTTGGAACTTCCACTCGACCTTTAGGGATTATAAAAGACCTGCCAATTAAAATTGATCATATTACTATCCCCCTTACTGTGGAAGTAGTAGACACTACCTCTTACTCTCTTCTCTTAGACAATGACTGGAATCAAAAAGTGGAAGCAAACTATAACTAGAAAAATGGCTGTTATACTTTTAAATGGGGAAACAAGAAGCATACTATCTCTACTACTTATGAAAGTAACCAACCTCTACCCAGTCAACCTATTGTTACTGCACCAGATGAATTAGCCCTTTATGAACCAGAATACTTATATTCTCGAGAAGCTTATGCTTTTGATCGAGAAGACTCAGACCAATTTCTTTCACCAGAAGAAAATAAATGGACCACTTATCATTCTCACCGTAAAAGCAGAAAAGCTCCTAAACAGTGTGTCTGTGAAAATTGTGGTTCTCCTAACCATCTCTTTGCAAATTGCCCTACTAACCAATGTAACTGATGCCAGGAATTTGGCCACATCGCTGTTAGATGCCCTAAACAAGCACCAAGACGTACCACTTGCCCTACTTGCTATGACTCCAACCATCTATACAGGAACTGCCCCAATAATGTCTGCAGAGGATGCAGTACATTAGGACATATTGAAGCCTATTGTTCTCTTGCCACTTGGAAAAGACAAAACTTGGTTTATCAGTATGGATGCACTCTTGATCAAGTTGATAGTAATCGTTTACCTAACCATAGCACTCGCCGTACCCACTATTGTTGTCAATGTAAAGTTCCTAACAGACCCAAAGTCCTTAGACTTCTTGAGGAGAAACTTGTATGCCCTGGATGCTATTCTGATTTCTATTGTGCTCTTGACCGAGAAGATCCTAGGAGTATCCATTTCTTTACCCAAGGTGAAGGACGTGGAATGCTTGTTAATTGCAAAGTATGTAATAAAGCAGATACAAGACCTAGAATGTGTCAATTAGACAGTCTCCGAGAAGAATTATGGTTTTGTGAATTTGAACACCTCTATGCATACAAGTCTAGCCAGGATATCCAGTATAATCCTAACTATAACCTCTGGACCAGAATTAAACGTTATACTGAATCAACAAAGAATGCAGGACACCAATATGAAATGAACCAGACCAGAATTTACCGACTTGCAAAAATTCTCTTGGATGAAAATAACCAGACTATCGGCCAGGCCTTAGAACCTCTAACCTCTGACCGTATAACTCAACCTTGGGGCTATAAAGAAATGCAACTTATATTGCAAGCTGAATCAGACCTATTATCAGAAAATGATATCGATCCTCTACAAGCAATTTTAGATGAATCCTTCGACACTAGCCACCCAGACTACGACCAGAAGTATGCCCTCGCTGTACTTCGAAGAAACTTTACAGTTCCTGTTGACCTCTGCCAGGAATGTTTACATGTTAAACACCAAAAGGAATTGAATACAAATCAAGGATACTGTGATGATTGCAAACTTCCTGACCCAGAAATTTACTCTTCACCTGCTGAAGAAACAATGAAGGAAACCGATAATGGTTCACAGTTTTATTAGCTTCAACAACAAGTACAACAACAAGACCAATTAATAAAACAATTACAAGCAAGAATTGAAACCTTGGAAACCACCAATGCTGCTTTACTACGCTTTTTCCAAGAAGAACCCAAAATGCTCACCAACGGGCAAATGCTTTGGATACACTCTGTCAAAATTTTTAGAGAATCCTAGGCAGGATCATAAACTATCTGCTGACCCAGACCAGACTCTTATACCCAGACCTGTAAATATTATTACCCTTGAACATGAAGAATATACTCTATCGACCCAGACCTCTTTAAATATTGGACCACTTAATAAAGAACAAGGCCTAGCTTTTCGGAAATTATTAGAAGAATTTGCAGACCTCTTTGCAAATGATATAACTGAACTAGGACGAACCAACTTGGTTACTCACCGAATCTATACTGAGGATGTACACCCTATTCGTTCCCGGCCTTATTCTGTACCTCCTAATGAACAAGAATTTATACAAGAAGAAATCCAAAGAATGTTAGAACATAAACTCATTCAACCCTCTGATAGCCCTTGGACCTCACCTGTTGTTCTAGTACGAAAGAAAAATGGCAAATTACGATTCTGTGTAGACTACAGAAAAGTAAATGCTGTTACCAAAAAGGATGCTTACCCTCTGCCTCGTATTGATGAAATGCTTAATGCCCTTACAGGATGCTCTTGGTTCTCTACTCTCGATCTTGCGAGTGGATATTGGCAAGTTGCCATGGACCCCCGTGACAAAGAGAAAACTGCCTTTACTACACGATACGGAATTTATGAATTTAATGTAATGCCTTTTGGTCTTTGCAATGCTCCTGCAACTTTTCAAAGGCTGATGGATCGTGTATATAAAGGAATTGCATGGAAATTTGTAGTTGTGTACTTAGACGATACAATTGTTTATTCGAGAACATTTGATGAACATTTAACCCATTTAAAAAGAGTATTTAATAGAATTAAACAAGCAGGACTCAGACTTAATATAGAAAAGTGTACTTTCTGGATGCACCAACTACCATTTCTTGGACACTTAATCTCTGCTAACGGTATCGCCCCTGACCCTCAAAAAGTAGAAGCTGTCCAACGGATTCAACCTCCTAAAAACCTTACAGCCCTTCGATCTTTCCTTGGACTTGCGGGATACTATCGCCAATTTATTCAAAACTTTTCATCAATCGCTCGCCCTTTGAATTCTCTTCTACAAAAGAATGAACCCTATCACTAGCAAGACAAACAACAAAAAGCTTTTGAAGAATTAAAATCTAGACTCATTACTGCTCCTATATTAGCCTACCCCAATTTTAAAGAGACATTTATACTTGCTACCGATGCTTCTTATAATGGCTTTGGTGCCACACTAAGCCAACTAGATAGGAATGGAAAAGAACACCCGATTGCCTATGCTAGTAAAAGTTTGCGAAAAGAAGAAATGAATTATGCAGCAACTGAACTTGAATGTGCTGCAGTTGTATGGGCCATAGAACATTTTCACAAATATTTAGGCACTACAAAATTCATCTTAGTTACAGACCACTCAGCATTGAAATGGTTACGTACTGCTGAACCCAAAGGAAGAATTGGAAGATGGATCTTGAAGCTCCAACCATACAATTTTGGAATTATTCATAAACCAGGCCGAATTCATTCGAATGTTGATGCCCTCTCTCGGTTACCGACTCAGACCATTGTACCTAATAAATTATATGAATCTTGACCAATATCATAATCTTTACCACTATTTGGACACAGACCAATTTCCAGATGGATTTACTGACCAAGAACAAAAACGACTAATGACCCAGGCTAAATACTTTGAAGTTAGACATCACCTTCTCTATAAAAAGAATAAAAGGAACCCAGACAGGCCACTTAGAGTTATAAAATGGACAGAAGTTGAACCAGTATTATATATGATGCATAAGCACCCCACTGCTGGACATTTGGGAACTGACGCTATGTATTATAAAATATCTGACCGCTATTATTGGGATCAAATGTATAGAGATATACAAGAATATGTGAAGACTTGTGAGGAATGCCAAAGAAGACAAAAAGGTCATAGGAAAGAACCTTTACACCCTATACAAATAGGAAGAGCTTTCGAACGTGTTGGAATTGACCTTGTAGGCCCTTTGCCTATAACTAAACAAAACAATCGATATATTATTGTCGCTACCGAATACCTGACACGATGGCCAGAAGCTCGTGCTGTTCCAGATGCTAGTGCTAATACACTCGCTCAGTTTATCTTTGAAGAGATAATCTGTAGACATGGAACTCCAAAAATTATTTTATCAGACCAAGGTCGCAATTTTATTAGTGAAACAATTAGAATTCTCTGTAAGAAATTTCTTATCAAGCACAAATTCTCTTCACCCTACCACCCTCAGACAAATGGTATAGTAGAAAGATTTAATAGAACATTGTGTGAATCACTTGCAAAAGTGATAGGAGATGATGATTGGGATTTGTATATACCTGCTGTTCTCTTAGCATATAGGACAAAAAGACATGCTACCACAGGATATACCCCCTTTCAACTTATGTATGGGAGATATGCTACCTTACCAATTGAAGCGCTTTTCTCAGTAGAACCTACAGAAATTAATGATAAAATAGACTTACAAGGAAGTATCTTCCAACGTGTTTATGATTTAATAGAGAAATTACCAAATTACCAGAATCAGGCCAGACAAAATACTGAACGATTACAGCAAAAACAAAAAGTCCGTTTTGATGCCAATATTCGAACAGAGACATTTGAAATTGGTGATAAAGTATGGATACAAAGAAAGGAACTAGAAGCCTCCCGCTCAGCCAAATTCGAAGACAAAAGATTTGGACCTTTCCTTATCCATAAGAAATTAGACAATGGTGCTTATAAATTACGGAATTTTACAAAAATACTATAATAGTGATCGTCTTGCTAAATATCACGAGCCACAAACATGGGAACCAGTAGTTGTTATTGATTCTCCTGGAAATTTCTAGAAGAAATTTGATTTACAAGGGGATGAAACACACAATTAATTCGTAAAACCTCAAAATGTATTTATATGACTACCCCTTTTGGAATTTTCCCAAAAATGATCACCCCTACATTACAACCTCAAACCTTGTTAGCCCTCCAATACCTTTTTTAGACATGGAAACAAGATAATGTTGCCCAAAATTATGCATTGTGGATTACATTACAATGTGTATGGTTATGTGATAATAATGATACCACTCAGACTATTGACCTTACTAATATAATTACTTCTTTTCTTGAGCCAGACTCAAATAATTTTCTGAACACTTTAGAAGACACAGTACAATTAGAAATTAATGTACCAGAAGTAAATGACACAGAAGAAATGAACCAAAACTTAGAATTAGAAGACATACAAGAAGAAACATTAACAGTTCCAACTACTAATCAAGAAGAAGTCACTCCTGCTCCATTACCTAAAAAGTTTACCAAGATTATACAAGATATTATCCAACCTTGTGAACCTCTAACCCAGACTTCTATTCCTCCATATACTGGAATAACGTATCAAGAGAAATTGCAAAAAATTCTCAAACGAATTAAAACTCGAACTAGAAATAGACAAGACCAAACTAAGCTGCTCGAAGCTTACTATTATCTTGGTAACCTTATAAACAAGTACCCTGATGCTCATGAAGATATTCAATCAATAATTGAGAAGACTCAAGGAGAAAGAAGCGCCCGAGACACATGGAAGTGTGCCAAACGGATGAAATTGCTTTTTTACAACCGACCTATAGAGAACATCTCTCGAACAACCTATATCACTTATACAATGATTACGAGATTAACCGATGCCGAACTTCCTCAAGTTCTTCCCCAAATTAGAACTCACGGAGTTCGTTCTTAAAGGGGAGAGAAATGTTATAGAATAAGTTGTAATTAATTTTGGTAGAAATTAGTTAAGAAATTAGAACTTAATAAGGAAATTTTGTAATAACTGTATTTAGTAATAGTGATATGCGAAATTGATGTGCAATCTCCAAAAAATAAAAATAAGTTTCCACTAATACTTCTTCACCTTTTTCATTTAATGACACTCAATGACGCTTAGCGATGCTTAGCGATACTTAACGACGCTTAACGATGCTTAGTGACACTTAATGACGCTTAGTGACGCTTAATGACACTTAGCGACGCTTAGCGACGCTTAACGACGCTTAGCGACGCTTAGCTCAATAGATATATAAACCCACCTTATTTCCCTAGTTTTAGACAGATCCAGACATTGTATTTTATCTTTACCTTTATATTTATTACCCTCCTCTCTTATTATTAATAAACTTTTGGGATTTCTAAGGAACAGACACCTTGGAATAGCCCTCTTGTTAAATTAATAAACTGTCTATTATCTCTGTTGTTTATACCGAACTGCCTTAGAGAAGTGTGTAGTTTCTTGCAGACATAAAAGAAACTATACTTCCCTCTTGCACACCGCTTCACGCCCAAAGTAAGGGATCTCAGGAGCCGTATGATTGTTACTCTATCAGAATTGAAGAAGGCTTCCGGTACTGTAACAATACGAAGAAATTTTTTACAAACTTTGCTACAAGGCGATTTTTCTTTCTGTTTTGTTTTCTTTGTTCCTAAACATATAATACTAGAGTAGAGTTTCTATACAGTATTATGTAATTTTTATATTTTATACATTTCATTTCATATCTGTCAGGATTAGTTTTTTCTTTTTCTTTCTCATCTTGTTTCTTTTTTTCTTTTTTTTGTTTTGTTTTTTGGTAACTCGTTTAGGTTTAGTAGTACACCCCTTTTTTNTTTGTTTTTTGGTAACTCGTTTAGGTTTAGTAGTACACCCCTTTTTTATACTTTCCTTTAGACTTCGTTTTAAATTTTTTTTTCTTATGTTGGATTTTGAGTAAAATTATTCTACCATCAAAGCAATGTGAGAAGGATTTAAAGAAAAAGGCGGTCCTGACAAGGCTAACAGCAGCCACCTGGTGAATATAGAATACTTGCAGTGAGTTGCGGGTACCTGTAGGAGGGAAACTAGTTGTTATAGCAGGTCGCACCTGGGTACTTCGGTATCAAGTAAGTTTTTATTAAATAAGGAGAATTTCAGTTAGTAGCCGGAAAAGTATAGTGTAGCATTATGACTTACCGTAGCTAAAATAATGTAATCATACAACCTCTTTAATAAAAGCAGAGCCGCTGGTTAAAAAAAAAAAATATAATTAAAGCAATACAAATCTATAACAATCTTGGGATCCAGTGATTGAATTTTTACAAATTTAGGCTCGTTAGAATCGCCTCATTAAGACAAATATTTTGGTAGTAAAATTATCCAAAACGGATCACTGGTTCAAAAATTATTTAATATTTAATGTTACATTTAGGGATGCACCAGTCCGGTTCAGTTCATCCCAGTTCTAGTAGATCGTTATTGGTCCTGGTCCCGGTCCATCTGAACAGTCCTTAATGAATAAATCTTATTGGTCATAAATAACATAATTACTTATGGTCCAGTGCAAAATGTAGATACATCAATTTATTCATAATAAAAAAAATTTTTTTAATAATTAATATAAAGATTTGAATAACTTTATTTATTTTTTTTTATTTTTTTATTTTTTTGTGTTAAAGTTTCCGCTTTGGGTGAGAGTTTATTTAATCAAGCCTGTGGATCAAGAGCGCCTCTTTGGGCGCACCCACAATTGAGTTACATTGAATTAGAGTACAACTAGCCACATATACAACTTTTGGTTGTCTAATTTAAGTAGTCCACCCGAAGGTTCTATACTAGTTGCCATACTTACAACCCAACTAGGGGATTGCCTATTTAAACCCTCTGGTCCAACGCTTTGCATGTCAATCCTACTTGTGATCACTGGTACAGCCCTCTGATACATTAGTCAGTCGAAGACAGTCCCGGATGCTATCTATATTCCTTTAGGACTAATTTATCCTCACGGGTAAACTTGGCAGAGCAGTCCCTGTTCCACACAGGTATTACCTACACTTCGGTAACTTACGCATTCACCGAGGCAAGCAACTTGCAGTCAGGGGTACCTAACTGCTACCATTACCTACTTCTGCCCTTGTAAAGTTCACACCGACCCCGGTACCCACCATTACTTTCCTACCAGTCCATCACTGGGTGCCCCAAACTTCTAAACCAGTTGGCCCGGAAGGGTTGATCTACCCAGCATTAGGTGCTACTATGGTTTTTCTTCCCCTGGTACCTAATTCCAGAACATAGGACCTTTTCCTCCGGTACGACTCCGGCGGCCAGGTTGGTGGATCCTCTCCTCCGAAGGTCATATCGTCCAGTTCTCCAGCTCCGGTTTCCGATATTCCGGTTCTGGTAGCACCGTCGAAAATCGTTGCTATCTCCTTACTCGGAACTTTCCAAATGGGTTTCCATTTCCCCGGTTCCTGGATTTGTCTGTGTCACCGGACACAACTTCGCCCGAAAGCTCCCATTCAAGATGGTAACCAAGAACTACAGGTAATATACCCAACCGATCGACAGGAAACTGTTACCGTAACACAGGTCTATTTTTCCAAAGCGTCACCAGTGGGATTTGAACCCTAGATCTGCCACTTGGGGGGTGACAACTTACCAACTTCCCTAAGTTGCCACACTCTAATAACTTTATTTATTATATAGGTTTTGGGAAATATTTAAATATAAATTTTATTGAAACTTTTTATTTTTAAAAAATTTTTGTTAATTTTTTTACTTTTTCAATTTGTTAATACAAAAATATAAATATACTAAATTAAAAATTTAATTTTGTCTACATATAAAAGTTTTTTTAATTTTAATTATCTATTTATAATTTTTTCATACTAAATAAAACAAGTTCTAAGCTATCTTTTAATATAATTTTTATTATTGGGTATCTGTATGCTATACTAAATTTAGTACAATGTACTAAATTTAGTATAGTTTTAAAAGCTAAATTTTAAAAAACTTTTATTATTAACTTTAAATTAAATTTATATAATATATAATCCTATATCTATATTTGATTTTAGTAGATTTAAAATTTTATTAACTTATCAAAAGTTATATTAGTAAGTTTAAAACTTAATTTAGTACTAAAAATAACCAAAAAATAACTAAAAAAATAATTAAAAATTACTAAATTTTAAATAGTAAAAATTTTATTTGATTAAATTCTTTTAAAATATTAGTAGAAGTTGTAAGCTTAGTTTTTCTGATTCTAATGATAATAAAATCATTAAAATTGGTTTGGTATATAAAAAGTTATAAGTAATTTAATTTGATCAATTTTTTATAATATTTTACTATGTTTTTACTATATTTTACTATAAAAAATTAACTATTTTTAGGCTTGTATCACTTTAAAACAGGTTTATTTAAACTACTTTAACAAATTATTATTTACTTTTTTTAATTATTCTAAAGTCAAGACTAGATCTAAAATAATTTAAAAATTTTATTTTTTTTTTATTTTCTTATAAATTTTTATATAATATAATTTTTTTAGTACTATACTAAATTTAGTATAACAAAAATTTTCGAAGAATACAGGTAGTTTAAGATTAAATTATATAAAATTTTTATTAATAAATAATATTAAAATTATACAAAAAGATAGCTCTAATATTCAAATATATTTTGGCAAAATTTTATTAAATTTGTTAAATAATCAATTCAAAATAATTTTTTTTGTATATACTAAATTTAGTACAATGGCAATACGGATACCTATTATCTTTTTATAGACATTTAATTGTGTAATAATTATTTTAAATTTTAATTTTTTTTTAAAAAACAAGCAAAAATGGTCCTTCTAACAAATATTATTTTTGTTATAAATATATAAGTTTATAAGTTTATATTGTACAAGAGTATTGTTATATATATGCTAAATATATAGTTAAAATTTTAGCTTAATTGAATTAGTAGTTATTAAAATACAAATTTTTAAAATTTAATAATTATTACTACATATAAAATTACTATATAAAGTAATATGTACAACCACTGTACAACCTTATGATATAAATTAGTTTTTATTTTATATATTAGCAACTACTGATCCAATTAAGCTAAAATTTTAACTATATATTTAGCATATACATGGCAATGCACTTGCTTATTATAAATTTATAAAGTTGCATTTTGATGGCGAAAATAATTTTTTTTAAAAAACAACTTTTTTTCATGCTTTTTTTTTAAAAAAATTAAGTTTTTAAAAAAATTTATAGCACAACAAACAAACTATAAAAAGATAATAAAAATTATATCAAAAAGTAGCCTAGAGCTTTCTTTATTAGATTTAAAAAAAATTATAAATAAATAGTTAAAATTGATAAACTTTTATATATAGACAAAATTGACTTTTAGTTTTGGTATATCTATATTTTCGCACTGGCCTATGCTGTCAAATGTAAACAAACATCATATAATCCGTGTTACACCTGATTAAGCAATTTGATTGGGTGATATGAATATCATAGTTTGTTTACAAGGACCAGTCCAGGACCAGTTCCAAACTAGGACTGATAAGACCATGAAACTATTGAAAAGACCGGCCCTGGTTCAGTTTTTTTCAGAACTGGTACATCTCTAGTTACATTACAGAATTTCTTTGTTTTTTTATCTTGTATTGTTTTTTCTTTTTTTAGTTGTATAGGTTTCGTTGTTTTCTCTTCTTTTTTTACCCTTTTATTTCTTTTATTTGTTTTTTTCTTTTGTTTGGTATAAGTATATTATATGTATCCCAGACATCGATCTAGATGAGAGAGATTTAAAAAAACTCCTGCTTGATAGAATTAGCTAAACACTAGCTAAACATTTAGTTTTTTTTATGGAAAATTAGTGTGACAAGTACAGCTAGGCAGTGTTGTTACTTGGATGTTTTTTGGACATTTTGGACATTTTTTTCAAATTAAAATTATTTAAAATTTTATTAAGATAATCTATTTTAATATTTTTACCAATGAGTCCAGCACCTAAAAAAATATATTTTTTTAAATTACTTTATTGATTAGTTAAACATGGGACATAGGCTTGGACGATTTTGGACAATCTTGGACATTGGACAAAAAACATAGTATGGACATGTCCAAGTGACAACACTGCAGCTAAGCACCTTTGAAGCAGCTGGGTGGGGTTAGACTTGAAATTAAATTAGAAATTAGTTTAAGTAATTGAACTTTGTATTCAATTCTCTATTATACAAAAATTTAATAAAGTACTGGCAAGCCTGTCAAAGAGAAAAAAAAATATATTAGTGTATTACTATTAATATAATATAATACCTGTTATACTAAATCTAACTATTTATATACAATATACAATGTTTTGCAACTAAACTTATTCTATTATACAAGTTTGCTATTTGTAAATAAATCTTTTCTTTATTAGAATGAATTTATAAAAACTATAGAAAGTTGGTACTAAAAAAAAAAATAAATAATAATACTTAATAAAAATAATAAAATAATAATAATAATAATAATTAATTTTCTCAATGATTAAATTCAATAAAATTATTTTTATTTTAATTTTATAATTTTATAGAATTAGAATAAAAAAAATTTATTAAATTTGATTAGATAATTATCAAAAAATTTAATTTTTATAATTATTTTTTTTCTTTTTCTAGCAGTAAGCATATATATACAGTCGCACCCCTAAGTGACACTCCCTAAGCGCACGCTATATGAAAAACCTCACTAAATGCACATCTCTGTTTGGTCCCAGATCATATAGGAATTATAAAATTTAACCTCTCTAAATGCACACCTCCTTTAAGTGCACTTTTAGCTTTTGATTTTTTACTATGGTTCCAAGGGGGTGCACTTAGGGGGTGCGACTGTATATGTTTTATATTAGGTAGCTAGAATTATACATGTGGTCGAAATTATTTAAATTATTTCGGCTTATGTTAAAACCATGATGTATAGGCCGAATATTTCGGTTTGTGTCAAAATTATTAATTATGTCATAACTATTTTCGACCACATGTATAGAAAATAATGTGATTATTTCAAATATGTGATTATATTGAGAGTAAATATAATGTAATGATTCTCAAAATATATAACCGATAATGTTAATTGACTAAATAAAGAACTACGAGATTTTTATCATAGATAAAAAAAAAAACTTGTAAAATTTAAATCAATCGAATAAAATTTAGAAATAATATGCATATTGTTTATTGCCTAAAGCGCGCAACGGGTTTTTCTTTTTATTTTAATTTTTTTTTTTTAATTTAATAAACCATATATACTGTTATAAAGTATTTACTGTTAAAGTAACATTATATATTAAAGTAATAATTCTATACACAAGTCTTATTATCATTTACAGCTGTTTTCAAAAAGGTGTGGAAAACAATTTTCATATGCCATGTAGGAAATCGAAGGAGTTTGGAAGATCGATTAGAGCGAGCTCGAAAACTCTGAAAATTCCGGCAAACATCGTGAATTCCTCATGATAAAGTGATCTACATCTTTCCACAGCAGTTTGAAAACGGCAGGGATTGTATCCGTTGAGAAAATCTCTATCCTGGTATTATTAAATTACATGGATTATCCTGATAAGATATTATATATTTTGAGCAGTCATAAAATTTTACTAACACTATTTCCATGACAGACTTTGATATCAAAATTACAAAATTTCATGTCCTGACACATAAAAACTACCAGTAGACTTACAAGTAGATATTGGAAAATCTTAAAGATCAAAGATAATCAAGAACCGATAATATCCGATATAACGTACGAACGTGAATTTTAGTAACATTGAACTAAATATATATACGATCTTTCGTATATGCGTATGATCAATCGTTTAGCGTTTTTAATGCAGGGTGCATAAAATTGCTATGTACGTACGTACTGTACGTACATATAAATCGTCGAATATAATCAAATCAATAATAAAATTTGATTGTAATATGGAGATAGAAGTTCAAGATTCAGAATTAAAGTTTCTAGACAAGATTCTAAAGTACTTTAATGTGAAAATTACATCATAAGAGAGATCGAGTAATTTTACAAACAAAAGAATCCTGGAACCCATCTAGATTACAAATCGGGACAGATATATCGGTAAATCGATAATGATAATTCAAATAGGTGGAAGTATACATGTTGGCAAAATCCCGACTTACTATAGTTTGGGATTTGTCCGTCATCCCAAATCCCAAATCCCAAATTCTAGTATTACTAATATCTCAAAAACTTTATTAATAATCTTTATTTAAACAAATCATATATATTCTTATAGTTATAAATAATATATTTACAAAATATTAAGATTATTTATTTGATTTAATCTTTTATAAATAGCAATTGTTTTTTTATTATTTGGAATTTGTCCGGGNATATTAAGATTATTTATTTGATTTAATCTTTTATAAATAGCAATTGTTTTTTTATTATTTGGAATTTGTCCGGGTTTTGCCAGCATGTATAGGTGGAAGCGACATTCAATATTTCAATTCAATATTTCCATGTAGACAAGGTAAATTTAATTCTTTTCGATCTAGTGAAATAATCAGATATATAGACACATAATAAATATAAATTTATAAATTTTATAATACATAAATATATATTATATATATATATAGTGATATATATATATAGTGATATATAATAGTAAATTTTACGATACCGATATATACGCGTGTAATTATGTAACAATTTTTAGGTGTGACGTATCGTGTAAAAAAGATAAAAGAGAAAAAAAAAAAGCAGGCAACAAAAGGATCCAATTAGAATGCGATCCGTTATCTGTACAACCATAAATAAGGAATCAAATATGTGTCATAAAAAATGAAACTATCAGCAGCCAATCAATAAAGTACACCTATAAAGGAACATCGATTAACCGGAAATCAATATGCGGAACACTCCGAATAATATAAGATTATGGCAAGTACCGTGTTTCTCAAACAAACAACCACATGATTACATTTGTGCATGAAAAACCGGAAATCGCATGCAACAGATTATAAAATCAATAATAAGGTAATTTCATAATGATTTGCTTTTTAACTCCCTTGTTGTTCTGTGTTGCTTTTCAAGTGAACCATGCTTTTTTGTTTCGATGAAATGAACTTGACTTGTCTTCTATCAAATTCGCTTAACTAATTGCTTCGATTATTTGTTGACTAAGGTTGACTAAACGTAAGCGACCAAACTGAAAGATGGTTAAAAAACATTTAATATTATCATAAAAAAAAAGGTCGCAAAAGATGAGTAAATAGAACGAGAATCGTTCCGCAGTAATTATATTAGTTTTATTGACAAAAATTTTATAGTTCATATAGTTTTGAGGACATGAAATTTTCATTTTACTGCGTAAAAAGAATAAAAAGGCTTTTGTTTGTCTTTTTATTCTTTTTGCGCCGGTCTTTTCCCTGTCTTTGACTAAAGTTCAGAAAGCCCGCCTTTTTGCGACTGTTTTCAGCCCAAAATCCTTGACCCGCCTATTTAAAAAAAATTAGTCCAGCCCCGCATCAATATATGTTATTTATTGAATGAGAAGATAAGCAAGTTTTATAACCATACTTGATCAATATTAGATTGATGAACGAGTGAAACATGTATCGGCCTTTGAGAAAAAGCAAAATAGTTATATTGTACAGGTATCACTCACATATCTGGCCAACTAGAGTCTAGCGAAAAAAAAAAAATTTAATTTGTGTTGCCGTATTCTATAATCTATTTATACAAATGCGATTATGTGTAATCTTTGTGGCTGCTTTTTTCATTATTTATTATTTATATGTGCATTTGACGGCGAAAAGCGTAACACTGTATACCTCGAAGAAGTCCCGTCAGTATAATTGTAAATAATTGTATACTCGCATATAATGTCAATCATGGTTATTCAAGGTTATATAAATAAATCATATCACACACACACATTTTTCGCAATACAACAATATAAATAATTTCAATAAAATCAATTTTAAACCTGCAACGACGAAGTTAGTAATTTATAAAAAGAAATAATGTCCTTTTGCCTTCTTGATTTTCTTGATTGTCTTCCTTAATTGTTTTTTTTTTTTTTGTAAATAATTTCAATAAAATCAATTTTAAACCTGCAACGACGAAGTTAGTAATTTATAAAAAGAAATAATGTCCTTTTGCCTTCTTGATTTTCTTGATTGTCTTCCTTAATTGTTTTTTTTTTTTTTNCAGTTATAGAAAACATTTGACTGTTTAAACAGACTTTACCTAACTGTATAACAATCTTAACAATCTTTTAATATGTCGAATGAACATTTCAAATATCAATAAAAAATTTCCACAACCATTAATATCATATCTCCAGACGTAAAAAGTTCTATCTACAGATAAAAGGTTATCTTTTTAAAGCTTCAAACTAATGATATCATAGCTTCTTTAGACGATAACCTTTAAAGTTATGAAATACATTTCTATTATCGCACGAGTTTTACTTACTTTTTTTCGCAAAAATATTTAAAGTAAAATGACAAAGGAGAGTTAAAAAAAAAGTGAGAGTAAAAAATCTGACTGTACTAATAAAGAGTCTGAGGTGTTCAAGTAATCAGATCTGCGCTTTGCGTCTCTGCGCCTTTTGATCTCATCGTTATCACTTTTTTTTTTATTATTGTCACATATTATTCAGAATGACTCTTTTTTATGTATTATATGTATGATTTTTTTAATTGAAACAAATATAAATGTATATATAAGTATATGTATACTGTATATATATTTATTCTTGAATAGGTTACTTTATTTTATTTATATTGTAAAAATAATAAATTTTTTTTTTCGCTTGTGCCGTGTTTGGTTTTGTTGAACCAATAAATGTATTTTTTAGGAATATGATCGCGAGTTCTATAATCATTCATTATTAATACCTGGACTTTTTAAAAATCGTATAAATAGGCCTCAAGCCCCACCTGCTCAAAAATTCCGACTTACGGCCTCGTCCCCAACTTTTCGAATATTTTAATAAAAAAAAAAAATAATTTTTTATTTTTTTTTTTTTCACCCAATCAAATTTTTTTCTTCGACTATCATATAATATACATTGAAAAAATTTTTCTTGATTTGTAAACATCACGTGATATTTTTGAAATTATAATTAATAATACGAGTGTGTGACGTCAGATATAAAAAAAAAAACAAACCATATAAAAAAAAAGCTTAAATAGAGACAGTCCTTACACTTTACACGTCAACAACACAAAAGATTTATCATGGATCACCACATTGTCCCCCAGTTCGCTGTTCCAAACTCTTTCCCCCAGGCTGCTACAAACGCTGTAGCGGTACCAACGACCCCTCTTGGTACAATTTACAGCAATCAGGCTATGATAGTGGACGAACAAGTGAGCGGGCCAATCGATCAACTTCCAGCGCAATCTCAAAACGTTGCTGGCATCGTCCCGCAGTTACAGTGAGTATTGCGCTGGTCCACATTAATTATTTTATTTTCTCGTTTTTTTTTTTTTTTTTTTTTATTGATATCTAAAATCCTATAAATATATATTTTTTCTTTTTTTTCAAATTATTATAGAAACATTGTCGCTACTGTTAATCTTGGTTGTAAACTTGATCTCAAGACTATCGCTCTTCATGCTAGAAATGCTGAATATAATCCAAAGGTACTACCGCATTGCTATGCGTTGGTAGCATAGACATTGTGGTAAAATATTAAACACAGATGCTAAATACTGTTATGTAATGATACAATTATTAGCGCTTCGCCGCAGTCATCATGAGAATTCGTGAACCAAAAACAACTGCTCTAATTTTCGCCTCTGGCAAGATGGTCGTTACTGGAGCGAAATCCGAAGATGATTCTAAATTAGCAAGTCGTAAATACGCTCGTATTATCCAAAAACTTGGTTTCAATGCAAGATTTACTGATTTCAAAATCCAGAATATTGTTGGTTCGTGCGATGTCAAGTTCCCAATTCGTCTGGAAGGTCTTGCTTACTCTCATGGACATTTTAGTAGTGTAAGTGCTATAATGCACAACTTTTTATATAGCTTATTCCTTAGTTTATATCTCCCTCTTATTATATATTTCTTTGTTCATTAGTATGAACCCGAGTTATTCCCTGGCTTGATTTACAGAATGGTAAAACCAAAAATTGTCTTGTTAATCTTTGTGTCGGGAAAAATCGTTCTTACTGGCGCTAAGGTAATTTCTACCCCATTTTTGTGTATTCTCTTAATGTATTATAATATTTTTATTGTTGATGATGTTTATTTATATGATTCTTATTTATTTTCGATAATTTTTGTTTTTTTTTTTGTTCTTTCTTTTTTTTTTTTCTTTTCTTTTTTTTCTCTTTTTTCTTTCTTCTTCTCTTTCTATTCATTACTTTTAGGTCCGTGAAGAAATCTATCAAGCATTCGAGGCTATCTATCCAGTATTAACTGAATTTAGAAAGCCATAATTGAATTCTTGTTGATTATGCGGTTGCGGCTCCAGTGATGAAAATTTATCTACCATTGGCTTGTCCAGCGGTTTTGATTGTTTTCGTCGCGAAAATCCTTTTTTTGATGTTGAGGGAAATCGAGTGCAATTGGTTTTATTTGCATTTTATAGGCTTGAAAAAAAATTTTTTAGCAAAAAAAAAAACTTCACACTTTTTGTTATCACGGATGACCTACACTTTAATGAACATTGCTTTTTTGTATTTACAAAAAAAAAAAAAAAACGAGAGCCATGAATCTAATTAAGATTCGCTTAAACCCGAATTTTTTACTGCTTCATTTCGTAATTTTGCTTTTATCCTTTTTCAATTCAATTCAATGAATTGTGTAATATACTTTATCCTTTATATTTTTTTCTTCGATTACTTGTACAAATTTCATATCAAATTTTTTTTTCTTTTTCTTTTTCCTTGATCTTACATTGATCATCCATATTCGGAACAATACTGTTAAAGTTCAGGGTTTTTTTTCTTTTTTTTTTTTTTTTTCTTATAGTCTATACTATCTTCCAAAATTAATTTTTTTTCTTATTCCCAATCCATTTATACATATATCTTAATTATCTTTCCACTACACAAAAAAAAAATCAAAAGGGGGAATCACGAGTATCAAAAGACTTTCAAAAGATTTAATTTTTTTTTTTCCTATAAAGTAGATTACTAATCGATCAGTTAATTATTATTACTGTCGATTGATTTTTTGTGTTCGTGTTATTTTTTTT
Source organism: Gigaspora rosea (assembly GCA_003550325.1). Taxonomy (NCBI): domain Eukaryota; kingdom Fungi; phylum Glomeromycota; class Glomeromycetes; order Diversisporales; family Gigasporaceae; genus Gigaspora; species Gigaspora rosea. The sequence goes on along the minus strand of QKWP01000057.1, from coordinate 472,564 downwards.
CGGATTTTTTGAAAAAAAGGACAAAAATAGAAAAAAATACACAAAATAAATACATAAAAAAAGAAAAAAAAAATTTTTGCTTCGCATATATTTTTCAATTTATTGGTTTCAATATCTTGTTGATCTCGACGCGTTATTCGCGTTATTCGTAATTTCAATTTGATACTATACAAGACATATATTGAACATATGTCACGCAGCATATCTATGCAAGCAATATTGATCAAGTCATGGTTTTTTAAACTGGCTTGGCCTTTTCAAGTTTGATATCAATTCTTGACTCTCGCAATTTGATTGTTTTCTTTGCTTTATTGCAATTATTAAATATCGAAAATATGAAATAATAATTTCTTTTACTTCCCATATCTGATATAATAATTTCATAAAACACGAAACGAGAATGACTCATCCCGTCGACAGTGCATTCAGGTAGTTTTTAATTTTACAAATATACAGTATTGCACACTATTCGTTCTCAAAATCTTCGGCAGCTTGTAATAACACCGATACGTTAATGTAGAGCTTGGATGATCCGACTATTTCAGTATTGTAACGGTAATAGGGCATTTTGATAAATCAGTGATGTAATGTTGAATTTAAGAAATAACAAAAGGTTTTTCGATGAATGATTAAATTTCTACTTCGTTATTGAAAATCCTTACCTGTTACGTACGAGCAAATTGTGACAAACGAAAAAGAAGCAAATAACGAGTTTTTAGTATATAAGCATTAGACTTATTAATAAAAATGAAGTAGTGAGGAATTCCTCCCATTTATTAAAGTTTCCGAGCAATTTTTTAGTGATATTAGAAAACTTGTGACTATAAACATGTAGTTGCTTAAATATGGATCTGTTATTTCTTAACTAACAATTAATTTCATATGTATAGTATGCATAATATATAAATTTGTGTAACCGAAAGCACTTTAATTAGCAAATTATCTAAATCAAGAATTTAATTGTATAAATGTTTCGTTTCGTTTCGTTATAGCGAAATGATTGATTCTATTAGTAATAAACCTTTTTAAAAAATTCACTATATCGAGAGTTGTCACTATATCAAGAGAATGTATAAACTGGTTTTAAGTATAACTTCAATATAATAGATAATTATTCACTATGTCAAGAGTTCATTGACTTATCGATCGGATCCGTATTGATCAGGGATATCTAATGCTGCAATATTATTGGTCGGCCATAATGCATATAAATCGTCTTTTAACTGTTAAAGAAAATTAACGACAGTTACTAAAGTATTGTACCACTTTCCCTTTTAAAAAAAAACCTAGGTCGTAAGACCTCTCAACACTCTCATCAATTAATCTTTATAATAATGGGAGGACCCTTGCAAAGCCTATTTTCGGTCGTCTTTACTGGCGTTTATGGAGAACGAGGTCACAAAAAACAAAAAGTCCCGAAAAGAAATTAATTCTGGATATAGGCAACGTCAAAAACAAAAAGTAGATGACCTTCAAAAAGAATTAAAATCTCGTCAAGAAGAAGTGGCTTCTCAACGAGACCGCATTAACCGACTGCTTGGTCGATTAGAGCGTATGGAAGAAGAAAAACTACAGCTTCAAGAGGAAAATAGACGTCTTCAAACTGCATATCATGATATTCTTCAGTATAAATTGATTTATAGAAATGAAACGTTAAATAATATTGGTAAATTTAATAAATAATTTTATGCATTTGCTTTGTTCATATCAATAAAAGTGTTTTATATATATGGGTTGCTGTCAATAGAAATAAGGCAGATTGACATTTTAAAAAAAATTAATACCTTAACTTTCACAGCTCATATATCAATGAATTTTGAAGTTATCTTGATGATTTAATATTAAAAGAATGCATAGATCGTAGGCTTTCATTTGACGATGAAATCATTAAGATAGCCTCAAAATCCATCGAGATATGTATGAGCTTTGAAAGTTAAGATATTGATTGTTTTAAAAAAATGTCAATCGGCCTTATTTCTATTGACGGCAGCCCATATATATACATATAATGTTGAAAACAATATTCTCTTTGCCGTATTTTGTAATTTTGCACAAACTGGATAAATAAATGTGGCGGCTGAGGATCTCGATTAAAATCTCTAATACCTACTAAAATTCGCTTATCTATACCTTCTTAGCAGACCGTAATATTGACCTACCTCTACCAATCACATCTCAACAAGACATAACCCCTCACTATGAAAATGTAATTGTTCCTTTGACTCTTAATGATAATAATGAACAAGCTTCAGTGATTTTAGAAGACCATTCTCGAGGTAATCACATTTATTATCTTTGTATTTGTGCAAATAGTACGTCAATAATACGTTAATAATTTATATTGTTCCAAAAATCACCAATGTAGGAAGCTCCATGCAATCTTCGTATCGTTCTGTCAATCAGTCAACTGGAGATAATGGGTTCCTCACATGCATGCCATCTTTTTTATTACCAAATAACAATATTAATCAATTGGACAACCAGGTTCAAGGTAACTGCATTTATTGTACTATATATGTTCTATGCACGTATAGGATCTTTTTCATGAATATTATTTATAATTAACCAATTTTCATTATAAATTTTTAGATCACGATGCCTCACAAGGATAAAACGTTTGAATTCATTTTGATTGACCGTTTATTTATATCATTCAAGCATAATGTCTTTTCAGAGTATGGCCCAACAAAAAATTATTTAAGTAGCTTTTGATAAGATCTATCAATTACACATTTAGTTTTAAGCTTTTTAATCTAGTCTACTATCAAAATCAAATAAAATTTATACTAATCGATTTCTTTCATCGAGAGGTATTACTTTTATTTGATTCAGACTGCTAGTTTATGAAGCATGTCTGAAATGTGCGCCAGGTTATACAAGTTGTTGTCATTGGTAGTTAATTAACCTGGTGTTTTACCCTCTTAATTTAAATTTTTTTAGACATCTCAACAGTTGTAAAATTAAATGTATGAAATAAAATTTTTGGAATTTTTTTTTTTTGATTTTTATACAATATTTTGGGTATTAATTTATAGTGACTCGTTGCTATGGTATCCCAATCCCCATATCAAATTTATTTTAAATCTATAATATATCATAATTCTATTCTAGATTAGTATTATCCAACATTGCATCAATATAAAAATTTGTTGTTTCATAATCAAATTTTCCTTAAACTCATGTTCTAAATCTAAGTTTATATTATTTATTATTATTATATTGTTTTAATATAAATTTTTAATCGGGTAGCAGACGAAGTCAAAGTCTCGTAAATTTTATGATGTAAATATAAAAGAGTGTAAAATTTAGTTGGTGAGATAATAAGTAGAAATAAGTTTAAATAAGGAATTAAAATGCATTATATTTAAATATTACCGGGAATAAATTGGATTTAGACTTTTGTACTAGTTTTATTCAGTTTATAAAATAGATGATAGTGCCCCGTCCCGTGCACTTTGTGCCCCCTATTTTTATATCTCAAAATTTTACTAGGGTAACCCCTGTTGCACTTCTAACAAAAATGATCATCTGTTCATCTGTACCCTAACCCTAACCCTAACGAAATATGCACAAGGTCACTGTCTAGATTTTTTCTATTTTTATTTACAAAAATCTATTAGATATTCAAAAATAGGTTATTTTAGTATTATTAAAAAAATTATTTTTTTTGACTATACTAGTTCTAGTACACTTTATAAATAAACTAGAAATGCATAGCATTGTTTGTCCGGAGCTAAATATTTATATAAATATAATAATTAAAAAAGTTCGCTATTTACAAGCTTGTACTATAAATTTTATATATGTTCTAATTTATGGAATTAATAATAACTTTTGATCCACTAGTCCGTTTTGGATGATTTAACTATCAAAATATTCGTCTCAATGAGACGATTCTAACAAGCCCAAAATCGTTAAAATCCAATCACAGAATCCCAAGATTGTTTATTACCAAGTAAATTTATTTACTATTGAATAACTTTTGATCCACTAGGTTGTTTTGGATGATTTAACCACCAAAATGTTCGTCTCAGTGAGACGATTCTAACAAGCCCAAAATCCTTAAATTCCAGTCACAGGATCCAAAGATCGATAAAAATTTATCAATCATTTAATCAAATTAATTTTATATGGTGCTAGAAGCCTATACTCAACATGTTTCAATTTTTAAATTGCTATAGTTTTTTGTACAAGAGGTTTTTTAAAAAACTGACTGATAACTTTATAAAGGAATATTAGTTCTGTAACTATGCCAAATATTTTTTTTGAAAACCTTCTGTATAAAAAGTTGATGCATTTTAAAGATTACTATTGTTTTATATGTAATTACTATGTGTTTCAATTTTAAATACTATAACTTTTTATAAAGACAATATTTTAAAAATCTGACCAGTAACTTTGTTCTCTATGATAAGCTCTACAAGTTTGCCAAATAGCTTTTAAAAATATTGTCTCTATAAAAAGATGATGCATTTCAAAGTTACTCTATTTTATAGGCTTCTAGCACTATATATAAAAATAAATTTGATTAAATGATTGATAAATCTTTATCGATCTTTGGATCCTGTGATTGGAATTTAATGATTTTGGGCTTGTTAGAATTGTCTCACTGAGACAAACATTTGTTGGTTAAATTATCCAAAACAGCCTAGCAAATCAAAAGTTATTCAATAGTAAAGAAATTTACTTAGTGATGAACAATCTTGGAATCCTGTGATTGGATTTTAACAATTTTGGGCTTGTTAGAATCATCTCATCGAGACGAACATTTGATAGTTAAATAATTCAAAATGGACTAGTGGATCAAAAGTTATTATCAATTTTATAAATTGGCCAATTAAAAATAATTTAAAAATCATGTGAGTGGACAAACGGAAAGTGCAAAGTTGTGGTTTTGAAATTTTAATATGTGATGTATCAAGAAAGTAACTTTTGTTTCACAATACGTAGAAACTAAAGGTCCTTTGCTTCACTCTGGACAATTAATATAGTAATATAATTTTTTTTTGCTTTTGCTTTATCTATAAAGTTCTTGATCAAATATCATTAAAACTAGAAGTTTGATTTAGTGAATAATATATTTGAATATTCTCTGAATATTTGAATATTCGAATATTAATTTTTTTACTGAATGAATATTTGAATATTTAAAATTTTACTGAATATATTTATTGAATATTCATTGAATATATGGGCTAGATACTACAAAAAGGGACCAAATTGAAAATTTTTCAAAATATATTTTTTTACATAAATCAATTTAGAATAAGATTAGGATCATTTTTTGCTTAAAATACAAAAGTAGTTGTATTAATAAAATTTTGCTTTAAAGTTTGCACTTTCTTATGATTTATTATAAGATTTACAACATAAAAATTGATTTTCCAAAGATCTTTTTTTGTGTCAATTTGGTCTCTTTTCGCAGCACTTATCCCATATATACAGTTAACTCTTTCTAATCCGAACTGCTGGGACTGCTTTTTTTTACTATGTAAAAATTTGAAAAAGTTCAGTTTTAAAAAAGTTATATATGGCTTATCCGAACTTTATAATAAAATTTACAAATGTTCTAGAAGATTTTGTTCAGTTTAGAGTGAGTTTAATAGTGTTCGGTTTAGAGAGGTTCGGATTAGAAAGAGGCGATTGTATATTATTATTTTATTTTATTTTTTATTTATTTATTTGCAATTTTATTGGCTAATTTAAGTGAAATAGTAAATAATTTTTTAAAATTGAAATATATTTAAGATTCAATAAATATTTAGTGAATATTTGAATATTCATTCAAAATTTTTGAACGAATATTTGAATACTAAAAATTAAACAAATAAATATTTAGATGCTTATTTTTTGAACGAGTCAGACCTCTAATTAAAACTACATATACTCTTTTTTAGCAAAATCTACTTGAGCAAATTTGGCAAAAAAAAATTAAATTGTAATAAATAGGTAATCGTAGGACCCTGAAGAACTCTAATACAACTTAGATGATTCTAAAAAAGGGAGTCGTCTAAAGCGGGGGCAAATTCACGTGATCACAGCCAATCAAATTACAGAATTTTGATGATCGCTGGCGAAGCAAAAAACGAAAAACCTAAAAAATACAAAAAATGGCAGTCTAAACCTACCTCAGGTAGGTTAAGTAAAAATATCGGGAAGCCAATTTTGCTTATATATATCTAGCCTAACTCTAATATAAGATGACCCTAACCCTAAAGTTAACCGAGAAAATTATTAAGAAATATGAGTTGCCCCCGCTTTAGATATCCCCTAAAAAGGAAATTTTGTATAGAAATTTATCAAACGTTGCATTTTTATATAGTAAATTTTCAAATTTTGCTCTATTTTATACATCTATTTGGTTAAAATACTGCTAAAATTATACAAACACAGATTTGAGTTGTATCAGAGTTCTTCGGGGTCCTGTAATAGTAATAGTAAATAGTTATACACGTCACTCTGGTTATACCGACAGCTGGATTAACCGACAGCTGGTTATATCGACACTTTTTTCAAAAAAAAATCTATAATGTTAAAAATTTATTGGTTATACTGACAATCATAAGAGATATTGATTATAACGACATATCGACAATTTTAATATTAAAAAATTATTTAAGATAATTTTTATTGCTGGATATAGCGACAATTTTTATAAACCGACTGTCGTTATAGGTGTACCAATCAAATTAATTTTTTAAATTTGCTTTATACTAAGCTTAGCATGAAACAATAAGTATAAAATAAATTTATTTCATCATTTTATGCAAATATATGATGAATTTATTTTATGTTAAACATAAAACAAATTCATTTTGTACTAAAATAAATTTATTCAAAAAAGAGAACAACTCTTTCCGACAATCTCTCATACCAAAAATTTCAAGAACACCGACCTATGAAAACTTTCTATTTAACACATAAAATAGTAAATTGGCTCTATCAAACAAAGCCTACAGTAAGCGGCACTTGTCGTTTAGAGGTAAAGTTCATAGACTACCTGCTGACAAGCTTAGAGTTTATCACTTACCGTTAGTGGGCCTCTGTCTGATACTACCAAGCAAAGAAGTAGTGAGCAACGACCTAGAGTTTAGTTTTGAGATGTGTTATTATGCTAAGCGTAACTCTTACCAACTCCCTAACATTTGGTACCTTTTGGGCTTCTTTTCGGCACTTCTTGGAACTTTTCAAAATTTCAACAAAAAGTGGGAAATCTAGCTTACCCCCTCTAAAAGATCGGCAATGTTTACTCTGCCCAGATTGGGACGACGCCTACTAAATTGGGTTAAGTCAGGAGTGCGTTTCAGATTGGCTGAAACAAACAATAAATGATAAGGACACTGGACATGTAGGAGTCGAACCGAAAAGAAATTTCTTCTGACGCATCCCTTCGAAACGGCGTATTTCGGTTATCTTTCTATCGTTTCTTTACTTTTGTAAATATAGTACTTGGGTAAAGCTATATGCTTTATACAGTCTATATAATTTTTAAAATTAGTTCTTATGAACGATGTCAATTTTATTTTCTTTTCTTTGTCTTTTTTTGTCTATGTTTTGTTTACTTTGTTCATTTTGGATGTCGTGTAGGTTTTGTAGTAATACCCCCTTTATATCTCCTTTTGTTTTCTTAAAAAACTATTGTTCGTATGGATTAGGAGGAAATATTCCTTGTCCTAGAGGCTAGATAAGGAAGATTAAAAGAAGTTAGTAATGTTGACAAGCCTTCTTGAAATGTTAAAGGAAAAGAGAAGATAGGAAGGTAATTTCTAGCTTATCGTAAAAAGGGGAAGACCTTTGACCTTTTTATTTTGGCTTTAAGTAGCTAGATAAGTATTCTGTATTAATACCATATGGTATCGGAACAGTGCGGTAGGTCGCATTTAGGTATCCGGGTACTTAGGTACCGACTGGATGGCCAGATGATGCTAAACTTAGTTATTAGGTAGTGCTATGTAGGTACAATTGTGGGTACAATAGTAAATACAAGTATCTTAATAAAGTATTAGCGTGGCTGCTTAAGGTTAAAAAAAAAAAAATAAATAAATAAATTTATTTTGCTAAGTTTATTATTCTTAGTATAAGCTTGGTGAAAACAAAAAAATTTACTTCTGCCTAAGCCGACATATCTATGCAATATCAATATAATGTCGGTATAGATAGAGATGCTTATTAAACTGACATCTGGATATATCGACAATTTTTCCATTGCTGGAGAATGTCAATATAACCAGAGTGACGTGTATTACAAAATATTTGTTAAAAAAAATTATACAAAAAAACTTTAAAATAGTAAATTTTAGTCATAAGGTTTTCTATTCTATATTTATTTATTGTAGAAGATTATAATTTAAAATAAAATCTACATTTTCTATTTAACCTGCTAGCCTTCTAAAACCTACTAATACTTGTTTATTATAATTTTCTGAGTTTTTATACTATAATTTCATTTTAATCTGGATTTCATTATAATCTGCCACATTTATTACTTGTTTATTATAATTTTCTGAGTTTTTATACTATAATTTCATTTTAATCTGGATTTCATTATAATCTGTCACATATATTACTTTTTAATATTTTTGTACTTTTTATTGTTTTTTTTGTGTTAGATTTTTTACTTTAAACAGATAGTTTAATAATCATTAGTATTTTAATTAGAGATTTATCAAATTTGAATATTGATTCTAAAATATTATATGGTAGTGTTGGCAATTTTACTAGCTAAACATATTTTTGACTAGCCAAAAAATAGCCAAAAAAAACAGCTAATTCAGCCAAATTTATATGTTTTTTTGGTCAAATTAGTCAATTTTTGGTTCGACTAGTAAAATTGCCAATACTATTATATAAAGAATCCTTGAGTAATAATTGGCTTATAATCATGCTTTTTGGTTAAAGTTTTTTGCTTTTTACAATAGTTAGTTACAACAGTGTTACAATTACTAACTATATTATTGAAAAATAGAAAGCTTGTACTTTTATAATTAGTTAGTAATTAATTATAATTAATTTATTTTAACAAAATAAATGAGAACCAAAAAAAAATATTTTTTTATTTTTTATATAATCATTCTTTTATAAAATTCCTTCTATATAATTACACCTATATAATCTCAACTTTTTTTAAAACAAAATATTTATTTAATAAAATTCTTCTATATAAGCACAATAAGCTTATAATTACTATTACTAGCTTTAATATTAAAATAATTTTTTTATTATTAAATACTTCTATATAAAAAAAATGGTTTCAAATTATAATTTTACAAAATTTCAGACAGATTTAATTATGAAAATCTTTTTTGCTATTTACAGGTTCATTTCTCTATTGTAAACAATATAAATAATCTGTGTAATATTGGTTTTTCAATAGAAATAAACAACCAATAAAAATAAATTTCCCTCATGCTGAACAGATAGATCCGTAATATATGGTCCAGTGCAAAAATGTAAATACATGACATATCTTATAATAAAAAAATTTTTTAAATTTAATATAAGAATTTAAATGCATTTATTTATTACTCAGGTCTGCGGATTTATTTTAATGTAAATTTTATTAAAAAATTTTATTTCTGTAAAAATTTTTATTATTAACTTATTTTTCAATTTGTAAAATACAAAAATATGAATAAATTAACATTAAATAATTAATTTATCTATATATAAAAGTTTTTAATTTTTAATTATTTATTTATAATTTTTTTGTACTAAACAACCAAGTTCTAAGCTATTTATTAATATAAAGTTTATTATTTTTTTATATACATATTGTTGTGTAATAATGTTTTTAAAATTTAGTATTTTTTTTTAAAAAAGCAAAAAAATACCTTTTAAAAATAACTATATTTTTGTTACTAATTTACAATTTTGTAAGTTTTTATTGTACAAGTATATTGTTATATATATGCTAAATATATAGTTAAAATTTTAGCTTAATTGAATCAGTAGTTGTTAAAATATAAATTTTAAAATATATAAATTGCTATATATAGTTATATACAAAACTTTATTAAAATAAATTAGTTTTTAATCTATATTTTAACAACTATTAATCCAATTAAGTTAAAATTTTAACTGTATATTTAGCATATGTATGGCAATGCAGTTGCATGGTACAAGCTTATAAAGTTGCATATTGGTGGCGAAAATAATTTTTTTTTAAAAAAAAAATAGAATTTTTAAAAAATTTATTATAAAATAATCTTATTATAAAATGATAATAAAAATTATATCAAAATGTAGCTTAGGTCTTTCTTTATTAGGTATAAAAAAATTATAAATAAAGAGTTAAAACTGAAGAACTTTTATATGTAGACAAAATAACTTTTAGTTTTTGTGTATTTATATTTTCGCACCGGACCATATATCAGATTAAGGATAAGGATTATTTGAATTGTAATCCTAGATATTGTTATGAGTACATGTTTGTTGCTAAACTTAGTAAGAAAAGTAAAATAAATATTGTCTTGAACTGTAAAGTAGTTAAATTTTAAATTATTATTGAAAGTTTAAAATATTACTTATGAATAGTATAAATTAACAACCTTTTTTTTATTATTATTATTATTGCACTGTGTATATTAGTTATAGAAACTAACTGGTTTAGAACAGTACCCTTTAAAAAAATTGCAAGGCTTACAGTATTGGATCTTAATTATTAAGGGCTTATTTAACATAATAGCAATGTGTATATCAAATAAATCTGGAAGTTTGTGCATATAATAAATATGCAGTAGACTATATCTAGGTAGGAATTAGTACGTATATATTCATTCAATAATTTATACTGTTATAATATATTTTTATATATAGAACAAGTTTACTTAGAGCATAAATAAATATAAATCGAAATACATACGTCAGTATTATGTAATCAGTATACATGAGGACGAAAGCATTTCGAGTTCTAAAACCTGAAATTAAAATTTGAAGATGAAATTGTTTTTGACCTATTTTACTTGAAAGACGATACTTTTTTTGAATAGACAAAATTATAAGAAATATATCTGTATAAATTTTATTTGCTCTTCCTTATAAAAATTTTTAATTTTCTTTAATGAAGACGAAATAGGCCTTTTTCAAAAATCAATTTTGGTAGTATCACTAGTAAGAGGAGTGACAAAAATCAGGTGATTTTTTAGGGGGGGTAAAAAAAAGTTGAAATTATATATAAGAACCTACTATATATATATTAAGGAAGAGGGAGGAGGGTAGGCCTCTGATAAAAAATAATCAGGTGATTAATGACATGGCCCTAATCAGTAAGAGGTATAAGTGGAGTGTTAGTGATTAAAAAAGGCATTGATAAAGTATTTAGCTTGTCTCAAATGCGTTAAATAACTTTTATTCTATATAGTAATTTGAGTTTTGCACATATCTATACTTTAAAAATTATAATTTTAATTGGTTAGTCAGTTACTTTTATGGATTGAATCCGAATTTACTCAATTTGGATTATATTTGAATTTAACTGGATGTGTAAAATAGAATTTAATTTAATTCAAATGGCTAATAATTGGTAGTGTAATTCAAATTGTGATATGTAGTATGTAGAAATTATTTACTACAAAAAGTAGTAATTGTTCAGAGCGAAGTGAAGAACCTTTAGTTTCTACATATCATGATATAAAAGTTACTTTCTTGATATATCACTATTAAAATATCAAGAACGCAACTTTGCACTTTTTGTCTGTTCATTCACATGATTTTTAAATTATTTTTAATTGGCCAATTTATGAAATTGATAATAACTTTTGATCCACTAGTCCATTTTGGCTGATTTAACTATCAAAATGTTCATTTTGATAAGACGATTCTAACAAGCCCAAAATTGTTAATATCCAATTACTAAGTAAATTTCTTTATTATTGAATAACTTTTGATCCACCAGGCCGTTTTGAATAATTTAATCACCAAAATGTTCATCTCAGAGAGTCGATTCTAAAAAACCCAAAATCGTTAAATTCCTATCACAGGATCCAAAGATCAATAAAGATTTATCAATCATTTAATCAAATTGATTTTTATATATAAAATTAATTTGATTAAATAATTGATAAATCTTTATCGATATTTGGATCCTGTAATTAAAATTTAACGATTTTGGGCTTGTTAGAATCGTCTCATTGAGACGAACATTTTGGTGGTTAAATCTTCCAAAACAGCTCAGTAAATCAAAAGTTATTCAATAGTAAATAAATTTACTTAGTGATAAATGGTATTGGGATTTTGTGATTGGATTTTAACAATTTTGGACTTGTTAGAATCGTCTCATTGAGATGACTATTTTGATAGTTAAATCATCCAAAATGGACTAGTGGATCAAAATTTATTATTAATTCCATAAATTAGAACATATATAAAATTTATAGTACAAGTAATAAAATTGAGTTTTAGACAAACAATGCTATACTTTTATCTAGTAAATAGCAAACTTTTTTAATTATTATATTTATATAAATATTTAGCTCTTGACAAACAATGCTATGCATTTACCTAGTTGTAATAATATTTACTACATTATGTAGTAATTATTATTACATGTAGTAAACATTATTACATGTAGTAATATAAACTATATGCAGTGTTGTCACTTGGATGTTTTTTGGACATTTTGAACATTTTTTCAAATTAAAATTACTTAAAATTTTATTAAGATAATCTATTTTAATTTTTTCACCAATGAGTCCAGCACCTAAAAAAATATATAATTATATATTTTTTTAAATTACTTTATTGATTAGTTAAACATGGGACATAGGCTTGGATGATTTTGGACAATCTTGGACATTGGACAAAAAACATAGTATGGACACGTCCAAGTGACAACACTGCTATATGTAGTAATTATTTTTATATATAACAATATTTTATTCAATGTGCAATTGACTAATTCAAATATTATTTAACGATCACAGCTGCGGAATACATTAGTAGTAACATAATCAAACCTTTGAACCTGGAGTCATATAACATTAAATAAACAATTAATTATAGGAATATATCAGTTAGATCAGTAAAGTTTATGCATACAGAGTTTATTAGAGTTAGCAATCAAACTGAAATCATATAGTTGGGTAATAAGTTAGCTCAGTAGAGTTTTATGCATGCAAAGAATTATTTGCAATATTTATAATTATCAGTATGCTTGGTATATAATAGTAAAAAATCACATACGTATAAGCATAAATATAGGAATAAGGAAATAAGTTATAATAAGTTCTTTTTGCAAGTTAATATAAATAAACCTCATCGTTGTTGGTGACCGCGAGTTGTGCTTAAAGGTGTGAGTTGTGATTGAAGGTGTAAATTGTAAAGACATAAAAGTTGAAGTTAATATAGTAAATAATATTATATTATTACATATTATTACATGTAGTAATAATGCTACATTACTACATAATTACTACATATAAATAACTAATATTATATTGCTACATATTATTACATGTAGTAATAATACTACATTACTACATAATTACTACATATAAATAACTAATATTATATTACTACATATTACTACATGCAGTAATAATGCTACATTACTATATAATTACTACATCTAAATAACTAATATTATATTACTACATATTACTACATGTAGTAAATAAAACTACATAACTACATAATTATTACAATTAAGGTTTAAAAAATGGTATGTAAAAATATATGTAGTAAATATAATTGTAGTAATTGGCTATTTACGGCGCCATTCACTACGAATGGCCCCTAAAAAGTAGGATTGAAGCTCTAAATACAAGCTCCTGTAGCAGGGCCGATGATTTTCTGCGTAATGTGATGTGAGCAATTTTTGAGAATTATGTGCAAATATGTGGTATAGAATGACTAATTGTGTGCTAAATGTGCCTAAATTCGTGCAGCCTTTATTAACAAACTATATGTTCCCGAAACTTTTCGATCAACATGCTCGTAATTCATGTCCATTAATTGTCCACTTTCCGAGAGTTACCGATCCACTTTCTAAAATTAGGATTTCTGTGGTTAAATTATGTGATCTTTCTAATACTATTTTCTGTGATATTCTGCGGTGATATAAATATATTCTGTGATATAAACCTATTTCTGTGAATTCTGTGGTATTATGTGAAACAAGTAGAGAAAATAGCCAATCGGAGAGTGCAAATTTTGACTATTCCGGATCAGCCCAACGAAGAAGTCGAACAACGCGTAAAAGAAGAAAAAAGCGAAAATACGCAATTGGTGAAAATGACGGGAATGAAATTTTACTTATATTAAGCATCATTCTAACACATAGCCTCTAACGTTAAGGCCCTAACCCTAAATTTTTATCTCACGCACTTAGTTTATTTACAAATCGGATTTCCTTTTGGGGGACGTCTAAAGCGGAGGCAACTCATATTTAATAATTTTTTCAATTAACTTTAGGGTTAGGGTCGTCCTATATTAGGGTTAGATTAGGTTTTAGGTAGATATATAAGCAAAATTGCCTTCCCGAAATTTTTGATTAACACATCGGTTTAGGCTGCCGTTTTTTTGTATTTTTCAGTTTTTTTGTTTTTATTTCTTGTTTTGCTTCGCCGGCGATCATCAAAATTCTATAATTTGATTGGCGGTTGATTTTTGGTTTGTGCTACCCGCGCAAATAAGTAAGGTAGTTTTTCGCCAAATACGGACATCGTCGCATAAGGGCGTTATAATGATGTGTCGATTTTATCCAATTGTAGACGGTATTTCATAGTCCATGTAACTGATTAACCGATTGCGGCTTTATTTACAACCTAATTATCCGCACTACTTACCATAGTAGGGTGATTCAAAAAGTTAATTAACATATTTCAAAAACAAGTAGGGGTTTAAAAAGTCCTATTTCTGGTTTGAAAATTTGAAAATCTAATAAATCCAAGTTTTTTTAACTGGATTGTACTGTCATTCCAAGCACCAGAATCAAAACACATATAACTAGTAATGAATCAAAAATCCCGGCATTAGGTTTGAATCACCCTAATGTGTACAGTAATTAGCGATGGGAATTTCTAGTTATTAATTGTGAATTTTTAAACTATTAAAAATTAAAAACTAATGAATAATTTAACAATAATTTCAAGGCAATTAGGCCAGACCAAGTTGATTATGTGTTTTACATTACCCTCCTCTCCCCTCCAGGGGATGGGGGGAGGGTGGTTCACTTAGTAAAATTTTAAAAAAGTTTTTTTTTCAAAAAAAAATTTTTCCGAATTTTTCCGTGACTATATAAAAATTTTCCGAAATGTCCCGTAGTCCTATGTATATTTATCAAAATTTTTTTTACTATGAGGGAGGGAGGAGCTCTGGGGGGGGGGGTAATGTAAAACACATAATCAACTTGGTCTGGCCTTAACAAATGAATTATCCAATATGCATATTTAAAATTCGCCGATTTTCTAAAAATCATTGATCACATCACATCAATTAAAATCGGTAGTGGAAAATTCTGTCGCTGACGTATTTCTACAGGAATTTTATCAGTTAATTTTTTTTGTTGCTACTATCATTTTTACATTCATCGCGAAGTTATAAAAAAATATAAATTTAGATAATTAACCTGGATTAATCAATCTATAAAAGCATTGAAAAACGGGGGCTTCGTTGAACATTGCAATGTATAAAATATAAAATATCAATATACAATGTACATGTTATTTAACTAAGTAATTAAATATCTAGTTGTATATTGTAATGCATCACGAAGTTATAAATACATAATAAATTTTAGATAATTAACCTGGATTAATCAATCTAAAAAGCATTGAAAAACGGGGGCTTCGTTGAACATTGCAATGTATAATATATCAATATACAATGTACAATATGCTATTTAACTAAGTAATTAAATATCTAGTGAATATTGTAATGATTATCTTTAAAGGTACAATGTTTATTTTTTTAAATTAGACAACGGGTTGATTATTGATTGTAAAACTTCCTGATGTGATGTTAGAGTACATAAAACAATGGAAAAATTATTAATCCGCTGATTACATCAATGTAGCTGAGGTTCAAGAAGTTACACGAAGCTGATTTGTAGTACATAGGATTTCTAATTCAGGATCATGAAGTCAATTGTGTTACACTAGGTCTTCGAGAATCTTAAGACCACAATAAATCGCATTTTTCATGCATCTAGTATTATCTTGTATAAAATTTTGACCTCCTTTGAAAAAAAATTTTGGTGTTTTCTGACAATATAAACTCAACTGTAAATTTTAAATTTGGTTCTTGAATAAGTTCTTGTCATAATTTTCCTTGCAAATCACTCTACAATGCCAAAAGCATGTATTTATTGTGAAAAAAAAAAGCAAAGACTCTTTTTTGATTGTACCATCGTCAAGCTATGTGGACAATGTGGAAAATCGAATCCCAATAATATAGTTAATAGTACTTTCTCATCTCCCGACGATAATCATTCTAAAATAAACCGAATCCCCCGTCGAGAGAAGAATGCAGAAATTGCAGCTCTAGATAATGAATTGGATTATCTTAAGAGAGTAGCAGATTCTCTTGAACAATATTATAGTCATCTTTCTTCTGAAATTTCTTCACTTAAAAAAGAGAACTCTATTCTCCAGAAGAGAGTAGCAGATTTTCTTGAAGAAGATTAAGCCATCGTTCTTTTAACTCTCTTAAAAAAAACTTTGTTCCTCAAACTCGAATTTTATCTTTAACTTGAGGACTTTTCTCTCATTTCCTCAAACTCAGATTTAATGGTACCATTTTTCAATGAAAAAATGAAACTATTTTCAAATTTATCTTTATCTGAGGCTTTTCTCTCATTTCCTCTTCGGAGAATAATATGTTTGAGTGATTCTAGAACATGAAGTAGTATCTCCAGGAAACTCTCACACGATTTCTTATAGTTTATTTTTAATTAAGATTAAATCGTTCTCAGATCAATGTATTGACTTTATTAGTAAAACAGTGAATTATTGATTAACTTGTTAAATCTTTCAAATAAATTTTTACATTGCTTATAAATATTACTCTATCCGGAATACGAAAAGATTTTGTACAGAGTTTATAGACAAATAATATATAACTATAACTAATACATTCTTCGTATGCAATAACATTATTAACTTTTTGGCTGTTTCAGAATAATATGGTGCCAACTATCTAAGACATCCAAAATTGCAATTCCTCAATGAAAATTGCTTTATAGTCTTGAGTAGGACCTATAAAGTTATGCGAATTTGACAGGAAATTCCGGGTGGGTTGCGTCGGATCTAGGTCGGCGTTTAGCGCAAGTGTTAGCAGGTTCTATAGTAAAATTAGCTGGGCATTTTTTTACTTATATGATTTCATTAGTAAATTTTTTTATGATCTTGGGCAAAATTGATCAATTCCGATCCAGCCAACCATGATTCCGATGCACTCCTATGTATTCGGAATTTTTGGGACTCTCCTGTATGAGTTATGCGGCGTTTCGCCCAAGTTGTTAGCAGGTTCTATAGCAAGATTATCAGCTGGGCATTTTTTGCATTTTTTGCTTAATGAATGAATATGATTTCATTAGTAAATTTTTTTATGATCTTGGGCAAATTTGGTCAATTCCGATCCAGCCGACCATGTTTCCGATGCACTCTATGTATTACGACCTGGAATTTTGGTGACTCTCCTGTATGAGTAAGGTAATGCATTTCTTTTTGCGAAATTATACTTACAGTAGATGCAATTTAAAAAAAAAAACCATAAAAAGTTTTGATAACAAATCCCTGAAGTTGCTGGCCCTTAAATTACTTAAGTGGTGCGGTTTTGCAACATATAATCTATGTTAATATTTGACAATGTCCATCATGAATAGTGATGCAGGGGAATTATTTCCATAATTGCGACAATAGCTCTACAAACGTATTTTAATCCATAATTCAGCAATTCCACAATTGTCCGTGAAATCGCAATTCAAGATTTAATGGATGTTTTATTTGCGGAATTAACAATCCGATATAGTTACACTAACGCTGTACTACGGAATTTGCATCTTTTTAGATACTTGTACTCTTTATCATCCATTTTTGGCATTTTTGGTAAAGGTTGTCTTACAAAATTTACCAATCGAGAACCCAAGGTTTCACTAAGACCAATATTGTCGCACCTGATTACAGTTTCCTTATTTGGAAGATCTACAATAAAATCTTTAAAAAACCTTTAGGAGCACTAATAAAAAATGCTGAGAGAAAAATTTTACCTACGATATAGCCTTTGTCTAGCACTTATCCTCTGAACAACTCTAAACCTAAATTTAAATGCTTCGATTTAATATCCTTCTAAATAAGGAAGTTGAAATCGGGTTCGGTAATATCTAGGGGTTAGTAAAATTACAGGGGGCAACTTAACATTACACAAGTATATAATAGTGGTACAAAGATTGTCATTTTTATATGTTGACTGCAAGTCAAAAATTCGAAAAACCAAGCTAAGCACAGTATCACATGACACTGGAACGCGTGATTAGCAGAATTACCAATAAAGGAAGACGTCTAAAGCGGGGGCAACTCATATTTCTTAATAATTTTCTCAATTAACTTTAGGGTTAGGGTCATCTTATATTAGGGTTAGGTTGGATTTTAAATAAGCAAAATTGCCTTTCCAATATTTTTACTTAACCTATCTGAGGTGGTTTAGACTGCTGTTTTTTGTATTTTTTAAGTTTTTCATTCTTGTTTTTGTTTTGCTTTGCCAGCGATTATCAAAATTCTGTAATTTGATTGGCCATGGTCACGTGAATTTGTCTTCACTTTAGACAACCCCCAATAAAGGAAGATCCAAGGCGTGACTTATATTAATGTTATACTACAGCAGCGATCACCATTCAGAAAATGGCACAGGACCATAGGCCATATACCTGGTACACAAATAAGTCACTCAAAAAATATGCATAAATACCAAGACCCCAAACCTTACAAACTCTGTTTTGAATTTCAGAAAATTTCATTTGCAAATATAACCAAAAATGACCACTCGACTAAAATTTCCTCTTCAGGTAATGCTACAAATAAAAACCTATCTGCCAGTATTGACATATCCAAAATCAACCCAAACACTAAAGCATATATAAACAAAGCATGTCAAGCATTGTTCAATGAAATCATCAATGGCATCAAGGCCTATATCAACCAATTAACTGCTATGTACACAAATATAATCAGGAAACTGAATGAGTAGCTAGACACTTGTGTTAATTAGCAACAAAACCCAAGCCAGCAATTCATCGCTATATCTTTAAACAAGCATATTGAAACATTACAGGCTCATCACAGTATTGCTAACCAAAGTTTTCACAGCCCTATGAAGCAAAGCGACCAAGTCATCAGATACCGAAACCAAAGCACAACAATAGGCTATAACCATAGTTTCAACTAGCTTCCAACACAATAGCAAGCAAAGTAACAATACCTAAAAGGAATAAGGTAATTGCTCTTTAACCTCTCTACTTAACAACTTGTTACTCAATAATAGCAACACCAGTGAGACGAACATGCCACATTATCTAGCTCCTCTTATAAACCAAGCAATCAGAATCAAAATATCATGATATAAATACTCATTAATCAAATATATGAACTTTCTTCTACTGATCCATGGTTTCAACAACCCTTTAGCTGCAAATATTGAGTGTATCTGGCTTTGGTGAGTCCTCAATTGGCCTGATGATCAGAAAATCATCAAAACCTTGCCCAACAAGCCAAGTCTGCCAATGCGATTATAGAAGCAATTGCCACAGGATCATACGTGGATTTACATTAATTCGCATACAAGAACATTAAGCAATTTCTTAAAACCAACAATGAAGACCATATACTAGTCACTACAGAAAGTGGAACTATTAGCATAGTGAATATTCGATTTGATTGGCTTAAAGATCACTAGGCTACACAATATAAAAAAATTTTTAAAGTAACCCTTACTATAAAAAACCATATCGTCAATTGACAACTTGTAGTTTTATATATTAAAATTTTTTTAAACCATATAAGGCAACACAAAGTTAATTTCTTGGTTTTCATAACATAAAATAAATTTTTTGACCCGGCAACCTGGATTTTTTTTTTTTTAAAAAAAATTTTTTAAATCTTATCCCTTAAACTGTAAGCAAATCCGGGCAAATTTGGCTGGACAATTGCTATAAATATGTTTATGATCTATATTTTTTAAAACTTAAGATATTTAATTAAAATTTTTTTTGATAATATTTGAAAATAAGGATTATATTATAGTAGTATTTAATTTTATATTATAAGAAAAAAAGTTTAAGTTGCTAATAAGCTAAAAATAGACAAATTTTAAAAAATTTTTTATTCAAAAAAATTATCTACTTTTTCTTGGCGACCTCTATCAATATTAGCTCTAGCTTCCTGATTTAATAGAATGATATAGTTTATAAAAAGGATTACAACTTTTATTATTGCAACTTTTGTGATTTACTTGTAAAAATTAGGACTTGTATTTGAAGTGAAAATTTTTTTTATAGACGGGAACATATAAAATTAAGAAAACCTAAAAAAAAATTTTATAGTAAAAATTTTAAAATAAAAACTTTAAACTTTTATTGCTTTAAAGTTTATTAATAATTTTAAAAAATTTTCATAATAAAGTTTATAAAATATCTTTTAAAGAAAATATTCTATAAATAAAGTATACCCCATATGCTTAATAAATTTTTATTTTATTTAAAAAATGTAATATTTCTAAAAAAATCCAGGCAAATTTGCCTGGATTACAGTTTAAGGGATACTATAGTATTATGTGCCAAGCACTATTAAAAGTTATGTTTTGATTCCTATTACACTTAAAACAGGTTTATTCTATAAGTGTTAAATAAATATAAATAAGATATCTGTACAATGCAGCTGTGCCAAAGCCAGGAACAAAAAATTGAATATGATCTAGGGTTATTGATATAGTAACTAGCATATTAGCCCATGCCTTCAGCACAGGGTTAAAGAATTAAACTGGTAGTCAATTTACATTAATGCATGGTAATTTATTGAATAATTACTGATTATGATTAATTATATTACTGAATACATATTTTTCTTTTTTATCGACCCATTAAGCAATTTCTGCTGCATGTTAAAAAATGATTCTGCATTTCTACTCAGTAGCTTTAAAGACTACTTTGTGAAATTGTTTATCTCATATTCGTTATTTTCAAATATCTGGTGATGCCATTATTGATAATGTACAGCCATATCATCAAATCCTTGAAAAAAACGTTGGAAAGATATAACAAATAAGTTTATATCACTAAATCAACAAGTATCATCAATAATACTACCACCTCGTATAATATTAGCACTGAAATTAAAAAATTTTTATTTGACCAACTTTCAGAATTTGTTGGCAAGCCAGAAATTTGAGCAATTATCCACTCAATAATATGATTCCAAATTTTTACTTCTTTCATTTGTAAGTCATCTCGGCAAATAAATGAAACTAAAGCATTTTCTTGAAGTGAAGAGAAGTCTTCCGATTCAAAAACTTTATTAGTATGTTTTACTACAATATCATCGCGCCATTTTGTAATTCTTGAGTAAAATTTTCACAAAACCAATGATTTTTCATCTCAATTAAATGTGGTTCAAGATGGTTAGCTAATTCATCAAAAAGATGTTAATAAACAATAAGCATAAGTTCAACCTTAAATGGTGCATTATGGTTTTCAAGTAAGATGATTTCTCCGTAGATATATCTTTGTTAATTAGTTAATTTATATTTTAAGTTTCTTATTGCAGATATTGATAGGATAAATCATAATCAAAAATAAAAATAACTTACATGATGATAATTTCAAATTGTTGGACGGAAATATTTTTTAAATAAAGTGTTTAATATGATTCTTATCTTTATTGACATTTACCAATTCATTTCAAAAATGTAAAAGACCTATATCTTAAAATTGCTGAATTTGCTTGTAATACTTTGGTATTTGGTGATTCACCAACATTAATAACTGTATTAAAATCTTCTTTATCGTCAAGAAGTTCAAGTTAGTTATCTGAATTTTTCAAAAAATTTTACAACCATTTTAAATATGCATGAAATTCTTTTTGGCATAAAAAAATAATGTACGATTATGTAGCACATTTTATATATTTGTCGACCAATTTCTTTTTAATTATATAAGGATTTGCCTTTACTTCCACCGACAGCTCATTTAGCCACGTAAAAATTTATTAAATATATACTTAAAACTAAACTAACCAAATACTAACCATAACTCTATATGATATCGGCTAAATAACTTTCGGTGAAATGACTGTACTCGCCATATTAAGCATGAATGATTACCCTAACGCACAATATATATTAAAAAAAAAACTTGTCGCATAGAATCTTATTTTAAAATAAAATTCGTAAGAAAAAAATAGAATACAGAACGAATATATTTAGTCTTTACATAATTTGCTGTTCCTGGTACACTTGGTGATATATATCACTCCGTCCTGATAATATTCTTATTAGTCGATTAGTCTATCTAAAGCAATCTATATTTCTATTGGCTAAATTTAAAAAAAATTAAAAATTCCAATTTTGGATTTTTAGACCCGGCGGGTTATGAAAACCAAGAAATTAATTTTGCATGGCCTAATAGTGTTTTTCAACTTTTTGTATACCT
Source organism: Gigaspora rosea (assembly GCA_003550325.1). Taxonomy (NCBI): domain Eukaryota; kingdom Fungi; phylum Glomeromycota; class Glomeromycetes; order Diversisporales; family Gigasporaceae; genus Gigaspora; species Gigaspora rosea. The sequence continues at coordinate 449,928 of QKWP01000057.1, read as the reverse complement.
TCTGTAAAAAAAAGATCAGTATAGATCAAATATAGTAATATGGTATGTAACAAATGAGTTAATTAGCTATTAATCATTATTAACAGTTATATAAACTTATTTATTCCAGCGAAAAAATGCAATAGCCTAAAGTTCTAGTACCGTTGGCATAAATCACGAAGATTTAATAGGTATAACCTTTTAGCTTTAAAACTATTTGAGTTTTCGTACATTTAGTACAATGTCATGTTAGAGAATGCATTAGCACCAAGGGTGAATATCTTTATATTATGATCTGTTGGATTCAAAAGCGTCTAAAGGTTTGATTATTTATTGTTTTTTTTTAGTATATGCATTATCTTATAAAATTAAATATTAAAATATTTATGCAAAATTTTAACTTTGTGAACTAAGAATATTAAATTTATCAAAGACAAAAGTAACTTTAAATAGCCTGCGTACTCTTTTTGCAGACTGTGCCTTTGTATCTCCATGTTATATTACAAAGATTTAGCAACACGTATTGACTATACATGAGGATGAAAGCATTTCGGGTTTGAAAACCTGAAATTAAAATTTGAAGACGAAATTGTTTTTGATCTATTTTACTTGAAAGACGAAATTATTTGATACTTTTTTTGAATAGACGAAATTATAAGGAACATATTTATATAAATTTTATTTGCTCTTTTTTATAAAAAATTTTAATTTTCTCTAATGAAGACGAAATAGGCCTTTTTCAAAAATCAATTTCGGTGGCATCACTAGTATTGACTAGGCTACAGGCCTAAAATTAGATGCGATGTTCCTCAATTATTTTGGATCTGATAAATAAATGCTTAGATGCAGAACCTAAAGACAAACCAACTGATGGAGAATTAGCTAATATTCTGAACAAGATTTAGAAAATAAAGCAACTGAATTATATAAGCAAGTTAAAGATTTGACGCAAATATTCTAATATATAATCAAGTCAAATCGACACAATTTGAATACCAAACACACCCACAAGCTATTTATACAATCTTTCAAAACTCTCTAAGCCAGGTAATAACATTTTTTAAAATGCTAGAAATATGTTATTGTAAAAATTTCTGAATCTGTCATTAGCAGATTACAGCAAGTGTGAGAGATCAATCATTTTTATTATTTTTTTTTATTTCGAACATGTTTTATCTTTCGTTAATTAATTATTTTCTTTTTTTTTTATCCTTTCATTGATTAATCGTTCTAATTATTTTTTTTATCCAGTATTATCAGATTACGGCAAGTGTGAGACTTGAACAAATTTCAATAATACCGCCATTCGACATCTACTTATTACTATTTCGGTCTTTAGAAAATCTAGTCTAGGGTGATGCATGAGAACTCTTAATTAGAAGAGAATTCTAATCATAGTTTCTTTCATATACCTAACACAAGATTATCATCAAATGAAATGACTATTAAAAGGTTTTGCCCAGTTGACATTTCGGTAGCTTGTGAAAAATCTGTTTATTAAAGCTTTTGAAGCAATATTACCACCCAATTCTTTATATAATATCTATCTATTATAACCATTGGTTGGAAGAGCAATCATGGATATCAGGTCTAATTTAGCTCTGATGGTTCACTTGGGTTAATTTATAACAATAGTACATGGGTTTATGATGTCATAAGAATATATTAATCTGGGTCAGAGTTATCACTTAACTAGATTAATCTACGCGATTGATTTAAATAAAATGTATATGATGAAATTAATTAAGCATTAGGAGGTAATTCATATCGGCTGATTTTGTTTGTACCCCAAAAATTATAGAGTGCATTTGATAAGCAGTCAATCATTTGACAACAACCGTCAGTCGTTTAACGCCCTGATTAACCAATAGAATTATATAATACTTATTTCTATTCAAACGATATGATACTTAGAATTTTAAATTTATACAAGCCATACACCTCATAGCTTTTTAGACAACTCCAGAGAATTCTGTGAAATATTCCGCTAACCATATAGGAGCAAAAGATGCTGTACAAAAATGTCTGGAATTTGTAAAGCATGTCTCACCGAAGAATGTCGACAATAGAGAAAAGAACATCCATACGTAAGATGACAGATCTATAATTCAAATTCTTTATTGTTAGATCTGAACTTGGACTAATGATGCTGCCCAAATTATCACAATGTATTACACAGTTTCAGAAATAACACAGTAAGTACCTAATGTGCTATTAATTCATTACGTAGTTTGGGACGTCCCAACATTGCTAATTTGGACACTCTTTTTGTGAAAACAAAGTAGTTCATAAGGATTTTGTAAGATGTCGAAAGGCATAAGCGCGTCTCTCACGTTATTGAGGTGCTGACTGGCAAAAGAGCAGAAATAAATCTAACTAAAGCGTTAATTCTATAGATTATATTAGCATTGTAAATAATATGAAGTGAAATGACGTTATTCTATCAGAAAATTAGCAAGTGGTATTGTGTTAGATGACTGTTAGATCGGAAAGCAAGCTGCCAGAATCAACCGGCTGTTAGATAAGATAAATTTCAAGCCAGAACTTAGGATGCGAAGAAGTTTGGTCGAAAAAAAGACGTGTGATTACTGGTAAATGGACAATGTCGAAGGGTCCCTTTTATACATATTAGAGGTAGGTGGCTTTTCTTAATGATGATGTTCTTTACGTTGACGTGTATAAAAATTTATGCGAGTATATTTGCGGCAGTTGATGGGACTTTGAATTCACAAGGAACAATTGGTAATTAATTTTATTTATCTTTTTGTAATATCACTATTTTACTAAAACCTTAAACTTTCTATACTCTTATGTCCCAAAATAGCTGAACTGATAAATAGACTAGAATTCAGATATTCTAATCCATTATTCATAGATATTACTCCAAAAGGTACTATTGTGGAAACTCTACAAGAATCTAAAATTGATTGCTTAGTTAGAGAGAAGGTTTATAATTTTCTTAACGCGTCACATAGATATCGCAACTATATTAAGGGTAGGGTGAACGTAGATCATTTTTAATAGTGATCATGTTGTGATCATATGAAATCAGGTGATCGACCAATCACGATTGTAAACAACATAGATTCAACCAATTAGAATTAATCATTTTTGTGTAACTAAGAAAATTTTGAGCCGACTTAGAAAATCTTTACAATATATAGAAGTACAATTTTTTCAAATACTATATTTATTACAATTTTATTATTATAAAAAGAGTATTTTGTACTACATATTATAAAATTTTTGGCTAAATTAATAACAACCGTAAAAAGTTTTATTTGTAGCACATTTTTATTTTCTATATAAATCTCATTGTACCACTAAAATCATATGATAAATGATCTACATTCACCCTACCCTTAAACTATTTGTAATTACTTAGGATTTGTATATGTATTATTTCATTACACAATATCCCGGTAGAATGCTTGTGTTTGTAAATAGTATTGATGCGATTCGTCAATTGATTCCGATAATGAGATTACTTAATATAGAAGTTTTTGGCCTTCACGCTCAGATGCAGCAAAGACAAAGATTAAAAAATTTGGATCGGTAAGATAAATATGTTGTTTATAATTTAAATAATTCAAGTCACCAATATTTATTCACTAATAATTTACTAGATTCAAGCAGAATCTGAACGCAGTGATGGTTGCTAGTGATGTAGCAGCTCGAGGGCTGGATATTCCACTCGTTAAGCATATAATACATTATCAATTGCCACGTTCTGGAGATATATGCATTCTTATCAGTTTATTCAGGATGACTTATTATTTGTCTAACACCTTTACTATATCTGCGAATTATATAAATGTAATCTTACGTAAGTTATTACGGCCCGAAAACTTGCGCAATAATTACGAATCGACACTAAATCTTTCGCAATTTTCAATTACGGAATATTACGAAATACATATGTAAAAATTACGCAATATTACATCACAATAATTCGAAATAAATCGCAACAATGCGCATATCAATAAACTAATGCGTGCAGGATGTAATATTTTGATATTTTTGCATTGTTTCGCAATATTTTGGATCTTTTCGCATTGTTTCGCAATATTTGGCAAATTTTCGCAAATTTTTAAAATTTTTTAAAAAATAAACAAACGATATACATATTCATATAATCATGCTTTTTTACAGGTTTTCGCTTTATTTCGCAGGGTTTCGCAATTTACTATAAAATTTTACATTTTTTTATTTATTATTATTTTTTTATTTATTATTATTATATATTATACATATTATATTATATATTATATTTTAATTATTATACATTTTTTACAGTATTGTTTTTACATTATTATATATTATTTTAACTACTTTCGCACTTCTTCGCATCTAATTCTATCACTATATACAAAAAACTAGCCCTACACACTTATTTTCGTTCACCTACAGTTAGCTATTATCTTCGCTTCTTTGTTTTCTATTGTCTTCGCTTTGACTACTTCTTTTGTTTTGGCTATAAACTTCGTTTCGCACTCTTTTTCTAAAAACTTCAAAATAAAAAACATTTCTTAGAAGTGTTGGTGTTCTTGCAAATTGCCGAGGAAAGTCGCAAAGGTTCGAAGGAGTTAGGAATAAATAAACTAAAATAAAAATTAAAAAAATAAGTAAAAAAAAAACAAAAAAACCAAAAGTATAAGCAAACTAATAAAAAAAATAAACAAAGCCCAAATCTTCGTAAAAGTTCGCGTTCTTGCAACTTCTGAAATTGTGAAAGCCGTGTTAATGTTTTTGCAAAATGCCAAAAAAGTCGCAAAGTGCCAAAAAAGTCTGGGTTGTTTTTTTTGCGGAAGTTAAAGTTCTGTTCTCGCAAAGTGCCGAAATAAAATAAATTAATAAAAAAAATTTTAAAATAAAACAAAAAAAAACAAAAACAAAAAACACGAAACGAAAAAATAAATGACGTGAAACCTTGCGAAAACTTGCACAAACTTGCAAAACCTTGCGAAAACTTGCGAAAACTTGCGCCTAACTAAATCATTTCTCTAAAAAAGCGTTCTTGGTGTTCTTGAAAGTGTCGGAAGTCTGAGTAAACATGCGCAAGGTTTCGAAAAGTTGTATGTCTTCTTGCAAAGGTGCTGAAATAAAAAATAAAATTAAAAAAATTAAAAAATGAAAAATGAAAACAAAAAAATGAAATGAAAACAAAAAATGAAACGAATGAAACGAAATAAAAACAAAAAAGCGAAAAAAAACAAAATAGAGCATGACTGAAGTTCTTTTTTATTGGCTGTTATATCAAATGATCATTACCAAATATGATTGGCTGATATTTTATCATAAAGTTTGTTTGGTAGTATTGTACGTACGTATCTAAAAAAAATTCGGTTGCACGATCTAAATTAGTTAATTGATAATCCGCCTGTCAAGTAAAGAATGGCGAAATGTGGCGTTCTTCCATCTAAATTTTTTTCATACTAAGTTAATGATACATGTCCACTAATTGAAAGTTGTAGAGCTCGTCGAGGCGCATCTAACGGTGGTTAGATCATCCAAATCGGTCCAGTGGATGGCGAGATATTGTCGAAAAACAATTGGCTGACTATATAAAATCTGTGACAGAAATTACATATGAAAATCACATGATTCGAAATGTGGCGTGCGCCCATCTAAAACTTTTTTCTTACTATGCTAATGAAACATGTCGATTAATTGAAAGTTGTAGAGCTCATCAAGATGCATCTAATGTGGTTAGATCATCCAAATCGGCTCAGTGGATGGCGAGATATCGTCAAAAAACGATTGGCTGACTATATAAAATCTCAATGTAAACTTATTGGCCAGAGCATAGCGACGGACCCTAAGTTTCTATGCGAAGTGTTACAAAAATTACCTTCCTGATGTGCTTCAATTGTAAAAATCTTGACAAATTTTACTTTTATGATATACTTGCATATATATGATGTAAATCTTATTAGAAATGGAATTTGGAAATTTTTTGTCTGTCCGCACGCGTGTCTATATTTGTGCTTTTAATGTTACCAACTTATGCATATTAATGTGTTTGTGTAATATGTTGAACATCATATGATGAGCTCCGGACATATAATGCTACGCATTAGCCTAGTATTGTTTTACATAGAGATTTTATATAGTCGGCCAATCGTTTTTCAACGATATCTCACCATCTACTAGGCCGATTTGGATGATCTAACTACCATTAGATGCGTCTTGACGAGCTCTACAACTTTCAATTAATCGACATATTTCGTTAGCATAGTAAGAAAAAAAGTTTTAGATGGGCGCACGCTGCATTTCGGATCATGTGATTTTCATATATAATTTCTGTTACGGGATTTTATATAGTCGGCCAATCGTTTTTCGATGATATCTCACCATCCACTGGGCCGATTTGGATGATCTAACCACCGTTAGATGCGCCTCGACGAGCTCTACAACTTTCAATTAGTGGACATGTATCGTTAACTTAGTATGAAAAAAAATTTTAGATGGAAGAACGCTACATTTCGCCATTCTTTACTTGACAGGCGGATTATCAATTAAATAATTAATACGATTCTACTAATTCTACTTTGCTAATATTTAATTTAAAGCATCTAAAGTAATTTTTTTGTTTTGTAGCAAATTTTATTATAATAATATATATATAACGAAATATTAAAGCACTCTTTTTAATCTTTTATTCTTACAATTGTTACAATTAATACAGTATTGTTTTGTATTCATTTCAATTACAGTTATAAAGACGTTTATATATATGCATCTACAACTTTTATAATATAGCGAACTCAATAAATCTTTCTAATTTATACAATTTCTATAACTCACGAAGAACCTAAATACTTCAAAATAAAAATAAAAGATTTTTTTAAGTATATATAGAAAAATATAAATAAAACAAAGCTTCTTAAGTATATAAAAAAAATATAAAATGCTAATATATTAGTACTTAACCTTTCGTGATCATGGTTAAAAATATTTTTGAGTGTATTACAGGTATATATTGTAAAAACTTACATCTTATAAAAGTCACGAACATTAGAGATCTTTTATAGTTCAAAAATAAAGCAGCTAAAAAAAATAAACGGACAAAGTTTTAAAAAGAACAAACGTTTCAGCAAACTGATTAAAGAAAAGTTTTGTATAAATATTATACTTATAGAGTGTTTATTAT
>QKWP01000057.1:413541-442446 GCA_003550325.1 Gigaspora rosea | reverse complement strand
TAAAATTTTAAATATTGATTTTAGCCATATCTTTTCTAAGTAAAAAATATTCTTTAAGTTTTGTTTTAGTAACTTTGTTATAAAATTTTTTTAAAATCATTAGAAAACTTTAATATAATAAATGTTTAAAGTTCTTGTATTGGCATTTTTACTATTAAAATTTTTCTTTAGATTTTTTCAAATTTTATATGTTCCCGTCTATAAAAAAAATCTTTACTTCTAATACAAGTCTTAATTTTTACAAGTAAATCATTAAAGTTGCAATAATGAAAGTTGTCATCCTTTATATAAACTACAATATTGTCTTAAGAACTATAGTTCTAAAACTAAAACTAAATAAGATCGCAGAAAAATTGTAATAAAATTTTTTAAAAAAATTTTTTCTTAAAATTATCTATTTTCAGCTTATATGTAACTATAATTTATTTTCTTATAATATAAAAACTAATTTTGCAAAAAAGTAATCCTTATTTTCAAATATAATTGTACAAAGTTTTATTTAATTATTTTAGTATTTTAAAAAAGTAAATCAGAGCTAAAAAAGTGCAAAAACGCAGGCAAATTTGCCTGTGTTCTACTACAATCTAAGGGATAAACAAAAGATCTAATCTGATCTTGTAGTACAGAATTTGAATATCATCGAACTATTTCGAACTATTTCAAAAAATCAGTCTAACACGCGATCCAGGTTACAGAGCTACTGATCCTGATACAGCTTGGTTTTCTAGTTCTAAAATATTTTGAAAGGGATCGAAATATTTCGTAACCTATTTTGAAATATTTCGAAATTACTTTCGTAATATTTTGAAAATTTGATATTTCGAAATATTTCGAAATATATTATGTAATATTTTGCTTATATTACGGTTCGTAAGATCTTAGTAAGATTACGCTATTATAAATTTGCTAATGTATGCTTGTTGTAGATATATATCCATAGAAGTGGTCGCACAGCTCATGCGCGTAATGAAGGTATCAGTTTGATGCTATGCAGTCCAGAAGAATCATCATTTTACCGAAAAATTTGCCAAGACTTGAAGAAAGGTTAGTTACATTTACATAATACATCGTTTACTTTGTGTACTTCAATACTTCATTTTCTTTTATTTTATTTTTAAAAGCCAAGGGGATAGCTAATTTTCCAAATAAGCTGACATAGATTGGTTTAGATCAAATACATTGTTTAATTTAATAATAATAGAAGTACTGTTTAAATATATAATGAAATAAAGCTTTACAATAAATAATTCAATAAATTTTTTCACGATATATCTGATATAAATGTTTATTTTTTCAATCACAAATATCACATTATTGATTTGAATGATTAAAAACAAATTTTGTGACCATATGGATATAAATAATATACGTATATTTAATACAGAAATCATAATTTAGTAAACTAAATTCTGTTAAGTTTCATTAAAAGTAGCGACCAGGAGATGCAATAATTCTAGTGATTCGAATAGGTACAAAAACTAAAATAACAGAGTCGATTAAAAGTAGTGATTCTACTGTAGAAATAATATAGGTATAACTAAGTGTACTTGAATATTTAAACTGACTAAAGATACAAATACTGCTAGAAGTAGTAAGGCAGAAAATAGGACACGAAAATAATAATTAAAATTTGCTAAAAGTAACAGTTACAGCGGGCTTTAAGTAAGGCCACTTGAATGAATTTAAAGGTAAGAATATAATTATATTGGGTTCTGCTAGAAGTAGTAATTCTATTGTGTAAAGCAATAATTCTTACAACGTCGATTAAAAGATTTGCTTTAGTAATATTTCAAATATTTTTGTAACTCGGGCATTTTAAAAATTACAGTATGGAACGATTTGACGGTTTATAATTACTAAATTTTAAAACCACAAAAATTCGATTTCGACATACGTACAACATATATATATATAGTTCACATCAGTGTTGGCAAATGACCGGTCATTTAATTTTAAATGACCAAATGACCAAATGACCAAAATAATGACCAAGTCATTTATCATTTGGGGCCTTTGCAGTAGAAAGGGCCCTTACTGGAATATAAATAATTTTAAAATACAAAACTTTAATCAAAGATATCTCAGCAACTACTTGATCAAATTTAATAAAAATTTTTTTATTTAAATTCTATAAATATATAAAATTTAAATAAAAAAATTTTTATTAAATTTGATTAAGTGGTTGCTGAGATATTTTTAATCAAAGTTTTGTATTTTAAAATTATTTATATTCCAGTAAGGGCCCTTTCTACTGCAAAGGCCCCATTTGGTCATTTAAAAGTAGAAGTTACACAAACTTAAATTCTGCACTTTATTGGCTAGATCTTTACTATATTAATTTTATTTATGTTTAAATTTAAGAATAAGGCCGTCGAATTAATTTTTTGGTTAACATCACTCCTTCCCCTCCTTTGATGTCCGTTACTAAATATTCACCTGTAATTATTTACCTGCTACTTAGTTTTATTGTTATGCGTAAAATCGTTATGAATCGTTAGTACGATGGGTGGCACAAAGTGCTACCCATCGTACTAACGATTCATATAGAATATGGATTAAATAATTAAATCCAGATTCGTCCAGATTCAGATTATATGCAAAGTAGTATTCAGATTCAATTTGAATGGCCTTTAATTAAAGAATAGGATCGAGGTACTACTACCTTTGCTAACTCTCATAAGTAATTAATACTACAATATAAATGAAGCTGCTATAATTTAAGCTTATTAAACCTAAGAATGGTTTTTTGTCTTATTACAAATCTTTCATCATGATGACTAATTCACAGACCGCATCAAACATTTAATTTTATATTTTAGAATATAATTTTATTATTTTACGGTTTCTATAAAACTCGTGGGTACAGGAAAATAGAAGATACTGGCTAGTTCAAATAATAAAAAAATAAATCCAATTTATTTATTTGTTTATTTATTTATTTTATTTTATTTATTTATTATTTATTGACTTTTACTAATACGTACTCATGATGCTTTACACCGATGTATGCATTATCTCAAAAATTAGATAATTAATTAATATGGGGAGTCTTAGGTAAAAGATGTTCGATGCTCTCAATTAGAGATACGATCCGTATATCATTAGTTTAATTTTATATAACAAAATTATTATGAAGATTTCGGATATAAGGATATTCGTTAAATTTTAGATAGGAAAACTGATCATGGATCGCATCTTTACCTCTAATCCAAATTTAAATACTAACTCCAGCATGAAAAGACTTTGCGTTAAAATTTTATATACAAACATAGAAATCTAAAAAACATCAATAAAAACATATGATAGGTGTAAAACAGCATAGGTGCGTTTTACAATAATTGCATTTATTTATTTATTCGAATTTTTCGAAGAATTTATTTAACCAATGTAAATATTGAATATTTAAATTCAAATACTTAAGATTGTATGTACATTTAAGTTCGATTCTTTTTAATGAGACATAATTTGGATTCAATATCCAATGCAAAATCTTTAACATTTTTTTTTTTTAATAAATATAAACTTATTCTTCATTTTTATGCACATGTTGGTTTTATGAATTTACTAAATCAATTTTATTATTAATTTGCATATTATTAAGTCTATATTTTAATAGTTTCTTTGAATTTTGCAACAAAAAAATTAGTGGCTTGTTACAGTATATACACACAAAAAACTGAAAGCCAGTATAAGTTTAAAGTGTAATTTATTTATATCGACCTATTGAATAGTATAATAAACAAACGAAATATTAAAATCATGTTCTTATTAAATTTATGATGTAGACAAGTTTTATACCGGGCGATGCTAGTTATTATTAATTTTTATAATTTTTATAATTCTTATAATTTTTATAATTTTTATAATTCTTATAATTTTTATATTAGGTCATTAGGTCATTTCAAATTTCAAATGACCAAATGACCAATGACCAATTCATTTGGTCATTTGGTCATGTTCATTTGGAATTGCCAACACTGGTTCACATATATCATATGTACAGTACATATCTAAAATAGTTTACTATTATTGTTATTAAAAATATCCTATTTTAGCTATATCAGTATAAGTGGGTCTAAAAATAATAAAAAATTTTTATTTTTTTTTTGGTTTTGCGTGATTATATAAATTTTTTAAAAGGGCATGCCCCTGAAACATACCCTAGAACATCACGTCTCAATTCTACTTAGTTTTACCGAAATCAATATTTTTGTTATAATAAACATTTTGTCAAAATCACAAATAATGACTACAACCTAGGGGTTAGTAAAATTACGGAGGGGACAACTTATTATAATATATAGCCAATAAAGATGTCTTAACGATTTTGTGTAACAATTATCCAGACTTGTAATAAAAAAAATTCGCAACGCTATGCTAATAAACTTTTGACAGTATTAATTAGTCGCTGATTCAAGACATGTTGTTACCATACTCGACTTATGTTGCCTAGTAAGTTTATACAGATATTGAGCATATTTTTACATTCGCAAAGTTCAAATACTGATTTCCTAAAAATAATTGAAATCGTTGAGAATTAAAATTTGCTTTATTATTGAATTTACTGCTGTACTATACTGATTTAAAGGATCGGTATCTAAACCAAAACACCTTGATATATTGTAGGAGAGGATTTCTATTGCAACCTAAAAAATTTCAAATGCATCTTGGGTTTAAAGAAAAATTACGGTATCTCAAGTATAATCAAATCAAATCTTAATGTAAATGGCCTTTTTGACCAAACCTGTTCAATTGAAACTTTATGTTTCTTCTTTTTCTACTGCATCTCCAAAGTTATAGCATGTGCAAATCATTGAGGAACATCCTCTTAACCATCGCCTTGAGATTTTATTTCCTACTCGCATTTCTGATTCGTTTTTCATATTATTTTTGCTTATGTCAACACTTTCTATCTTGATTAAAACCATTTAACATAGCTAAATCATAGCTAGCGCTAAATATTGGGTCTTGCCTACTGGAACCAGAGTGCATTTTCTGGTCATGTTATACGTTTAAAATGGAATTGTGAATGGTAACGTTTTTCAATGAAAAGATAAAGCTAATTATTGCAATTTCCATAATTACAATTAATTGATTTATCCCAAATAATAGGATTATAGCCATCAAGAATTTCATCATTACCTCTAACTTTTATAACTATAACTGCTTATCACAAATTCCAAAATGAATCAGCAATAAAACCATCTCTAGTTCCGTGAAGAAATAATATGGACTATTTGTTAAGGAATAGGTATTTTCTTTTTTTATCAATTCATGAAACAATTTTTGCTGCATGTATTTCTGGTCGGTGAATTTGGTGTAAAATTTACAAGGAGGAAGAATTGTTGTTGATACTTGCTAATTTGATGAGATAAACTTTCTTGTAATATCATCCTAAAGATCATTTTCTAGGATTTGTTTATATGGTTGTACACTATTGATAATATCATTATCTGATATATGAAAATAGCAGATATGATGCAAACAATTTAATTTATTAATAAAATATAAATATCTGTATCTTAAAATTGCTAAATGCGCTTGGAATATTTAGCATTTGGTGATTCATCAATTTTAATAATTGTATTAAAATCTTTTTGTTATTAAGAAATTCAAATAATTACTTGAAATTTTTTTAAATAATTTTAAGTGTGTGTATAACATTAATTTAAATGGCATTAAAATCTTCAGAATTGAATGTCATTTTATATAACTTTTAGCAGTATAAACGTAGAAGCATACATATAAAGCCTGGTTTTTTTCGCTTAATTCATATAGTTAAAGAACAAAAAGAAATCATTGAAGATTTAAAAAAAACAATTAAATTAATTAATGAACAATTAAAAATCAATTCGAAAGCTCTTGCCTCAGCTGCTATAGCATATTTTACAGGAGGAGCATTAGCTGGTGCAGGTGATTCACCAGTTTCAGCAGTTACAAATCTCATTACGGGACAAGTAAAGATGAAGAGTTAAAGAAAATTCGAAAAGTCACCTTCATTAGTAGCAATTTGGATAATTCTTTGTCGTAATCTTTCGGGTTTGGAAGTTTCAAATGGTTCAATTTCTGAAAACAGTTTTTTAATCTTTTTTTGCTTCGTCATTATGACCTACCTCTTCGTGCTTTCATAACGTTTGCGGAACTAGATTTTGAACTTCGCTCAGAAATCTTTTTATGTGAGGCATTCCATCTCTACTTTTTCCCCATCAAATTCAATTGTTAGCAACCAGTTCATTAAATCTTTCTTTTGATACTCCTCAACAAGTAGCAGGCAAAACTTCTTTCCCAGAAGGAGTTATTATTGGATACACATTTTTTGGAACTACCGTCTTTACTCCTAAATTGCCAGATTTTCAAGGCTTACGCAGATTACACTTCATGAGAAAAGACAAGTGGCAGGCTCAAAGGTAATTTACTATGTACAAGACAATGTAGGTGCGTTCTACATGGTTAATTAAAATTGTTAGGCTTCAAGTTATATATATGATTTCTTACCTTCATTTCTTTCATCTTACAATAATTGATTGTAAATATATGATTCAGTTTTTTTAACAATAAAAGAACAGCTGTAAAATTTCTTTATTATTAATTACTTACCTTTGTCTATTTCTAGTTTCAAAAAAAAAGAGATCTCAGTAAACATGTTATTTTTAAAAAAATTAATAATCAAGACTTTGGCTAGTCGAACACGATACATATGAATTTTATATGATTTTAATATAAAATGACAATTTTTGTATTACAATTAAACTTGTGTAACATTTGAGTTGGCCCCCCATAATTTTACTAACCCCTAGCTACAACTAAACTTTCTAAACTTTTACCTGATCATGAAAAATATCATCATAATCCTATAATACATAAAACAAAATCTTACACTTTCTGGTATTCAATACAAAATAAAAGTGTTTTTCCTAAATCAGGTCTTAAATATACAAGGGCACCTAAAAATTATACTATTCCGGATAACTTTAGCATTATTACAATATGGGGAAAGTCACCAAACTTAAATACTATTAAAGGTCACATTAAATATATAGATAATCGTCCAGTTTATTATGTAAATTATGGGCCAAACTTCGAATTAGAGATAATATCAAATCATTCTTCTAGTGATGCAGCAACAAAAACTCAAAGGGTTAGTATTTTTATTATAAATATATAATACTATATTTATAAAATTAAATTTACAGTATATTAATAATTATAATTAGGCCATAAATGAATTCAAAGTAAATTCATAAAATATTCGAATGTCAGGTCCTTTACTTTTTGGTCTTCATCTTAAACAAATTCAAAAAAATCGACCACAATCAAATTATATTAGACCTTTAAAACAGTTTAATGAACTAAGTATTTCTACTAAAAAGGCTCGTGCAAGAACTGTTGCAAAAAAGATTAAAAAAGATTTTAATCAAATTGCAAAAGAAAATTATCATCCAAATAATCAAGTTACACTTAAAGAATTATCATATACAGTTGCAAATACACCTTTTTATGTAGAATTTGGATCTCAGAATATTATAGAAAAAAACAAATATGAGTCAGCAATAGTGCAAATAATTGATAAGTACCAAATATCAAGAGATGGATATTGTGCTTTATCGTCTATACAACCTAATTTACCTCGTGATTATGCAGTTTCTGATCAACGTACAATTTTAACATCAAAAATGGCTAATTATATACCAATTGAAACATTTAATCTTTATAATCAAGATAATCTTTTATTAATGAAGAATTTCAATTAGTTAAAAAAGTTGCACGACAAAGTATTAAAAATATACTTTTATATTTGCATTCTTATTTAGTAGCTAACAAAATTTTTCATTCTTCAAAACCTGTTATTAATTTACGGATCTCTGGTGATGGCCATAATGTTGGGAAAAAAATTAATCATGTAATAATAACTCTTGCTATTTTGGATCAAAAAAAAGAATTATATTTACCTGATAATCACCATACTATAGTTATATATTCGGATATTGAGAAATATGAACTATTAAAAAGTGCAACACATCCGCTTGTTGATGAATTAAATGAATTACAACAATCTGGTTTTGTTGATAAAAATGGAATTAATTGGTCAATCAATTTATATTTTTCTTCCAATTGGAAGTTTTTAGCACTATGTTTAGGTATCAACATGGCAAATTCAATTAATTTTTGCACCTGGTGTTAATGCAGAAAAACAGACTTAGGCAATTTAAAAAAACAATCATGGACAATTGAAAAAGATATGAATATAATTGCATCTAATTATTTAGCATATCCTGGTCACATCCGAGCTCCATTATTTCCAATGATTCCATTAAATCACTGGGTTCCAGATGAACTTCATATCATGCTTAGAATAACTGATCGATTATGGTCTTTGATTATTTCTGAATTAGAACAGAATGGAGAATATGATAATGATATGCGTGAAACAATTTGTAATGAAATGAAAAAGTGCAAAGTTAAATTTGAATTCTGAAAAACAACAACTAAATGGGAATATACTTCACTCCTTGGGGCGGATAAACTTAAAGTGCTACGAAATTTCGATTTGTCTGCAATTTTACCAGCTAATCAGGCTAAAAAAAATTAGACTTTTGTGGAACAAATTTGATCAATTATATTGCGCGATTAAAAATCCCGATATTGATTTTACCCAATTTGCTTTAGATGCTAAAGAATGGGAAGCATTCTTTCTTCAGCCTGATATTACTAATCCTAATAATCAAGATATTGTGGAAGAAGGTTTATATCAACTATCTGATATAATACTATATATCCACGTTTTAGTTTATCTTGTTCCAGAATTTGTAAAAATACATAAAGAGTTTGGGCTAAGTTCATTCTCCTGTTCTGCAGTAGAGAAGAAGAACCACCAGCAATCAACTTTTTTTTTTCGCCAGATACTAAAAGATGGGGGTAATCCGAATCAAAATACATATGCAATCAAAGAAATTATGAATTATGAAAATCGTCGACTTCATTATATTTATGATGATTACTCTTTTAATAAACCGATAAAGATTCGAATAGTATAATCTCATTTTTTAATTTGAAGGTAATATTAATTTTTTTTTTTTATTATTTTTAGATTAAATTTTTATTTCTTCATATACATATATTTGAATAAAATTCTAATTGTATATATCTATAAATTTTATTTCATATAGGTTTTGAACGCTTTTAAGTTTTAAAAACTTTAGAATTATTAGATACATTAGATTTTAAAAATGGCCAAAATTGCAGCAACTAAATCTACCGAAACCCTATAACAGTAGAAAAGTGAGGTTTATTCATTAGTTTTCTTAGTGAGAATAACTGGACATACGTACATCTTTTTTTTTTGCACATGTAAGTTGCGACTTTATTACAGCATTATGGCTCAAAAATAAGCCATATGTCCTAATATAGACAGTGCAAAGAACAGTGCTCAAGCCTTAAAAAATAGTCGGATCTATCAAATTCAAATGTAACTGGATTTGATCTAATTGGTAATATTTTGCGAAATATAAAGTTCAGGGATAAGCCATTAATTATGCATGTGCATCCAAATTAGCCCTACTAAGTTTTGAATTTCTCGAGTTTCACATGCAGATATAACTACTGATAATTAATAATTATATCCGAAAATCATTGCACATTTATTTGACCTCTAGAGCCAGATATTGAAGCAGCTATGTTCCCAGAAATAACAACTGTCATCGTAACATATATTATCAGCCGGTGGTCACCCACACTGCACAAAGCAGGCCGACTGGACATGAAGTTTAAATAACGGCAAAATGGCAGTATTTCACCTGGGTGGGTGGGTGGGTAGGTCCGGGTGCGAACTCGCTTTTCACAACATTGTTATTCCAAATAGAGCAATTGATTAATGACTCTTATCTGAAGCATGTTCTATCTGCGATCTAGATAGGGTTCCTCAAATTCAAATCAAATCAAATGTTGGATCAATTTGAATTTGATCAAATCAAATTGACCCTGATTTGAATTTGATTTGATTCAAATATTTGAATTTGAATTTTTAACAGTAATTTTCAAATCAAATCAAATATTTGTTAAATCAAATCAAATTTGGCCATATTTGAATTTGATCAAATCAAATATAGTCAAATTTGAATTTGAATTTGATCAAATATTTGATTCAAATATTTGAAGATCAAATCAAATTGTGGAACCCTAGATCTAGGCCTATTCCCAATTTATCCGGATGACTGCCAAACCAGCTTCTGACCAGTTGCATGAATTCGGGAATTAGCAGGCATGTCCCTGCTTATGATCTGCCAACTCGAATGATATTTGTATTGATCTTTTTATTATAATTCTTTTATTATTTCATACTTCCTTTTTTTTTTTATCCATTACTTCAACACTTAATTGATTTGCAAGTAAATAGCTTCGTGACTCATGAAATTCGTTATAATAATATAATGAATTTCTACAGAAGCTTAAACAATATAGGAATAGCTTGAGGATACAAGTCTGTTATATCAAAAAAGTTTACGAAATAATCTGTGCTACCCACTAGCCTAGTACCAGGCTGTCATAAAAAAACCTGGAAAAAAATAAATTTCTGATTTTTTTTTTGTTATTAGATTCGGGTTAGACCTACGCAGGGATTGCAAAAATTATTAATTACTTATGAATATTCGAATGTATTCTTTTAACGTATGAAAATTTAACTTGCATTTAATATTTAGCCGAGTATATATTAATTCATTTTTATTCGCTTTTATTTATTTATTTTTTACTTTATTATTATTATTTCTAAATTTTTTTCACTTGTTTTTTTAATTGGTAAATGGATACCGATTCACGATTCGCAATTCACGATTCATGATTCACAAGAATGTAGCGAAATGTATTGAAATACTAAGAACATAATAAAATGGAGTGTATTGGTAATAAAAATATCCTAAGCCGTTGGGTGTTAGTGAAAACAATTTCCGCTTGAACAGTAAGTATGAATGATGCTAAGGAAAATTTAAACATTTGTTTTTATTGACTATTTATCTGATTCAGTTCTTCTATTTGGCAACAGACATACTAGACAAAATTCCTGAAAAATTAATCATGTATACAATGCAGCAGCACTATCGAAAGCCCTGATGTGTCATCGATCAGAAGAACTGAATCAGGTGATCAATAAAAACCAATGTTTCATACAGATCATCAGTAAGTTTCTAATATCAGCCAAAGCTGTAACTTATTGATCTAGTAATTTATTTATCAATTTGGTCTTAAATTTTTTAGCTATCCCAAGATAATAGCTGCAAAATCAAAATTAGATTTGGAAGCTAATGCTTATTTTCTCTTGTTAAAGGGTTTAAAAACTAACCCAATTTTTTAGCCTTACTTAATGAGCTTAGAAAGGATCGAATTTTATTTATCAAACAAACTATACATTTTATATCCCGGTTTTAATAAAATAATTCAATCTTTACTTGTTATATATAAGTTGGAGAACATACTTTATTCTTTTAAAAAATAAAAGTCAATATGTAATTTATTAATGTATCAATAATTGAAATATAGATCGTATAATATGTCAAGCCATTTTATTTGATGCTAATGTATTTACAAACAGGTTTGGGGATTACTATATAGAAATTTTACAATTTAGAGAAGTATTAGTAATTTCTCCAGGGAAATAATCTTTCTACTTATATAAAGTTTATTTATACAATCTATTTAATTAAAAAATAATAATTTTTAATATATTGTATGTTGATAATTTGAACGCTAATTATAATTAATTACTTACTTTAAGAAGCTAATAATGACCCCTTGCAACTGAAAATTTAAAACTAATATATCCGGCCCAAATCATATGTCCATGCATATTAGTTTTAACTTTCTGATACCAATCCACTACAACCTGTTTAATTTTTGGTTTGGTTTCTTTTTGTATTGATCCTGGTGCCCGTTCATAAGGAGGTTGAATGTAACATAAGTTCGTTGCTCATTGGCAAAGTATTTAACTCCCAATTGTTCATCATTTAAGATCTGACTAAGCAAAGAATATGCATTGTCACCTCGAAATAAACATCTTACTCTTCCTGATTTTGAAAAGCAATGGATATAACCTTTGAATACACTATAAAATTGACTTAGTGTACAAGGCATTAATACTCTTTGTGAACCTGAACATGTCAAATGTGCTTTTAATCGATCTTGAATAATTTTTATAAATATTTTTTTTAATTCTATACTAGCTTTTAAAGGAAGTTTATAAATGCCAGGAGGATTTTTGTTATAGCCTTTAACAATAGTATGATGTCGCTTTAAACCACCTTTTGTTTTATAGCATTTTTCGCAAACAGAGCAATGATATAAAGGTTTTTCTACTAATAGCTAATTATAATTACAGTATATAATAAATATTATTGTTTTTTATAATATGTAATATGTAAAATAAAATTATTAATATTATGATATACATACGGGCATTTTACAAAGCCAAATCTATTTAAATACGTTCTACAAACAAAATACAAGTAAATAAACTATTATATTAGAAATTATATATAAATTAAGCATACTTTTCACAATTAACAATTACATTTACTTTTTTTTGATGGGTTCCAGGGACGGACGTTTGGTTAGACACGATAATTCATATATTAAAAATTTTGTTGATAACGATTTTAAAATGTAATAGCCAATTAGATGATTTGTTGATCAAAAAACAAACCCTAAAAAAAATGATTTACATATATCTAAAAATGNTATTGTTTTTTATAATATGTAATATGTAAAATAAAATTATTAATATTATGATATAGATACAGGCATTTTACAAAGCCAAATCTATTTAAATACGTTCTACAATATTAGAAATTATATATAAATTAAGCATACTTTTCACAATTAACAATTACCTTTACTTTTTTTTGATGGGTTTCAGGGACGGACGATTGGTTAGACGCGATAATTCATATATTAAAAATTTTGTTGATAACGATTTTAAAATGTAATAGCCAATTAGATGATTTGTTGATCAAAAAACAAACCCTAAAAAAAATGATTTACATATATCTAAAAATGCCCCAAAAACGAAATCAGCCCATATGTTATTATACATAATAACATTAATAAAGACTATACTAATACTATGTAACGACAAAATAATAAAGAATACAATAAAACTAAACTACTACACTATGAGAAAACTGATTATTATTTTAACTATATAATCAAGTCATCGTAATCTAAGACATTGTCTAATCTAATTGTAGTAGCGAAAATTTAGGCTTTAAATACTTTCTGAGCCATTAAGAACTACTGCACTACATTTATTACATCATTTGGTTTTCTTCTTTTCATTTGAGAAACCTTATTATTTACCCACAATTTTACTTACAATATTCGTCACATATATCACTCATAATATTGCTTGCAATTTTGCTTACATTATTACTCACAATTCCCATAACCAGGGACCAATAATAACTGGTTCATGCAACAAACAATAAATCTGTATCTCCAAGCCTTCGCCACAACTTGGAACTTTGCAATTTCAGATATCTTGGGTCACTGAAGTCTTCTGGTATTACCAATTTGCTTTTAAGTCACAGGTTAAAAATTTTAACCACGATGCTATATTGCAAAAAGCAAGAGCAAATTTTTCTTCCAATATTTAGTTTATAAATAATTATAATCTATTAATTACAAGCACTGTATATAAAAGAAAAATTATGAATTTATTAGTGCAATATGAATAGTAAAATATTATTTATTAAATAAAAAGAATGAATACTTAGCTCGATGTTTCCTTCTATCTACATACAGATACAATCAACTTTCTAGTTGAGGTAAAAAAAAAAGGATTGACATTTGTTTCTGTACATAACAGTTATTGGTCCCATGCATGCGATGTGGAAACTATAAATAGTATTATATGTGAACAATTTTTCAAACTTCATAGTCAATCAATAATAGAAAAAGGTAAACTATATTGTAAATTCAGAGCAATATGCCCTTTATCTTTGTTTCTGTCAACTATCCCTAAAGAACCACAGGAACTGTTGGTTTTGAATATAAAAAGGTTGACTGAATTAATATCTGATATATAAAGAGGTTCACTAGTAGTTCACTATAAAGAAAGTCAACCCATTGCTGACTGATTTGACTAATTATTATTAGATTTGTGATCCCATACCATAAATGCAGTCCATATCTGCTAGAATCACATGCTAACTAGCAAATCAAATCAATGCTAATAATATAATACATGTGCGATATTTTTTATTTTTCTTTGTTTAAAAAATACAATACATATATTGCACGACCTAGAAAATCAGCAGATATATATAATACACAGGCTTGGCTATAAGCTATAGTTATAAATATGGAATTGGCATTAAAGGGATAAAAGAAGGCATTTATTTATTATCAAAAATCAGCAAACATGGGATAATTCTAATAAAGTAAGAATATGTATGTTCTTAATTGAGATCCCAAATTGATTATATCAATTAATAATCTTTATATGCACGAACTAGGGTAATAATTGTCACAGATTAAAATGAAATCAGATTAAAATGAAACTGGAGACCTCTTTTGCTCACCTTTAAAGCTTATAAATCCCACATATACTTGTTTATTAATAACCCTAACCCTAAACCCTAACCCTAATGCTAAAAAAACTCCTAAAAAATGTCCCCTAAAAAATTTTAAAATTTTGTTTAAAAAATAGAAAAATTTCATTTTAATCTGATTTTATTTTAATCTGTTACAATAATTAATACGAATGAAAAGATTTGAAGGACATCAGGTAAAGGGCATTATGCAATGACAAACAAGTATTCATCTTCTTGGTTTGCGAACTTATTTGCTAATTCTAATTTTACAAAATATTTATACTTACAGGTGCAATAGTAATATGTATTTATGTTCATCGTACTTACAAGCTAAATGTACAATATATAATCTAGTTAGAATAAAGCCTGAATATGTATGTTAGAATAAAAGTTAGATAAAGGTTAAGATAGAAATGTATATTAGGGTAAGGGTTAAAATGAAAATGTATATTAGGATAAGGTTTAAGACAGAAATGTATGTTTGGATAAGAGTTAGAATGAAAATGTATATTATTATAGTAAGAATTAAGGTGGAAATATGTGTTAGGGTAAGGGTTAATATGAAAACGTATATTAGAGTAAGGGTTAATATGGAATCATGTATTAGAGTAAGGAATGGAAATGTTTGTTAGAGTGAAAGTTAGTTATTCGTCATATATAATTACCTAATATAAATTTAAATTTTAATAATATATATGATATTAAAAATCTAATATATAGTTTATAAATATATATTTATTTATTATATTCTTGTAACATAATTTCATCATATTATTAAAATTTATAATTTCGAAAAGATTTATGTTTTTCATAGCAATACTTATTTTAAAGTTTGGTAACATAGATCTTGTTTTGAGTATATTGTATGAGCATTATTTGGGCTATTTATATAGTTTATTTATTAATTAATCTTTAATCATTGATATTTATTTAATTTCTAATTATTGATGTTTATACATCTGAACTCATGCATTGCTTGGCTATTTTAGTATAACATTTAGGAGTTCTAGAATCGAATTTAGGCTATATTCATTACATAAATAATATTAACTTATCAAATGACATACCATTCGAATGACCTTTACCCAGTAGACATAACTGATATAATAATTCTAAAACCATAAGCTTTGACCTAACAAACCTTTGGAGCAACCCATTCTAATCTCGGAATATTCTACTGAATTTGAAAAAATGCATATAAGAAAAAGGTATATATTAATTTTCATAATTTATACTCTTTTCATGCAAGTTAAGATACTTAAACCTTAGTATATAAAACTTACCGGTATAAAAATATAATATCTCAAAAGTAAAAAAAAAATATATTCATTAAACTTTTGTAAACTGTTACAATTTTATACTAGTAGAGATTTTAGAAACTTGATACACAAAATCCACAGGTATGAAGCAATACACAACAACTAATTTTTAATAAGATAAAATGTTTGGAAAGAAATTTTAAACCTTACTGATGTTGAATCTTTAGCCACCTACCTCTTTTTTGAACAAGTATAACTCAAGTGAATGGGTGAATTCAATTGTAACTTCAGTAGATTCTAAACCTTCATGTCTTTAAATACTAACTTCAATTTAACGTTTATGGCTTTAATAATTTTTAGATTAAAAAAAAAAAAGAATTAAATAGCCAATCAGGTTTATTATGATAATCTTAGAATATTTCTGTACATTAAATCAAATTAGAAAATGTATGATCGATATTGTTCATTTTTTTGACCAATTAAAACAAATGTCCACTATGCTAGAACTATTGTAATCCAAAAATGAAACTGTAACAAGAATCCCTAATATTGCAGAATAGCTTCTCGCATTCAAAGCCTATGCTAAAGCTGTATTTATAAGTTATAAAATCAGAAAATATAAATTTAATACCTACTGTGACCATATAAATACTATCTGTGTTAAGCATAAATTTTCAGCTATACTCTTAAATAATAAAGATCTTAGGTTATATTTTACAACAAACTGAGACATAATTCTGCTCAATCAAAACATCAAAACTGAGAGCAAGAACTTTGATATCACTACTACAAAGTGAAACCGCCCTAGCAATACCATATATTCTACAAAACAAATCATATCATAGCATGACAGAAAAGCAAATATGTATAAATTAAAACAAAAAAGCCTGTCCCGAAGAAGACAATTGTTCACAGGTTCACACATGTTTAATCTGTAAAAAAATTGTCTATCTAGAGAGGCAATGTTTTTACAGATCGCCGCTTTTAGAAATAAAGAGACCTTCGCCCAAACCCCAGAGAACAGTAACACATGGTCATATACAAAAAAAAACAAAAAAGAGGCACAACCGAGACAATATATATGCACACTCCAAAAAAAAACAAAAAAAATAAACTAACTTATGACAAAAAAAAGACATATACAGAAGATATATATGCCAAAGTACAATTACAAGAACAAACAGATTCGATCGATATATAACAAAAAAAAATAATAATAAATATATATATAAAAAAAAAAAGAAGAATAGCATATATACCACATAATACACAGAAGAAGAAAAGCTAAAAAAAAGACAACGCTCGCCCAAGTCAAAAAAAGGGCCAAAATCACAAAGCTAACAAAAATCATACCAGACTGTACTAATCAATAAACTAATTAATACAGAAGGAATCGCCCAACTGGCCTCTTTAAGTTTCAAACATGATGCACAATTTAAGTTATCATGCAATATCATGATAGCTAAAGCTCCAATACTGCAATCAGTAAACGAACTATCACAGCAATCCCTTCTCCCAATATTTTACTAAATGAGACAAAAGCAAAGTTGTTAACACAGCTAGACCCATGATATTTTAACATCCTGATACTCATAAATGTTTTAATCTTCCAGCTTCTCACCAACAACCACTCTAATTGACCATTCATTGAATACCTTGTTAATGGCATCAAACAAGGCTTCAGATTCAACTTCAGAGATCCCTGGAGCAAGTTTATCCAAGAAACCCTGCTATTAATTAGTTTTGCTTCAAAAGTATTCAGTAATTATATAAAGAACAAGCTATCAAACCAAAAGAACTATGGGCCGTTTCAAGAGAACCAAGCACTCTGCGACACATTTCAGATCAATCTGTATGGTCTTGAAAAAAAAAAAAGACACAAATTCCAAAGCTTACTAAGTGATATTCTATTTGTTGTCACCTACTGAAAACAGTATGAATGACTGTATTGACAAAGTTGAGTTTATTATTAAATATAAAATGGTAACCTATACAAACAGAAGAATTAACTACTATGGACAAGAATGTACATTGTCTAAGGTTGATATTAAAAACATCTACCGCATACTGCCAGTTCACCCAATAGATCAAGAATTGCAAGGACTTGCCACAACAATTAGATATACTTTAACAAGGTACTAGTATTTGGCAACAAAGCATTAAGAGGCATATTTTGCTGATTTGCTAACTCTATAGCATGAATCACCTCCTAGCAAAGAATTACGGCAATAATCCACTATGTAAATGACTTTTTTATAATTACTCTATCAGACAGAACATGCAAGTTAGGCCAATTTATTTGCATTCTTGATACTATTAACATTCTATACAAAGAGACAGAAATGGAAGGCCCGAATACAACTTGGGCATAACATTAAACACCAGCACCATGACAGCCTCTGTACCACTACAAAAACGAGAAAAAATGATTATGCTACTCAAACTATAGACAACCAAAAAATGGTGCTTTCCTAGAGATCTCCAATCTCTAGTCAGATTACTTGTATGGATATGTTAAATAATGCCACAAGACTGCCTATTTGTGCAATGATTAATTAATATACAAAATAGCAACAACAACTAGGGATGGTAAAGTCAGTCCAGGTCCGGTCTTGGTCCTAGGACCTGTAAGTCCTATCACACAGACCTAAGGACCAGGTCCTTATATAATAAGTCCTAGAACTTATTTTCTACCAATAGGATTAAGTTCTTGGACTTAGTTCTAATACTTTCTAACCAATTAAAATTCTTTGTTTACTATTTTATTATTAATATTTTTAAGTTCTAATATATTTTATATTAGGACCTATTGTGGACCTATGGACCTAGGTCCTAAAATTGGGACCAAGTCTTTAAAGACCAGGTCCCAAAACCAGGTCCTAAAGTCCTGGACTTAAGGACTTTGCCATCCCTAACAACAACTCAAAGTATTATATAAGGCTAACAAAACCAATAATATTAGACATTAACTAGTGGATTCTGGCAATTCAAGACTGACTAGGCATCTAATTGTTTCAGAACAAGATTGATGTCAACCACAAACTCTCAATCTATTTACTGATGCATCAAATATAGGTAGTGGGCCATGTATCAAAACTACTTTATAGCATTTAACTGGGCCAAGTCAATTAACCTCACGAAGATAAATATCCAAATGTATGAGTTACTCACCTCCTCATCATGATACGTATGTTTACTCTCTCTCATGTAGAAAGAAAGAAACTAGTCATATGGACCAATAATTTATCAAATGCTAAGGTATACTATGCAGATTACTGCAAAAATTCAGACATTAATGAAATCATTACTGAAATATACAAAGCTCAGATTATAGAAAATTTCTTAATAAAACTTGAACATATAACTGGGTCAATAAATATTAATGCCAACCTACTATCTCGCAATAAACACTAAGAATTCATCTCTCAGAACTCTTTAGCATACTATCTCTAACCAAATATTCCAACAGAATTCACTGACCTTATTTCTTTTATTCCTTCTCTCAAACAATAACAGGTCACTGGCAAACTGAAACAAGCAACATTAAACATTTTGGAACCCAGCTGCCACTCGACAAAAAAGCTACAAAAATTCTTAATATATTAGTTCCTATTAATCAATTATACAAATCCACTATCAAAAGATATGAAGTACTAGCAAACAATAATGACTAGCAGAATCAAGATGGTTCCATCTGGCCTATATCTACCCTTTCTTTAATAAACTATATCAAGTTTTTATATTCCAACATTTCCTCTTCTATAATTTTAATCTATCTGTTAGCTCTAAAGTACTACTATACAAGAAACTATTGTGACTGGTCACCCACTTGCTTTAATCTTTAGTAATTTAGCTTCTTAAAACTATTGACGCAATACACATTTACAACTCAGTAGAGCAAAAATCACATATTACCCATTCTTATTTTTCACAAATCAAATCTAAACTCAACCTAAATAGGGCCTCAAACAATATATATAAAGGTTATATTAGAATTTTGGATAAAAAAGGTTACTAAAATATTATATTTAAAAAAAAATTATTGGCCAAAAAGTAGGACCCCTGACATTTCTCATATAGATTATAACTGGAGTTTGGCCATTTTTGGTCCAATTTGCTGAAAATGACAAAATATATTTGTTTAAATAACTTTTGATCAAGTGATCAGAATTGAATGAACTTTTTTTGCTAGATGTGCCTTAATAAGAGCTTTATTTTTAAAAAAGGTTGTTCAAATTGGTTTACTAGATGCCAAGATAGTTAGCAAAAACAGTTTTTTGCTTCTCAAATTTCAAAAAAAAAACAAGTATAACCTCTATACCAGTGTTGTCACTTGGACGTTTTTTGGACATTTTGGACATTTTTTCAAATTAAAATTACTTAAAATTTTATTAAGATAATCTATTTTAATTTTTTCACCAATGAGTTCAGCACCTAAAAAAATATATATAATTATATATTTTTTTAAATTACTTTATTAATTAGTTAAACATGAGACATAGGCTTGGATGATTTTGGACAATCTTGGACGTTGGACAAAACAAAAAACATAGTATGGACACGTCCAAGTGACAACACTGCTCTATACTAGATGTCCAGAGTCCTCAAAAGGTTATATTTAAAAGTAGATAAAAGCCTTTAATGTTATATTATATTTTAGATAGATTATATATAAAATTTGAATAACCAAATAAAAAAAAATTTTTTTTTGAAAAAATTTTTTTTGGAGAAAAATTTTATTGAAGAAAAATTTTGAAGAAAAATTTTTTTTAAAAAAAAATTTTTTTTGAGAAAAATTTTTTTTTTTTTGGAAAAAAATTTTTTATAGAAAGAAAAATTTTTTTGAGTTAATATAGATATACTCATAGCAGTTAAGGGACATATCCAACTGAGTGCAATTACTTATATATTAAATGAGTTGACTTACCCAATTTTATATGCAAAAAAATCATTTAAATTGAATTTATTTAAAAGCATATATATAAAAGTCTCTTTAAATTTTAAATATATATTCTTTGGTATTTAATACTCTTTTGTTTGAAGTTTTAGTTCTTAATTTGAAGATCAATTTTTTACTATGTTCTTTAGATCAAATGAGTGACTCACCCTATATTATAATATGATTGGCTAAAATATTTTTAAAAATATATATGAAAGATGCTATTAAGTAAAGACTTCTTGTGCCCTAATTAAAAGTTAAAAAGGAGGTTTTCCTGATTTTAATAGTAGTTAAATCATCAAAATTGGCTTGGTAGAACCCAAGATACTTGGGATCAAAGAAAAGAACATAAAGATCTGCAGTTCCACTAAGCCAATTTTGATGATTTAACTACTATTAGAACCTCCTTTTTAACTTTCAATTAGGGTACAAGAAGTCTTTACTTAATAGCATCTTTCATATTTTTAAATGATTATCATATTATTATATAGGGTGAGTCATTTATTTGACCTAAAGAACATAGTAAAGGATTGATTAACTTTAGTAAAAAATTCCCATTTCTTTGCTTCAAATTAAGAACTAAAACTTTAAACAAAAGAGCAGATCATAATTTAAAATGAAATCTACATTCTATACTTAATCTGCTGCTAGCTTTCTAAAACCCATTAAACTTGTTTATTATAATTTTTTTAAAACTAACTCTAACTCTAAACCCCTAACCCTAAAAAATGTACTCCAAAAAAATTTAGTTTTTAAAATTTTATACTATCATTTTATTTTAATCTGGTTTTTATTATGATCTGTCATATTAAATACCAAAAAATATATTGTTAAAAAAATTTAAAGAGACTTTTATATATATGCTTTTAAATAAATTTAATTTAAATAATTTTTTTGCATAATTTTACATATAAAATTGGGTGAATCAACTCATTTGATTTATAAGTAAATATATTTTAAGCCATTATGTACAAACATGTCCCTTGACTAATAGTATATTTCTGAAAATAAGCTATCTTTTTTTGGATGATTTTAGACAAAAAACTGGGAATATCTTATTTTCGGGTTATATAGCTTTTTAGGAATTTATGTCTGTTATCAAAGGTAGCTTATTATCATGTATCGTTTTTAAAAAAAATTTCTTACAAATATTAACTTTGTAAACAGGTTTTTAACATTATATACGTATATACATGTAATATGTATGCTCAATTCTCTATTTTTATTTACTATATTATATATGAATTAGTTAATATACAACTAAAGTACATATTGCATTGTTTTTTTTACTTTACTTTGCTTTTTTTTATTTTTTTTTTGCGTTTTTGCCTTTTTATATTTTTTTTACCTTTTTATTTTAACTTTTTTTAAGGGTGTTATTTTATGGAGACATGTTGCCATGGCGACCCGTGATCAGCTAATCGAATTCGATCACATGCATCACGTGCTCGTTTCAAGTACGTGATGCACGTGATTGAATTCGATTGGTTGATTATATATTATATATTTAAAAAAAATTATTAAAGAAATTTAATAAAATTTATTAAAAAAAAAACCGGGTTTAATATATAAAAATAAACCTGGTTATAATTTATTAATTTATTTTGTTTAATTTTTTTTTAATTTATTTTATTAATTATTTTTTTTTTAGATCTAAGAAAATGGAAAGAAAATGAAATGAAAATGGTGAACAAAACAAAAAGAAAACGGAATGAGAATGGCAAGAAAACAGACGAAAACAAGGACAAGAATTCGACCAAGAACAAAGAAAGAATCTACCAAAAAACGACTAGAAAACCCAATAAAAATGGCTAACCTACCTACCGAAAAATGCTGAATTTACCAAAAAAACCACAGAAACTGACGAAGAAGTTACCGAAGGAACACAAAGAAAAACAATAAAGAACCCTGAATGAACCCACTGAAAATGACAAAGAACTTATAGGAAACTTTACCAAAAACTGATGAAAACTCACTAAAAAATGATGAAGAACCTTTTTTTGAGAAGACCTATTGAAAATCCTACAAAAAACGATGAACTATTGAATTAACCACTAAAAAACAACTAGAAGTATATATCAAGAAAACAACCTACTGAATTCCTGAAATCCACTAATCTAAACGCGATTTTATGCTCCTACTGCAGCTCCAACGACGACTCCAACGACAATGCCAAAGAAACCAGCAAAAAACAACCTACCAAAACACTGAAATACACTGCAACTTCATGCTCCTACTCCAACGACCACCGAAATTTATCACGACTTCATCCACTACAACTTCATGCTCCTACTACGGCTCCAATATTGACTCCAATGATGACTCTAGCGACGGCTCCAATAACGGCTCCAGCAATGCTCCAAAAAAAAATTAACGTTAATAAAAATATAAAATAAAAAAAAATAAATCAAAAAATAAAAAAAATAAATCAAAAATCAAAAAAAATTTATTTATATGATCAGCAATCTGTAAAATGATTGGCCAATCATATAGGGTTGCTATAGCGACATGTCACTGTTGATATTTTGCCTTTTTTTAAACATTTTTTTTAACTTTTTTTTTTAACTTTTTTTAATTTATTTTTTTCGATTTATTTTTATTTATTTTATTTATTTTAACTTTTTTTAATTTATTTTTTTGATTTATTTTTATTTATTTTATTTATTTTTATTTTTTTATTATTTTTAATTTTTTTTATTTTTTTGTTTATTTTTTATTTTTTTTTTAATTTGTATTTTTAATTTATTTATTTTATTTTATTTTTTTTTCGATTTATTTTTTTTAAAGAATTAATATAAATATACCCTACAGGTACATTAAATTTTTTGTACCTTTTATTTTGATTATACAATATTACAAAACCCGTAATACTGATATAGATTAGGGTTAGGGTGAGAACTATGTTAGGGTTAGGGTTTGGGTTTGGCTATTATTTAGTAAAATCGCTTGAGGAACCTTTTTATTAATGCACAAAAGGTGGTTTAGTATGCAATTTCTTGCGAAATAAACGATTTTTGTCAAAACGAATGTTTGTTTTGAATTTTTTTGATCGTGTAATATTACACCTGATCTTAAATTTTATGGCGATCTTATAGGTCACATGATGGGGTACATGTACCTTAGGGTATATATAAATAAACTCTTTTTTAAATATTTTTTTAAATTATTTTTTTTCGATTTTTATTTTTTTAATTTTTTAATTTTTTTATTTTTTTCGTTTATTTTTATTTTTTTAATTTGTATTTTTCTTTTTTGTTTTTTAACTTTTTTTTTAATAACTTTTTAACTTTTTTTAATTTTTTTATCTGTTTTTCTTTTAGAATTTCTTGTTTATTTATTTTTTTATTATTTATTTTTATTTTTTATTTTTTCAAATTTATTCTTTTTTAACGGTTCTCTTATATTTTTATAATTTAAATTTTAATTTATTTTATTTGTTATTTATTTATGTTTTTATTCTGTTTTTACTTTTTATTTTTATTTAAATATATGTTTTATTTAATTTAATTTATTTATTTAATTTTTTTTACTGCCTTAATACTGCTTTAATTTATTTTTAGTATGGATTATTAAGGGAATCAAAAGATGCCCGCAAGTTAGCGTGGGAAGAAGATATGCATGCACATTTCCAGAAAAATAGTAAGTTGCTAGAAACTTGTTTATTCACTAATAAAGTAGTGATTATGATTGCATGATTATATATATGCACAGATTTGAGGGTAGCTTATTTTCAGAACAAAAAATTTTATTATTGTTTTGGTTCGAAAAAAGTGAAGTAGCTTAATTTTGGGTTAAAAAATTTTTAGATTTTTTGGTCAAAACCAAGGGTAGTTTATTTTTGGAATAGCTTATTTTCGGGAATATACAGTATATTAAATTTTTTGTACTTGTATTCCTGTATAATATAACAATCACAGTATATCATCAGCAAATTTTATATATAGATATATATCGATTACTAACAAGAAGATATATATCGATACTAAATAATCCTGCCGATTTCTATCGATAGTGATAGTAATCGATATATATTTGATTGTCTGATTTCTATCGATTACTATCACTATCGATAAAAATCAGCAGGGGTATTTAGTATCGATATATATCTTACCCAATTAGTAATCGATATATATCTATATATAAAATTTGCTGATAATATAGATATTAATCGATATAAATCTGATATGATATTAATGGCTATCCGTTTCATATTTGTACTAAATTTAGTACAATATAAAAAAATATTTTTTGAGCCATCTATTTAATAAATTTTATTCAAACTTTACTCAAATAAATTTTGATATTAGACTAAAATTTGTGTACAATTTGAAAAATATTTATTAATAAAAATTTTTTATAAATTAGGTTTAAAACTATTGTTTTTTTTTGAAAATTTTCCATACTTAATTTAGTACAGTAATAAAAATTAATTTTGCTAAAAATTTTTGATAAAATTGTAAAAATATAAAGTTTTTAGATTATATTGGTTCTAATTTAATTGTAAAAAAATTATTTTATTTAAAAAATAATTTTTTAAAATAGCTTATATAAGCCTGTTTTATGGTAATACAAGTCTAAATATAGTTAGTCTATTTCTATATTTGTATAGTAAATCATGTGTTTTTATTAGTAAATTTTATAAAAAAATTACTAAACTTAAATTTCTTATAACTTTTTATCTACTGATCCAATTTTAATGATTTTACTACTATTAAAATCAGAAAAGCTAGCTCTACAACATATTAATATTTGAAAGAAATTTAATCAAAAATTTTACTATTTATATTTTTTTTAAAAAATTTGACTAAAACTTTAATATTAAAAAAATATCTAAATAATTTTATTATTTCTAATATGAATATTTCTAACCATAACCAGTGGTGACGATCACCACCCTTTTGTGTAACTAATAATTTTATTTGATATCGTGTGATCACGAAACAAGCAATCAAAATGTACGTACGTACTATAATATCATAATTACTAAATTCTTTTTATTAATAAGTAAAAAACATTACTATTACATATGTAAACACCACCAATTTATACAAACGTTTATCAACAATAGCAATCGCTTGCTTTAGCTATCGCCTTCGCTTCGCTTCTTTTTCCTAAACCCTCAGTCTAAAATAATTAAACCCTAACCCTAACTCTAACCCTAACCTTAGACTCAAAATACAACTTAGAAAAACTCAATACTTATAACGAACGTATTCCAGTAACCTATCCGAATGACAACTATTACTTAAAAGGAAGAGTTAGTTAGTACTTCTAGAACAAAGCACTGAAAAAAAATGAATAATTAGCTCTAAAGTCCAATTTGACGTACTGTACAACAGCGCAGTAAATCACCAACACGACATTAAGTGACAAATATTCGGCACTAGCACCAAATATATTCTGGTAACCTATTTGAATGACACTCGTCACCTGAAAAGAAGACACTAAAAAACCCCCCAATTCGGCATATCAATGGAAAATGTATTCAGTAACCTATGAACAACACCTGTCACCTAAAAAGAAAGAGTTAGCTAGTACTTCTAGAATACACAAACAAGAAAAAAAATGAATACTAAGCTCCAAAGTCTAATTCGACGTAACATAGCGCAGTAAATCACCAGCACGATGCTAAAACGACGAACACAATGTCAAATACAATATAACAAATAATTTGTACCAATAAAACGTATTCTGGTAACCTATCCGAATGCCACCTGTTGTTATCTGAAAAGATGTAGTTAGTACTGCGAAAACACAGTACTGAAAACAAAAAAAAGCAGAAAATAAAAAATAATACTTAGCTCAAAGTCCAATTTGACGTACCAACAGCACAGTAAATCACACTGGCACTATGAGCGCAACCAAACGAAAAATACATGTCACCAACGATGAACGTATTCCGGTAACCTATCCCGAATAACACACGATACCTAAAAAGAAAATGGAAAGAAGAGCTAGTTAGTACTGCGAAAACACAACTGAAAACAAGAAAAAAAAAGGAAATGAATATTTATCTAACTCCAAGACGATCGGTGACAAACGGAAACACCAGAGACGAATAACGATTCCAGGTACGATGACAAGAAAAAGTACTTATATTTCTGAAAATAAGCTACCTTTTTTGGGCCAAAAATTACACAAAAAAACGGAGGTAGCTTATTTTTAGCAAATAGCCGTTTTTGAAAAAATCGAAAAACGTACTAATAAAAAGTTGTCCAAATGACACCAAATTTTTACTTTAGGTGTATTTTGATGCGCTTAACAACTTTACTTAATCGAACTTTTAAAGTTTACTTAGTAAAAAAAAAAAATTTATATGTAGCAACTGTCAATATGTTTTTTGAGATTTTTGAAAAAAATCAGTTAGCTTATTTTAGGAGTAGCTTATTTTCGGGAATATACGGTAAAAGTAGATCTATCTAATTTATCGATACACGTGATCTTACTGTGTAACATAGTAATCATCACCATGGGTGATTTTAATTATAATTCTTCTAATATATTGTATATTAATATAGAGAATTGCTATTTCCACCATGGTATTTTGCTATTTCTCCTATGGTTACACAAGATTTTCTGTTTTTAGAATTCGAAAAAATATATGCACTTATGTTACACAAAGGCTCAGTGTGTTGTTTTTGCAAAAATAATTTTTGGTTACATGATGCTAATGTTGTATAACATTACACAAGTCTAATTTTGGTAACCTAACCCTGGGTCGGCCAGCATTAAGCTTAATGCTAGTGGGCACTATCATGATAATGCCCTGGCGGTGTTAGACATAATTCCGGCCCACCCTAACCCTAAATCTAGGAACCCTAAAAACTAATTGTTTGTGATTGGCTAGATTTAGGGTTAGGATGGCCCGGAATTATGTCTAACTCCGCTAAAGGCATTATCATGATAGTGCCCACTAGTGATTTAAGCCGGCTAATGCAGTCGCAGCTAAGCCGGCTTAGCCGGCTAAGCCAGCCGATGTAATGTGATCGGCTGGCTAATGCGGCTAAAAGCTAACTATTATAAGAACCCGATAAATTTCGAAAAGGAAAATAAATGGACATAAAGTACAGGCCAAATATTCTGAAATATTCCGAATGCAGGCCAATAGTTAGCCGTTAGCCAGCCGCTTAGCCGATGATTTAGTCGGCTGGCTAAGCCAGCCGAATAAAACCATGTGGCTTAAATCACTAGTGCCCACCAGCATTAAGCTTAATGCCGGCCGACCCAGGGTTAGATTACCAAAATTAGACTTGTGTAACGTTATACAACATTAGTAATGTGTAACCAAAAATTATTTTGCAAAAACAATGCACCGGGCCTTTGTGTAACACAAGAGTATAAATTCTAAAAATAGAAAATCTTGTGTAACTATAGTGGAAATAGCAAAGCATACAAAAATTCTGTGCCAGGTTTTGTTGATCATGGGCGCAGATCTTCTGATCGACAAATCAGATTTTAAAAATCAGATGTGACATAACACGATCAGGAAATTTCAAAACAAACGTTCGTTTTGTTAAAAATCGCTTATTTCTTGAAATTTTGCATAAGAAACCGCCTTTATCGCACTAACAAAAAGTTTTCGTTTGGCAGTTTTACTATATAGATTCTCTATTTGATACATGACCCTAACCCTAACCCTAATATAATTGAACTTTAAAAAGATTTTGCTGCGCCACATGATCGACAAAA
Organism: Gigaspora rosea; assembly: GCA_003550325.1. NCBI lineage: Eukaryota > Fungi > Glomeromycota > Glomeromycetes > Diversisporales > Gigasporaceae > Gigaspora > Gigaspora rosea. Next base: position 413,980 of record QKWP01000057.1, on the reverse strand, counting down.
CCTGGCACAGAATTTTTTCATGCAATAGCAAAATACCATGGTGGAAATAGCAATTCCCTTAATATAATATATTAAAAATTTTATAATTAATAATTTATTTAATTAAAACTAAGTTTTAGGATTAAATATACTATAGCTTAAATAATAAAAATAAATAAAAAATAAATAAAATATATTTTAGTTAATTTTTTTTAAAACTTAATTATTGAATTTTATATTGAATTATTATATAAATCTTTAAAAATTTATAACTTTTGATCCACTAATCCAATTTAGATAATTTAACTATCAAAATGATTCTCTCAATGAGATAATCATTTTGATAGTTAATTATTTAAATTGGATTAGTGGATCAAAAGTTATAGGCCTTTTATTATTAAAATTGTAATATTATACAAGAACATATTAGTACTTTATTCAGTACTATAACTTTTTTTTT
>QKWP01000057.1:368444-400920 GCA_003550325.1 Gigaspora rosea | reverse complement strand
AGCATGAGGGAAATTTGTTTTTATTGGCTGATCATCAGTAATTCTGATTGGTCGAAATTAAAGACTAAATTTGTATATCGATACCCGATATTATCGCTATCGTTACACTCACAACTCTATATAGTATTTGATAATCTTTGCATTTTTCATGATAACATCTTGCTCACATGAAGTTCAATACTTTGACGTCAAAAAGCATGTTATTTTATCTTGGTTATTTCGCTTTAAACGATAAAAACATAATATAATGGCTTTATATTAAATACTACTATTGTCAAAATCGCCTCTAATTAAAGTTGGTGGAAACATTCGATCTCATTCGATCTCAAGCGCTTATATAAAAAAAACGTTTTCAAATTATAATTTCGCAAAATTTCAGACAGATTTAATTATGAAAAATTTTTTTTGCTATTTACAGGTTCATTTCTCTATTGTAAACAATATAAATAATCTGTATAACATGGGTTTTTCAATAGAAATAAACAACCAATAAAAATAAATTTCCCTCATGCTTAAAAAAGTAAATCAGAGCTAAAAAAGTGCAAAAACGCAGGCAAATTTGCCTGTGTTCTACTACAATCTAAGGGATACCATATTTTGCCATATGTAGTATAAATTATCTGGATCAGAAATGATTATTTTCTGCGGTTATAGAATGGGCCCATAAAAATGATAAATTTTTGATCTGAATTTAGGATCTGCAGCAATTGTAATTCTAGCTAATATCAATTTTTAAATTTTTGGCAGGAGCTTTTGAATCATAATTTTAGCCAACTCTATAAAAGTATTTGTAAGTATTTATGTTTTTGATTGTGAATTTGAATGAAATTATTAATGCGATAAAATAAATACTATGAAGCGAGTAATAATTAATTTATTAATGTTAGGTTTTGGATAAGGATTAGAACTTGATTTAGGGTTAGGAATAAGTTTTAGTTAGTAATTAGGTTTAAGGCTAAACTAGAAATAGGATCAGGCAAGTAGAAATAGGTTTTAGAATTAGGTTTAGGGTTAGGAATCAGGTAGTTTTTAGTTAAATATAAGGTTAGGGTTAGGAATTAAGTAGTTAGAAGTAGTTTTTAGTTAGTAATAAGGTTTAGGGTTAGTACTCGTGTTGTTTATAGTTAGAAGTAGGGTTAAGCTTAGAGACATGACTAAAATGGACAAAATGAAATTGGGTTGGTTAAAGATAAATAATACATAAATAAATATGTAAATGAATAAATAAATAATAAATAAAGGGAAATTCTAGGCATCTCTAGCCAGAGATATATAACTTATATATCTCTGATCTTCTTAGCTGATCAAATCTCAAGAAAATCATGTGATTGACATTCCAACTATCGATACCAGCTTGAATATAGCTCGAGCATACACAGAACAACTCAGATTAGATTATCTAATTTACATAGTACATAATGTAAATATTCCTAATTTGACGCAGTTAATCTTGCCTAATAGCAAGTCTTTATAAAATTAATATAAAAACAAACAAGTTTTTACTAAATATGATATAATTCGATCTAAATCAGTCATATATCAAAAAAAAAGAATTTTTTTAATCAAAAAAAAATTCTTATTCTAGTTACAAAGTTCTTCCAAAAACTGCGATTATTAGAAGAACGCCCTAATTTGACGCACTCAATAAAAGGAAGTAATTTTTACATTTTATCTTTCTCAAGTTGTTTTAACTCTTTTGTACGTTGTTTTTCGGCCCTAATACGTTCTATTTCTTCCTTTTTTTGCCTTCGTGCTTCCTGCCTTTGCATTTTTTCGGCTTCACGTGCCATACACTTTTCGAGGGCAATTTCTTTTTTACGTTTTTTCTCGCTGGCCACCTTTTCTGCCTCCTCCTCAGCTTCCCTCAATTGTTGCAGTGAACTTTCGTTTGTTAAAAGCTGGGAGAAAGGCATAGTTTTTCTCTTTTTTCTTGGTGGCGGTTGGGAGTTAGATTGCTCCTTATCAACCTCAGAGTTTTCGGCTTGTGATTGATTGCGCGAGTGATATTTAAATATGAGTCGCAAAGGACTTGTACCAGGGTTTTTAAGAGTTTCAATCTCTTCTTCCAACTGTTCAACCCTTTCATTTAGTAACTTAATCTCTGACATTAGTTCTTTTTTCGTAGGGTTATCTTTAGTTAACTTTGAAGTTCGTGAAGACGAAGGCGATTGTGATGAAAACGACGATTGCAAAGACGATTGTAAAGAAGACGACGATTGTGAAGGTGAAGACGACGATTGTGAAGAAGACAATAGTGAAGACGAAGATGAGAAAGATTGCTGATCAAGAAGTTGTGAAGGGTTAGTATATTCTGTTGCCAATGAAGGATCTAGACGGTCAGGGCCAATTGCACTAGGATTGAATGGCCAAATTCCGGTAGACTTAAAGGCATTACATATTGCCATGGGCGTATATGTTGTAATATAGGGTGGTCCTAATAATTGAGCGAACGTATGCTTTGTCACAAGTTTACCATCATTGTTAGTTCGAAACTTTTCACACTCTCTATCATATGCTTTTTTTAATGCAGCAAATGGTAATTCAGCTGGCTGCAAAATATGAGTGGTATGAGGCGGAAGGGTATAAAGGAGAATATTATGCTCATGACAATAATTAACGCTCGTGTAATTAACGTGGCTCTTGTGACCGTCTAGGATTAACAAAACAGGACGTAGAGGTGGTATAGAGCTAACGAAGTGCTCAATGTATTTTTGGAATAGGCTTTCCCGCATGTATCCCGTTTCAGTGAATCCCATGACGGAACCAGCAGGAGCGCCATTCAAAAGACCCGGGATCAATCTCTTTCCTTTAAAAATGAACAATGGTGGGATGTACGTCCCGGCGGCTGAAATGGTTGGGCATAAAGAAATATGCTCATGAGAGTTGCTATTTGAAACTCGATGAACTTGGCGTGCTCCCTTTTTGGCTATAACTTTTTGAAGTCTGGGCTCAATGACGAACCCAGTTTCATCCTAAAAAAAAATTAAAATAAAAAAAATAAAAATAAAAAACAAAATAAAAAATAAAAAAAAAGGCACCATGTTCCAAATTTGGCCTGCGGTAAGCGAATATTCATGGATAATTTTTCCAAGTTTATTAAAGTGGTCATTAATAATAATAGGGTTCCCTTTTTGTGCGTGAGCTTCATTTAGGGCCTGCAGAACACGAAACGAAAGTTCAGGGTGATCCTTCATGAAGCGTCACCACCATTTTTGCCCGGCCCATTACCATTAAAAGGATGAGGTCGTCCGTCGTGACGAACAATATCTATCACGCACTGGTTTACACCAGATTTTGTCAACCCAAAACTGAGCTTTTGCATGTTTAAACAATAACCAACAAGCTGTTCTTCTTCATGGGTTGACAAAATCGTAGCACGACCAGGGCGAGCGGGAGAACTATCGTTTTTGATAGCACGCCTAAGGGTAGCCTCTGAAAGACCGTAGTCTTGCGCAATACTTCTAACACTTGGAATTTTAGAATCGTTTGGGGTGTCTTTAATTGCCTTAAGGGCATTACTAATAGCGTTATGTCGGATATTATAATTGCTGTATTTAGTCATTGCTTTAAAATTTTTAAATGTAATAAATTGTTGTCTTTGGTTTAACTGTTAGGTGTAAAAGTTTTATTTAAAGAGACACTTTTGAGGTTGCTATGTGGAATTATACAAGCTTTTTTGTAAATATTTACAAGTATTCACGATCGAATCACGATCGAATCTCGCGTTTTTTTTTTTTGCATGTTATAATTTACTTGTGCGCATTAAAGTCTTATGAACCGTGTTTCTTTTCTACTCGTATTATTTGCATGGATATAATTTAAATAGTGTGCCGCAGGATTAATTATTACAAGCATTTAATGGTAATCTTTTGCGAAGTTACTTGAATCGAAAATGTGATGTCTAGCTATTTAAATACGTATCATGAAGGCATACTTTATTAAAAAAATAAAGGATCCAAACTTTGTTACATTTTAGATTATACAAAGTTTATCATATAAATAACTTTTTCGAATATATAAGTATCAGTTTATTTGGTATAAAAAGTCGATTTTAACGTGTCGCGGTTACTTCTTGCCAAAGCTTCGGGCAAGAAAATTAATGTAAATCAATTAAATAACGATATCTTGCGATCCAGTAATTGAAATCACATGATTTTTGTACCGTTTGACTCGTCTCAACGAGACGAGTCGAACAGTACTAAAATCATGTGATTACGACCACTGGAACGTAAGATATCGTAAATGCGTCAAATTAGGACCTGCGTCAAATTAGGAATACTTACCTTAAGTATCAGTTTATTTGGTATAAAAAGTCGATTTTAACGTGTCGCAGTTACTTCTTGCCAAAGCTTCGGGCAAGAAAATTAATGTAGATCAATTAAATAACGATATCTTGCGATCCAGTGATTGAAATCACATGATTTTTGTACCGTTCGACTCATCTCGACGAGACGAGTCGAACAGTACTAAAATCATGTGATTACGACCGCTGGAATGTAAGATATCATAAATGCGTCAAATTAGGACCTGTGTCAAATTAGGAATACTTACCTTATGATTTTTATTGATATTTTTTCTATACTGTATTCACTAACTTTTTTTTTCTTCTACAATTTTGTCATATAATTTTGTGATAAGTTTTGCGCTATTTTTGTGCTACTTTTTTTTCATTTATATTCACCAATTTTTCCTTCTTCCAAATTTGATTTCGCTATTGGAGTTACTGTTATTGGTGTGATTTTGTTGTTGTTATTGGAGGTAAGTTTTGTAACATTGGAATCACCATTATTGATGTGATTTCATTGTTGTTCTTTCCTTTTTCAAGAGTAATTTCATTTTTAATGTATGGTTTCACTTTCTTGTAACTCAAATATGGTTCTCTGGTCTATCTTCTTGTGGTACTACCCAGGTGGTAAATTATTTTTATCTAGGCTTTGCCGGACAAATGTGGTAAGTGCATTTTCAGTTTAGTTTTTTTCTTCTTTGTTCTTGTTACTAATTTTTCTTTCTTGGGGTTTTAGACTTCACTAAATATAAATCAGCACTAGATAAACATAGTAAGCAAACCTTTGGGTAATTTATTAGGTTTTGTTTTCTTGTGGGGTTCTTTTTCTTTTTGGTTGTCTTGTTACTAACTATGTTTTTCTTTTTGGCTCGCTGAATGTAAATTAGCAGTGCCAGGCAAAAGTGTAAGCAAACTGTGGGTAGGTTTTTTTCTTTGTGGGGTTTTTTTTTCTTTGTGGTGAGTTTTTTTTTTGGTTGACTTGTTAATAACTTTGTTCTTTTTTCTTTTGGTTTTTAGGCTTCACCAAATATGAATCTATATTGAGAAAGTGTAAATGAAACTTTCAGGTAAATTTTTTTCTTTGTGGGTTTTCTTTTTTGGTTGTCTTATTAACTTTGTTTTTTTTTTCTTTTGGTTTAGATGAATCTGTGTTCAGGAAACGTAAGTGGAACTTTCAGATAAGTTATCTTTGTAGTTTTTCTTTTTTGGTTGTTTGTTACTAACTTTGTTTCTCTTTCTTTAGGTTTAAGCTTCACTAAATGTGAATCTGTGCTCAGAAAAACGTGTAAGTAGAATTTCGGATAAGTTATCTAGTTTCTTCTTTGTGGGCTTCTTTTTTGGTTGTTTTGTTACTAACTTTGTTTTTCTTTCTTTAAGGTTTTAGGCTTTGTCAAATATGAATCTGTGCTCAGGGCAATATGTAAGTGGAACTTTCAGGTAAGTTATCTAGTTTCTTCCCTGTGGGTTTTCTTTTTTGGTTGTCCTGTTACTAACTTTGTTTTTCTTTGGGTTTTTAGGCTTTGCTGAATGTAAATCTGTGCTCAGGAAATCGTATAAGTAGAACTTTCGAATAAGTTATCTAGTTACTTCTTTGTAGGGTTTCTTTTTTGGTTTTCTTATCACTAATATTGTTTCTCTTTGGGTTTTAAGCTTCGCTGAATGTGAATCTGTGCTCGAGAAACCATACAAGTAGAACTTTCGTTTAAGTTATCTAGTTTTTCTTTGTAGGGTTTCTTTTTAGGTTTTCTTATTACTAATATTGTTCCTCTTTGGGTTTTAAGCTTCGCTGAATGTGAATTTGTGTCTGAGAAACTGTATAAGTGGAATTTTAGGGTAAGTTATTTATTTTTATCCTTTGTAGCTTTTTTTAGTCATTTTAGTTCTTTGTGGGTTTCTTTTTTGGTTGTCTTGTTACTAACTTTATTCTTTTTTCTTTGGGTTTTAAGCTTTGTCAAATGTGGTTCTGTACCTAAAAAAACATGTAAGGGATAAATTATTTGATTTCCTCTTTGTAGGTTCTTTTAGTTATTCTGTATCCTAGACATATAGTTTTGAAGATATAATTGTAATATATTAAAATGTTTTAATAGAGTTAAATGTTAGTATAATAATTGTATAATTATTAATAAAATCGCTAATTATATAATTACTGCAAAAAATTATGCTAATAGTTTATCACTGATTAATAATTGTATGACTGTTTGGGCGTTTAACTATAATTGCATTTTAATCATTTAGATGCAATTGTTAGAAACTATTTAACTGTATAATATAAATAAGCAGTTAACGGTTTCAATTATTAGTTTTAACAGTAAAACAAATATTGTTATACATTAGCAAATAAATATACGAAATTTTTCGAAAGATATTGCATGCCAAAATCTTTTAAAAGAATTGCGATCAATGTAAAATCTTTCTGAAGATAACTCAGCATCTACTGGGAAATTTGGATGATCTCACCACCTTTAGATTCGTTATAATGAGCTCTACAGCTTTCAATTAATCAGCATGATTCATTAACTTAGTAAAAAAAATATTTCTCTTGAGTGATCGTGGCATTTCTACCTATAATATAGATTATTATAGCAAAAATGCCACGATCACCCAAGGAAAAATATTTTTTTACTAAGTTAATGAATCATGCCGATTAATTGAAAGTTTAGGGCTCATTATGACGAATCTAAAGGTGGTAAGATCATAAAAATTGGTCTAGTAGATGCTGAGTTATCTTCAAAAAACGATTGGGCGACTATGTAAAATTTTATGTAAACAAATGTTTTGTTTACATAGAATTTTATATAGTTGCCCAATCGTTTTTCGATGATATCTCCGCATCTACTGGGCTGATTTTGATGATCTAACCACTGTTAGATGTGTCTCGACATGCTCTACAACTTTTAATTAGTCGACATGACTAATTAACTTAGTAAGAAAAATATTTTTTCTTGGGTGATCGTGGCATTTCGTCTATAAGTGATTTACATAGTAATTTGCATCACGTTATGCATCTGTTGACTGGCGGATCATCAATTAAAATTATTATTATTATTTTTTTTTAACTCTGATGGCCTTGCTAGAGCCTAACTTGTTGATTTATCCTGAAAAGTTTATATTGTAAACGAACTAATATATCTACTATTATTTAGGTTCAACATCATCCGACTACTTCTAAGAGCGCCCAAATGCGACTCGTTGCACCAAACTCCTGAGAGAATGGAGTCTCAACTAGGGGTCTTAGCTGGGTCAGTTCTAACCCAACCCGACCCAGGTCGGGTCAGACCCGGGTCAGAAAAAATCCAGGTCGGGTCAGACCCGGGTTAATGATGGATGACGCATGACAAAACCATTTCATTACAAACAAAAAAAAACAAGATGATTTATATTTGGGGAGTCAAAATCATGTCATAAATTTTGAATATTACATATAAGATACCATGTTCTGTAACAAAATTAATCATCGTATGGTTTTTATGATAAATTGACAACATACTGAAGAGTTTGATATTTTTGATATGAATTAGTAAATCTAGTTAAGATTTACTAACAAATAGTCCATAAATGTTTGTTACGGAGCTTCAGTTTCTATGATATGCATCATTTAACACCATTACCGAAAAAAAAGTATATACGTTTAAAAATAAATAACGATCAGTTCTCCGGAATTTCACATAATTTATATACTCAATAAAACTCTTATCCAGTTTCGTACGTATTTATATTTCGAAATTAATTCAACTCTTATACACAACTGTACACATATATGCATTACGTTTGATTAATCAAATAAAAAAAATAAATATATCGGTATTACCTATACAACCATTATGTTGTTAGTATTGGTACGTACATGTCCAATTGTTTTAATTGCATGTTACCAAAATAATTTATACATTACCCTACCTTTTTTCAAACCAAATTTCAAAGGTTACTTTTTCATTTTTTCGGGGGGTTTTTTTTTATACCTGTTTTTATCGAGGTTTACGCCTAAATTAGTCTACCGATAGCAGCCAATAAAACGTAAGTATGGCATTTTGTTTAAAAAAAAGAAATAAATACGTAATTTTAAACATTGAATGCTCGAATTATAAAGCAACTCATCTTTTTTTTATTTTAATCGAAAAGATTTTATCATTACATCGATGCCTTAAAAACAAACAAACAAAAAAAAACAAAAGTATTTTATAACATTGACGACCGAATAATTTCTTTTCATTATCGTTAAATTATCTCTCTTACCGAATCATTTCATACCACACTTTTCGTTTATCTAATGAGGTCGGAAACTACATTAGGGATATCAGTTTCTAATACTACTGTAGCTGCAATGACCAGTTAGGCTTCTCGTTAATTAATTAATACCAGAAACCAGTCATGCAAATTGACGGAGTGTACGGTTGCCTGCCATCTAGAATGGCGAGTTCACAAAATCCTGCATTTGATTGGGCATTAAAAAGCTATCATTTCACATGTCAAATATGCAGTTATTTCAATGATATCAGATCTCACGGACAAATTAATTCTAGTCATTGTTGTTAGAATTAAGTTTAAATTTATCATAAATTCTCGAAATAGCGGGCATAGACGTTTTTCGAGAATTTATGGTAATTGTTGGCTAAATATATTGTCAGCAAAATGAATTTGTCTGTGAATTAGCCGTCTGTAGAATAATCTTGTCTGTAAATTAATTATCTATGAACTAAGTTGTCTATAAAGTGATTGTCAATGATTTAATACGAAATGTATAACAAAGCGAAAAGTGCAAAGATAGAATGAAAATAAATTCGAACGGCTTATTTGATAATACAGTATTATGACAAGTATTATAATGTTGTGCAATGGTATTGTGATCATCGACCCCGTAACAAAGACGATTTTATTAGTAGAATTTAAGAGTTTATTTTATTACAATGGAAAAAGTAAAATTAGAGAATTATAAGTATTACACAATATATGTAATCGCAGAATTAATATAAATAGAAAGAGCAAAAGTTAGTCTTTTGATTGTAATGAATAAAGAGAAGAGAAGCGTATAGTAAAGATACTTTACACCTGATAGTTGTTTCAGTGCGTGTCTTGTTCCAAGTGAGATGTTTATAAATTGATAACCAGTTGAGCAAGATAACAGTTAAACCAAGCATGGGGACTTTCTCATTTTTCAGAAAAACACAGGGATTATTATAAGGTAGTTAACCAATAATAAACTGGCTTTTTTAACACGTGATTATACATGTTGGCAAAATCCCGACTTACTATAGTTTGGGATTTGTCCGTCATCCCAAATCCCAAATCCCAAATTCTAGTATTACTAATATCTCAAAAACTTTATTAATAATCTTTATTTAAACAAATCATATATATTCTTATAGTTATAAATAATATATTTACAAAATATTAAGATTATTTATTTGATTTAATCTTTTATAAATAGCAATTGTTTTTTTATTATTTGGAATTTGTCCGGGTTTTGCTAGCATGTATACACGTGATATCATTTTTGTCAAAACAGATAAATAATCGTTAAACAATCAACGGGTTTTATTCATATATTAAAATTTTCTTCGAAATAAAATAACCCATGTTGTAAAAGAATTCAACTATTAATTCACGCATTAATAGCAATTTTACAGTTTTAAAAACTTTATTTAAAAGGTTTTGATAACAAGTTACACGTCCCTTAATAGTTTTTCTTAAAAACTCGTGTAATTAATAAAACTATACTATTGTATATATTAAATAACTTCTATTGTGTTAAATATCTTTTGAGAACCATCATAACTTTAAGAAGAGTCTACAAAATTTGAAAATAAAAGCTAACAAGTTAATATTATAACTAAAAAACAAATAAAAATACAAAAAACAACGTTGTACTTTGTGAATTGAGCAGTACAATATACTTTTATTACCTCTTACTATACGGTGGATAGTACTTCAACCTTCACTATAACTACTGTGATGCAGTGTGATGCAAATGATGCAACTTGAGTTTATTGAAAAGACGTTCTCTACGAAGCTATTTTATTAGTAAAGTATTATATGATTGATTTTTTTTTTTTTAGGTTTGCTTATACCCGAAAATTCTGGTTTTAGACTACAATTCTGTATAAATACTTGTGTAATGTAGATCCTAGAAATCATCGGGTTCGAATGTCTCCCATGCTTTTAAATCACGTTCCTGCTTAGTGTTCTGAAGTTCAGTTCAGTTCAATAGAGGTTCAGGTTCAGGTTCAATGAACCTGAACCTGAACCTGAACCTGCTCTAAAAGTTCAATACTGAACTGAACCTGAACTTAAAATTATTGAACATGAACTTGAACCTGAACTTAATAAAGTTCAGTTCAAGATTCATGAACATGTTCAGGTTCATAATATATGCACATGTTTACCTAAATTACAAAGAATTAATTAGTAAAAGTTAGAGAATCATAGAAATTTGTATAATTTTATTAATAAAATTATACAAAATGCTATGATTTTCTAAATTTTACTAATTGATCTTAATTTCTTGCACTAAGTAAACTTGTTAAGCACCATAAAATACATCAAATTGGCATATTTTATTTTACTTTTCTTAAAATTTTAAGAAAAGATGCATAATTTTGGAAATTTTCATCAAAAATTCAAAATTAAGCATCTTTGACGCAAATTTAAGGAAAATAAAATAAAATATACCGAAATGATGTATTTTTTGGTGCTTAACAAGTTTACTTAGTGCAAGAAGTTATGATCAATTAGTAAAATTTAGAGAATCATAGAAATTTGTATAATTTTATTAATAAAATTATACAAAATGCTATGATTCTCTAAATTTTACTAATTGATCATAACTTCTTGATCTAAGTAAACTTGTTTAGCACCAAAAAATACATCATATCGGTATTTTTTTTTTATTTGCCTTAAAATTTGCGTCAAAGATGCTTAATTTTGATTTTTGATAAAATTTTCTAAAATTAAGCATCTTTTCTTCAAATTTTAAGAAAAGTAAAATAAAATATCCCGATTTGATGTATTTTTTGGTGCTTAACAAGTTTACTTAGTGCAAGAAATTAAGATCAATTAGTAAAATTTAGAAAATCATAGCATTTTGTATAATTTTATTAATAAAATTATACAAATTTCTATGATTCTCTAAATTTTACTAATTGATTATAACTTCTTGATCTAAGTAAACTTGTTTAGCACCAAAAAATATATCATTTCGGTATATTTTATTTTATTTTCCTTAAAATTTGCGTCAAATATGCTTAATTTTGTATTTTTTATGAAATTCTTCAAAATTAAGCATCTTTTCTTCAAATTTTAAGAAAACTAAAATAAAATATCCCGATTTAATGTATTTTTTGGTGCTTAACAAGTTTACTTAGTGCAAGAAATTAAGATCAATTAGTAAAATTTAGAAAATCATAGCATTTTGTATAATTTTATTAATAAAATTATACAAATTTCTATGATTCTCTAAATTTTACTAATTGATCATAACTTCTTGCACTAAGTAAACTTGTTAAGCACCATAAAATACATCAAATTGGCATATTTTATTTTACTTTTCTTAAAATTTGAAGAAAAGATGCATAATTTTGGAAATTTTCATCAAAAATTCAAAATTAAGCATCTTTGACACAAATTTTAAGGAAAATAAAATAAAATATGCCGATTTGATGTTTTTTGGTGCTTAACAAGTTTAATTAGATCAAGAAGTTATGATCAATTAGTAAAATTTAGAGAAACATAGAAATTTGTACAATTTTATTAATAAAATTATACAAAATGCTATGATTCTCTAAATTTTACTAACTTATTTATACTTCTCACTCTAAGTAAACTTGTTCAGTATCAAAAAATACATATATTTTTATTAATACTCATACTAATTTGCAAAATTTGGACTAGCCTGACCAAACTTATGATTTTATGATTAAGTTTGAGTTTAGTATAAAGTTTTAATAATAAAATTTAGAGTTTAAGTCTGGTCTGGACCAGACCAAACCCGGACCAAAACCTAGAATCACTAGTTCATATGAATACCAGACTGAACCTGAACATGTTCATAAACTTATAAACTGAACCTGAACTGAATCTGAACCAGCTCTAAAAGTTCAATACTGAACCTGAACCTGAACATGTTTTAAAAAATGTTCAGGTTCAGGTTCAATACTGAACCTGAACCTGAACCTGAACTTGACCTAAGTTCAGTTCAGTTCAGGTTTATAGAAATACTATTTCTGCTTTATACGACCCCAAAATTATTGCGTTACTCATCATTAACCCGGGTTCAACCGGGTTGGATTGGGTCAGATCCGGGTCGGGTTTGACATGAGGCGGGTCAGACCCGGGTCGGATTTGGCATGAGGCGGGTCAGACCCGGGTCGGGTTTGACATGAGGCGGGTCAGACTCAGGTCAGGTTTTGACTTAAGCGGGTCTGACCCGGGTCAGGCCCAAACCCAACCCAACCCGACCCATTAAGACCCCTAGTCTCAACGTCAGTACTGTCAAGTTTATAGGATTTCTCTTCAAATCCCTCTCACCTAGCATCAATAGTGGGATCAGATAATAATAGCATGTACTATTATCTGTATACTACTATTCAAGAAAAATGAGACATAAAAGAAATAAAAGGATCGTAAAAAAAAGGGGAAATAGCATTGAATCTAGACGAGAAACCAAAAACAACAACAAAAGAAAAAGATGTAGGATGAGAGAAACAAAGAAAAAGCCTATAAACAAGGCAGAACTGACTAATCCTATCTAAAAAAAACTAGAAAAAAGAAAGAAGATAACAAATACCAATACTAATACTAATACTAATACTGCTAATGTTTAAAAATTATAATACTGCGTAGTATAATTTTGCCAAAGTATTATGTACATAAAAGAGAAAAACTAAACTACGTCTAATAGAAAATTCTAGAAAGAAATTTCATCTTGAATTTTTCACCAAAACATCTCACGTGTCATTCGTTTATTCGCAGAATTCAAGTTCACTCATGACTGATTTCGATTAGGTAAACATATTCCCAAATTGAAAGGAGTAAACACTACTGATCTTTTGGAGGGGGTAAACTGAATTGCCCACTTTTTGGTAAAATTTCGAAAAAACCAAAGAGAGATAGCAGGGTGACAGGACCCCAGACATCTCTCATATAGATCATAACTGGATTTTGGCCAATTTTGACCTAATTTGCTGAAAACGTCAAAATCTATTTACTTAAATAACTTCCGATCCAGTAATCAGAACTGAATGAACTTTTTTTTGTTAGATGCGCCTCACTGAGAGCTTCATTTTAAAAAAAAGTTCATTCAAATTGGACTACTGGATGCCAAGATAATTGCCAAAAACTGTTTTTTTGCTTCTCAAATTTCGGAGGGTTTTTGCTGAATTGCATAACGTATGACCTCTGTACTATATGTCCGGGGTCCTAGGGTGACCAAAACTTGTAAAGAGTGTAAGTTTTACGTTTTGTAGAATAGTATAGATAATCAAAAGTATGTTTCTGTCTAGACTTTCACATCTTTTGACAAAAAACTCCAGGGTTTTAGCTCTACTACGTTTTCTATAGCAACGAAGTCTTCTACCCGGAGGACCAAACCCACAAGGAAAAATCTTTTTCAGCTCTATTTCAGTCTTTTCACATACAATCTGAAGTCCTGTATCCAAGTTGCTTCTAAATAGAGTTTTTGTTATGTATAAAAATACTAACTACAAAATTTTCGTAAGTCGATGCTTATGGGAAGTTTTGGTTCAGAGGATCGTCCGAAAGAGTTATTTTTATTTATTGCAATTAAAATTATTTTGTTTTGAAACAAAATGAATTAACTTATATAAATTTTAATATTCGTTCAAATAAATTGTAGCTAGAGTAATTCCAATATTTTCTTGCCTTTGATAACAAGGTTTTTTTTGGTTTTCATTCTTTATTATGCAATTACATACCTTTTTTAAAGACCAAGATTTAAAAAATATGGTTTGCACTGAATTTAATAATGTCTGCAATTGAAGCAATGCATTTTGTTACTTTTTGGTTTTTCTCAGCTTTAGATTTTATAGAAAGCATTATTAAAAAAATTTTATTGAAAATATAAGAAATACACAATATTTATATATGTTTCAATACATTAAAAAAAATAAAAAAATTTAATCAAAAAAATCTAAAATCTAATTTTTCTTTTTCTTATTACAGATCTAAATTAATTTTTTACAAATACTCTTAAACTCTAATAAAAGAATTATTTTTGTTTTTTTTACCAAATTCTTCATGTTTAGTTTTTCACCAATATCTAATTCTATGTCTTTATATATATTAAAATCATTACATTATTTTTCTACTATATTTTTTGGCTTCTAATGAATTTTGATAGAATTGTTAAATTTGAATTTGTTCAATATTAGTAGTATTAAAAATTATATAATATTATTGCTAAGTTCAATTTACTCTAATAAATTTTTTTATATAGTAAAATATAGTAGTAAGTGCTTTTTATTAGACTTTTTTATTTATTTTCTATATTAAAATACAATTTGAAATTATTTTTTTGTTCAGCTATTTGAAGACTAAAAAACAAACACTTTATTGTTTAATTCTTTTATTATTTATGTTGCGATAAATAATAATAAAAATTATGTACTTTGTAGATTATTTTTGGGTTTGTTATTAAAAACTAAAAAGTGAATAAAAATTATGCACTTTGTAGATCATTTATTAAAGACTAAAAAGCAAATAAAAATTATGTGCTTTGTAGATTATTTTTGGTTTTATCTAAAAAGTGAATAAAAATTATCTGCTTTGTAAATCATTTTTGGTTTTATTATTAAAGACTAAGAAGTGAATAAAAATTATGCACTTTGTAAATTAATTTTCATTTTTAGTTTTTTTTTATTTGTTATATTGTTAATTGTTACTTTTTATAATTTTACGAGTTTTTTTTTGTGAGTGCACTCAGACATAATTATAATAAAAACATAGTAGTGAGACGTGAGTCATTTATATAGGACTTTTTTTATTTTTTATTTGTTATACACAGTAGCTCTTGATATAACGGACTCTTGATATAATGGAGACTAAGTAAAATCTTGATATAATGGATCAAGGTTCAAATCCACATCATAATAAATACTACTTGATATAATGGATTTACTAATAAAACTTACGATAAAGCAGATTTTAAAAAATTCCTCACTATGTGCCCAAGGTACTACATTATATCGAGAGCCACTGTGTATTACCCATTACACCCATATAATATTTACTGCAGTTTGAAAAATAAAATTATGCACTTTGTAAATTAATTTTTATTTTTAGATTTTTTTTTTTGATATATTATTAATTGTTACTTTTTATGATTTTTATAAGTTTTTTTTTGTGAGAGCACTTAGACATAATCATAATAAAAATATATTAGTAAGTTGTAAGTCATTTTTATAGAACTTTTTTTATTTTTTATTTATCATATTACTCATTATACCTATATTATTTACTATAGTTTGAAAAATAAAAATTATATACTTTGTAGATCAAATTTTTTTTTAATATATTTAACCAATTAGTAATTTGATATAGTCAATGATACAATATGGGTAAAGTATCATTTATTTGATACTTGTATCATGTAACTTAAATAGAGTGTCAATTTTATTTGATACTCATAGATGTACTTATTTTTAGTATTGACTATTAATTTTGTTAGTAATTTATTGCCATGTAGTTATATTAAAAAAAAGGAAAGAAAAGAATTAAAGAAAATAAATAAAAACTGATACTTATTATATTAGCTTCAAATTTTAAATTCAGTACTGTTCTAGAAAAGAAAACCAAATAAAACTAATACTTATTGTACAATTTATTAGTTTCTAGTACCAAGTTAAAAACCCATTTCAATGAAGACAAAATCTACAAAAAAGTAAAGAAAATTAGTACCAAAAAAAGAAAAAAATTAAAAATAACAAATAAAGCTGATACTTATTATACAGTGTATCAATTTTCAATTTCAAGCCCAAACCTATTTCAAAAAAAAAAATAAAAATAAAAATATAACTAATACTTATTGTCAGTATATAGTTTCTAATTTTGTATATTAGTTTTCAATTCTGTGCATTAATTTCCAATTCCAAGTTCAAAAATCTGTTTTCAACAAAGACAAGACCTACAAAAAAGAAAAGCAAGTTAATACCAGAAAAGTAAAGAATTAAAAAAAAATAAATAGAACTAATACTTATCGTATAGTATATCAGTTCCCTTTAGAAAAGAAATAAAAAATAATGGAACTGATGCTTTATTATATAGTATATTAGTTTCCAGTTTAAAACCCAACAATTATTATAAAACGCACTTATGATGTTTTATCATCATAGATAAATTAGATTTGCAAATCCGTATAACAAAAACAAATAAATAAATTTTTACAAAACAAAAAATAAATTTAATTACTTTAGAGTTAGGGTAAGGCCTGAGATTTTATTGGGTATTATATATACAAATTTAGCAAAAAATTTTTTTTATTAGAGCCCCAAAGGTGGTTTTATAAACAAAATTTTGAGATATGAATGTTTTTTTAAAAAAATAAACAAAAAACAAAATTTTTTGTTACACCTGATCTTAAATTTTGATTGGCTATTCTAATAGTTTTGTATAACATAGTGTAAAATACTATAGGTGCATTTTAGTAAAACTCAAAACACAAACTCATTTTAATAAAAACAAAACCTATAAAAAAAAAGAAAGTTAGTATTAAAAAAGAAACGATTTAAAGAAAACGAATAAACTAATACTTTTATAGTACAGTATATTAACTTCCAATTATAAGCCCAAATTTATTCTAGAAGAGTAAAATTCTAAGCCCAAAATTTGTTTTAATAAAGACAGGATTTATAAAAAAGAAAAGAAAGTTAGTACCAAAAAAGAAAAGAATTAAAGAAAACAAATGGAACTGTACTTATTATACAATATATCAATTTTAAGTTTCAAGCCCAAACCCATTTCAAAAAAAAAAAAATTAGAACTAATACTTATTTATAGTATATTAGTTCCTAGTTTCAAGCCCAAAACCTAAACAAGATCTACAAAAAAAAAAGAAAGTTAGTACTAGAATAGAAAAGAATTAAAAAAAATAAATAAAACTAATACCTATTATATAATATATTAATTCCTAATTTCAAGTCCAAAACTATTCCAGTAAAGAAAAGTTTTAAGCCAAAATCTGTTTTAACAAAAACAGAACCTACAAAAAAAAAAAAGTTAGTACTAGAAAAAAAAATTAAAGAAAACAAATAGAACTGGTATTTATTATACAATGTATTAATTCTAAGTTCCAAGCCCAAAGTTGTTCTAAAAAAGAAAAAAATAAATAAGGTGACTTGAATAAACTTAGGGTTACCTCAGAAGATACTAGAAAAGATGTGCTTCAATTCATACAACTTTAATTAAGTAGTAATCCGCATAAAATCAGCAGTATGATCATAGTAAAATTTGGGGCAAATCTCATATAAGTTTGGAATCTATAGCTGCCTCAAAATAAAGTTATTTTTTACTAAATAAACCTTTCTTGCAGCTCTAACAAAAGTTGTAGACTTATTTTTGTGATTCTCATAATAGTAATATTAGTAAAATTGGCCTAATAGTTCTTGAAATATTTTAACTTTTATCCTTTTATACATATAAAAAATTGCAAAAGAAATTTTATATATATAACAAGACAAAAATTAAGATATCTCAAAAACTACCTGGCCAATTTTACCAATCTCACTACTATTAGAATCATAAAAATAAGCTTTACAACTTTAGTTAAAGCTTAAAGAAAGATTAACTTAGTAAAAAAATAACTTTACTTTGAGGCAGCTACAGATTCTACTTTATTAATAATAGCCTATATAAGACTTAACCCCAGATTTTATTATGATCATACTGCCGATCTTATGTGGATTACTACTTAACCATGTAGAACGCACCTACATCGTCTTGTACATAGTAAATTGCCTTTGAGCCTGCCACTTGTCTTTTTCTTACAAAGTGTAATGCCAGTTTTCACTTGAATATCTGAATTGAAGATTTCAATAATTTCTGGAGCTAATGTGCTTTTAAAACACTATTCATGAATAGTGGCATTATGCAACTAGAAATTTGCTTGTGAAAAATGGAAAACTTTGCAGAGTTATTGATTTACACGGATTATGGAATGGTTGTTAATTGGGGTGGAAATATTTTAAGGTTTGTTAAACATATGCATTTAAAATATTTTATTATGTGATTGATTAGCAATTGATTGTATATTTATTATCTTATATGATAGTAAACTCGAATTTGGGTCATCTTACTCAGTGTATAAAATCAATGTGCACAATGTGCACATGTGCACATGTTTTCTTTAGCTTTACATATAAAATTTTACCTTGTGCACATTGTGCACATATTTGTGCACATGTTTTGTAATTCAGATTTTATACACTGATCTTACTTGTCCCCGGACACAAATTAACATCTGAATGAATTTGTAGTTAATAATATTGACTCCAATATTCAACATAACTTTGAATAATATAAATATTTAGAACACTACCTCTTAGAGGAAATGCATATATATTATCCCTTAGATTGTAGTAGAACACAGGCAAATTTGCCTGTGTTTTTGCACTTTTTTAGCTCTGATTTACTTTTTAAAATACTAAAATAATTAAATAAAACTTTGTACAATTATATTTGAAAATAAGGATTACTTTTTTGCAAAATTAGTTTTTATATTATAAGAAAATAAATTATAGTTACATATAAGCTGAAAATAGATAATTTTAAGAAAAAATTTTTTTAAAAAATTTTATTACAATTTTTCTGCGATCTTATTTAGTTTTAGTTTTAGAACTATAGTTCTTAAGACAATATTGTAGTTTATATAAAGGATGACAACTTTCATTATTGCAACTTTAATGATTTACTTGTAAAAATTAAGACTTGTATTAGAAGTAAAGATTTTTTTTATAGACGGGAACATATAAAATTTGAAAAAATCTAAAGAAAAATTTTAATAGTAAAAATGCCAATACAAGAACTTTAAACATTTATTATATTAAAGTTTTCTAATGATTTTAAAAAAATTTTATAACAAAGTTACTAAAACAAAACTTAAAGAATATTTTTTACTTAGAAAAGATATGGCTAAAATCAATATTTAAAATTTTATTAAAAATTTTAAAATACGCAGGCAAATTTGCCTGTGTTACAATCTAAGAGATAACAAGTTAATGGACTGAATATTAATTTCAACTCTAAACTTTACAATAAATTTGATTATTTATACAATTAATAAAAAAAAAAATTGTGATATTACCAGTTACACAGATCGTAACAAGTTCTATATCCAAAGCTTATGCATCTTTTGCTTCGCTAAAGAGAATAACAAAATTAAAATATGTCAAAAATCTGCTTAAACCACAATTTGATATGAATTTTTGAATAATTTGATCAAATATAAGTATTCAATTAAATATATTAAAAGCTGGTACTGCATCTCTAATGTTGATTCTTTTGATTATTATATCATTACCTTTTTCAAAATGATATATGAAATTTAAATAATTTAATAACTATTCTAATAAATTAATTTCTCAAATCACTTGATACATTGTCTTTCTTATATTATCGTTTTGAATTTAATCATACATTTCCATTTGGGTCTTCAGTGCACTATGTAAACAAAACTATGTGTAGTTTACGACAGACAATCGTGAGTATTGATTAAAATGAGGCACTCATGAGGTTTTGATAAAGTTTCGCCAATACTAGTATTTCATCTTTATAAACAAAACTATAGAGCTTTTTAAATAGAAATTAAATTAAGTTATTTATTCTTGCCTCCTTTTTAGGGAAAAAAACATAGCAGATTAAAATTATGAGTAAATAAAAGGAATTCCTCTATACGAAACGTTCAATCCTGGGCCCCAAAGTTGCAGGAACCCGGCTAGTTGCGGCAGCATGCAGGCTTGAGATACTTACCCAATATGGTAGAGGCAGCTGCATGGTTTGAGATATGAACTTCTGAAAAGTATGCCAGTAGGAGATCTCAGGTACACCAATCTGGAAGCACAAAGCGCCTACCTGGCAACGTACACCAAATTGGAAGTGATAATACTAGGTAGTGTGGGTAAAGTGACGGACATGTGAATACCAATTGTTAGTTGGAGAGGGACGTACAAGCCAGGTCAGTCATATAAATGAGAATATGGAAGGCTCTGGTAGGTTTTAGCTATGGATAAATGGTTGTATAACCTAAAATCCTAGTTCCAATACTTGTATATAATATGTATGTATTTATGGTACCACCATATGAGGGTGAGTTAGTAGAAAAGGGTCAAATAATTTTTAAATTAAAATATCTTACAACTATTTAATCAAATTTGCTAAAAATTTTTTTATTTTAATTTTGAAATTATATAGAATTAAAATAAAAAAAAATCTATTAAATTTATTAAGATAGTTGTTAAAATATTTAAGCTTAAAGTCAAGAAAACTTTTACTTAGAAAAAATTTGTCCCTTTTCTACTGACTCACCCATATATCAACTTAGTATTATGATAATAAAGTTTGGGGCAGGAGCTACACCCGGGGTTCCCCCTAATATATAAAAAAAAAAAAAAAGGAATTCCTCTATAGCTTTACTTGTAGAGACATAATACCAAACTATTGAACCTTTAAGTTTGTAATAATTAATATAAAATTATTACCCATCTAAAAAAAATTTATTATGGTAATAAATTACCTCAAAAATTTCGTTTTTATTAAAGTTAAAAATACTTTAAAGCTACATTTTAAACTTAAACCTTGCGACATAACTTCTTGATTTTAGGTGATGCACAGGGAAAGCCTGTAAGTAAAAATTAACTATCACTAATATATAGTTTATTTATATATTAGAGATAATGTTAAAGTGTATAAATTACACATGCATTAAGGTCATTGTACGCATGAATTTTATTTGCTTCACATAGATAAATTTCAAGATAATAATTAAAATTTAATTATATAATGAACATAAATTGAAACATGAAATTTATATAATGTTTTTGCTGCTGCATTGTAGTTGCAAAAAGTGTAAAATCTAATGAAATTTGTAGCATTTCATGTCATCTTATTCAATGCCATCTCTAAAACATTCGAAATAAATTATATTTTGCACACTTAATCATGCCCAACAAACAGTCATTCACCTAAACTTGGTTTGTTTTGTATATAAATTATAACTTGTATCAATTTCAATAAACAATATGACCAATAAAAACAAATAAACTTTAAAAAATTAGATTTATACTTTAAATATATAGGTTAATAAGCTCTGGATCTAAAGTATAAATGAAAATTATAAAATTAGACCTTAATATTGATAAACTTCAGGATAAATGATTACAAATAATTTCTGAACTAAATCGTTAAGAAATTTCATTAATATCAATAAACTGGCTTGTATATACACTATCTAAATTTTTTTGTGTCATAATTGGTTGTTGAATAATTTCATATGCTTCCCAAAATTTATTACTTATTTTTGATTTCTCATCTAATTCATCAGATTCATATATACTCATCATATTCATCAAATGTATCCACTTCGTTATCTGGTTCCAGTTCATTTATAAAACTATACCATTTTAAAAATTCACCAAAAAGCATTTTCGCAGTAGGCCACTTTTGTGGATCTGAATTTATGCATAATTTTGCTAATTTAGTATAGCAATCAGGTGTTCCTGGTGCAAAGTCTGGCCTTAATCCGATGCAAATTTTTATTGCCAAATCATTATTAAACAAATAACCATCAAATGGTGAAATTCCAACTCCAAAACCATAAATGTTAGCTGCTTGTGTAAATTTTTGGCCTAATAAAATTTCAGGAGCAATATAAGGCAAAACTCCACAGATTCCTTTTTTTAATAAAGATTCTTTATTATTTCGTGACAATCCCAGATTTGCAATGTATGACTTTATTATTTTTTCAAGCCATAATTCCTCTTTATATTGCAGAATATTACCACTATGAAAATCACAATGAATATATCCTGCTTCATGGATTTGAATTAAGTCTTTCAATATGTCTACTAATCGTAGTAATTTATTTTTCTATGTAAGTTTTTTAAAGTTCAATCTCAAATATTGATGAAGGTTTCTACTATTTGCATATTGAAAAACTATTAAATATTGATTCGTAGTAATGTTTTGAGTAAACCCATATATCTCAAGCCTACTGCCAGTCAATCTACATTTCATATAATTCTTAAACTTATTAAATAAAAATAACTTGCGTAAATATTTTTATATTAGATATCAAAAATTAATTAACAAATTACAAATAATTATCGTACTTATTGTAAAAATTCAAGGATAGGGTTAGAGCAGTGTTGTTAACTGGAAGCTGGAACTTCACTGGACGTTCGGATAATTCCAGTATTCCAGTGGTTCCAGTGAAGTTTTCACTGGAAGGGATTATTTCACTGGAACCAATATAATATTAGCCAATCAAAATACGAATAAAAATTAAGATTATTGTATACACATGATATTGGGGTGAGTAGGTGACCCAGGTCAGATAGCAACAGATTAGGTAAAAACAGGTAGATTGCAGGTTGACCCGCCTTTTTGTTGATGCCGTGAACAAAGTCACAGGTATTCTTTTGTCATGAGAACATGATCCTGGCCCATAATGCAGGATGGTTGATGAATAAGTTTGGGATATTGATGAAGATGATATATTTAAGAGTTCGGTAAGTATGATGTATTAAGTAAGAGTTAATTTAATGTTTAATGAGTAAGTATGAGATCATAGAAATTGGCTTTTTAAAAGAGGTAAGAATGGGAATTGTTCTACCTCTTTTGTCTTTGCTGCTAGCTCGACGAAAGTTTAGCTTTGTCGTTAGTATTACGTGGTCCAAGAAGAAAGGCGTTCAAACTATACATTAAAGCTGCAAACATGGGTTGTTCAACCTCCATGACTTATGTTGATTTTTGTTATCTAAATGGAATTGGAGTTGAAAAGAATGAACATAAGGCATTCATTATCAAAAATCTGTTGATATGGGCGATGCTCTTGGAACAAATAATATTGGTCATTGTTATCGGTATGAAATTGGAGTTGAAAAAAGAATGAACATAGGAATTGGGGTTGAAAAGGATGAACATAAGGTATTCTTTTATTATTAAAAATCTGCTGATTTGGGGTGTAAATGGAATGACAGATATTGCTCAAAGCTATCGAAATGGGATTGAAGTTAAAAGAGATATACAAGATGCTATTTATTGGTATCGAAAAGCAAATTAGTAAAAGTTGAACATGAGTGTGCATCAAAAATAATAGATTTTGATTGTGAATTAAAAAAGATGCTGATTGAATAAGTTCCGAATTTATATATATGAAAAGGTTAATTTGCGACTGTATGTCGTGCGCTTTGGCATAAAGTAGAAATTATAATAATTAAGTTCCTCTCGAAATACTTAATTTAAATAATCGTTTAGAATTTATTTAAGAACTAAAAGTATTTTGTAAAATTAGAGATGTGTATCCAATTTTTTAAAAGAAACAAGGATGAAATAAATGGTATTATAGAAGACGAGAATAACTATTTAATGGACTTTTTTCTTATTTTTTACGTTAATAAATTAATATTAAAGATTATTTAATAAATTAAGAAATTTTTTGTTTATAGAAATAAATAAATTTTTAGCTGAAAGCTAGATGTAAAGACAGCATAAAAACAATTTTTGAAGTCATTATTTTGTTAATATAAATGACTTATTAATATGTAAGAGTCCCAACAGTAGTTGTTTTTATAGGAGTAACTTATTGTGTAATTTGTAAAAAAAGGAGGGGTTTACTAATTTATCTTTTATGATCTTATTATAATAAGCTTCCCGCATTGGCTTTGTGTTAGTCGAACTTGAAAATATACAAGTTAGTTTTTTTTTGACTTGCCAGACCTACTGGACCCCACTGGACCTCACTGGACCTTCCATCTAGTGGTAAAAAAAACGTGACTGGAAGGGTCTAGTAACAATTTATCACTAGAACCTATATATGTTCCAGTTACATCTAGTTAGTTCCAGTACCTTTCCAGTTCTAGTGATCTTCACTGGACCGGTCTTTTAACAACACTGGGTTAGAGTGAGTACCTGAGCTAGGGTTGGTTTATAGTAAAGTTGCTCAATGGAACCTGTTTGAGTACTGGTTAAAGTTTTGAGAGCGACTATTCTTGTCCCTTATGTGATTGTATATATTTCTCTCCATCATAAATAATTTTTCGTTTTCTATTTAACCAAGTTGCTGAAAATATATAAGCGCAGAAAATAAGTATAGTTTGCTAAAGATCAATAAAATTAAAAATTAATATTTGACGATTTTAACCAAAGTAATATTTAGCTTCCACAAATATCAAAATGTGTCTTATTTTTGTATAAACCTACCAGACGACACAAATATAATGTGGCAATGACTAGGGATTTATCCAGTGTTGGCCCCTGGACTGGACGGGTCCAGTGGATCACTACTGGACTGGACTGGAGTAGAGCAAAAAGGGGGTTTCTAGGACAGAAACCTGGGACAGAATCCAAATTGGCCTTCTAGACCCTTCTACAAGCTCTTCTAGATATATTTAATCATATATCAAATTCAAGCTCTAAATTAAGCTTGAGCCAATTCCTGTTAACTTACTTTCCTTACACCTAAATTTGGGTTTTCAATATTAAGATAAACATAGTCTTTGTTAATGTTCTGGCTATGTTTTTAATCCCAAACAAGATAACGAAAAAATTATGCTATATTGCTTGCCCTTGAAATGAGCAGAGAGCACCGAGGACCGAAGTGTCCGAGTGTGCTTCTCTGCGAGTCCATTCAAGCCTAAAATGCATACTATTTTCTATATTATCATAGAATTAATTCAAAAAGTGATTTAACATTATCTAGCAAAGGTTAAATTTTGGTACCCTGCCTTGGCGGGATATCAAAATTTGGGATACCGGTGCCAAAATTTCAGATATAGGTACCAAAATTATGATACCCGGTACCAAAATTTGGGATACCGGTACCAAAATTTCAGATATGGATACCAAAATTATAATATCCAGGTACCAAAATTTCAGATATATTTACTAAAATTTCAGATCTTGGTATCAAAATTAGGACAAAAAAATAATATCAGGATACTGAAATTTCAGATAATACCATAATCAATATTCTAATCATTTATTAATTGTGCTTTAGAGCGTAATCTGTAATAATATTGAGAAGTATAGAATCCTCTTACATGTATGGACATCGACCAGAATGTGATCTAGTAAGTTTTCCTTATTCACTACAAGGAATAAGTTGTTTATTAGCTAATTTTCCAACATACTTCCAATGGATAGAACACTCTTCTTTACGCATACAGGATTTTTCACAAGTTTCACCTGTAAATTTAATAAATGGACAGGAATATTCACTGTGCATAATATATATATATTTAATAAATTTTTATTATTTAAATAAAACAATTTTATAAGTATTATATAGTAAACAAATACTCACACAATGAGCACACAAAATCAATTAACCGAAGTCAAGCCCACATACAAAGAAGTCGAGCAAGCTTTAATTAACATAATCAAAGCAGGTCTCTATTATAGAAAACCAAAAGACGGCAAGTTCATGCAAAACTATAAAGAAAGAATTAGAAAATTATGCCAGGCGGAAGACCCAGAAGAATATATACTAAAATTGGCTATGACAATATTTCCTAATGAAGAAAAATATTATAAAATCAAAGATGACTACAAAGAATTTTATGGCCGGGATCCAAAGATTCTTAATTCCATAATAGAATTATATAAGTTATATTACAAATTAGCTAAAGATCATTTTGTCAAAGAATCCCAGATCAATAAAGAAGCAGAAGATTTTCTTAATTTATAAAAGACGAGGAACACCAACTTGAAGCATTCCACAAGCATCTTTCATATCATAAAATTTTTAAATCGTAAGTACCCACTGAGGAGGTAATTCTATATCTTTTACAACTTGGAGCTCCTCTCTGACAAAAGACCGCTTTGGCCCATTGCTCTCATCATCTTCTAGCCAATACAAGATTAGCTGATTTTTTTGTACCAAAGCTTCACGGATAAAATAAATCTGAGGAGACCAATTATAGTTAATCGCCCTTTTAGGACCCATTTCCAATTCACCAGGTTCAAGTAAATATCTAACCAAAGTATTATAATCCAATTTAGACTCATTAAATCCTATAGGCCCATTGCGTAATTTAGAAGATGTCGAAATAATCTGGTTCATTTTTATAGCTTTTGCCGGGGCCATGCCAATTAATCTAGTTACCGAATTATTAAGGTTATCAATAATTATATAAAAATTTTAACCCAAGCTCTCGATCTCTTAGATATAGGCAACAATAAATCAGAGGCATCCTGTAATCGAAACAATTTTTTAGCTAAAGTACGATTAAATCTTTCAACAATACTTTGGCTTCTATGAGACGTGCCAACCTTAATTTTAACATTATATTTTTCTATTAATTCTTTACAATCTGATTTAAATTCAGAACCGGGATCAACCATTAATAATTTAGACCAAATAAGAGGGCACTTAGAATTACTATAAACTTTCTTAAAGGCCTTGGCTACAAAATAAGCTGACCTATCAGCCAAAGGAACTGCCCACTTAAATCGTGAAGCTACATCTACTATACATAAGCAATATTTGTAAATTATATTATTAATTCAGTCATGGGGCATATAAAGAATATCAGCTTGATGGCATTCATTAGGAATCTGTATACTATTAAATGAGGCTCTAGGAATAAATCTTGGACGGGGTTTATGAATCTAATATAAAGCCAGTTTTTCAAGCCAATTACGCACCTCATCTATAGAAAAATTGTATCCAGCTTTTAGAGAAGCTTCATACATTTTTTTTACAGTTCTCTGATAGCCATTAGGTTGATAATAAATCTTACACAAAGCAATAGATATATCTAGTTCACGAACATTTTCAGAATCTATTTGTATCATAGGAATAGACAACATTTTGAGCTGGCCCAGTCCCTTGATCTATGATCTGCAGGACTAAATATATTTAAAAAAAAACAGATAACTATCTTTTTCTTTTTTTCGAATTTATAAGAAAAAAAGGGAAATAAGAGAAAGAATCGAGCAATTTAAATGTGCTTTATTAGCTATACAAGGCCGAGTCTACAAATTACAACAGGATCTTGTCTCAAAAGAGGATTATATTAATTATCTTGAAAAAGAAATCATAATTCGTGATGAAGACCTAGACCCATTGAAATTAGAAATTTCTAATCTTAAAGAACAGTTAGAAAAGACACTTCAAGATTCTATAAATCAAGAGAATTATATAGATTATTTAGAAAAGCGGTTAGCAATTTTCCAGGATGAAATAGACAAGCTTAATGAAAAAATACTTGTTTTATATAAAAATTCCAATGATACTATAGAAATGGCGCAACCACCAGGATCCTCCTGAACATTATCTCTTCCTGAAAATCAAGCCACAATCCAAAATAATAGAATTCGGCAAGAGATTGATAACATTAGACAATATTTTCAGAGTCCAATTACAATAGCACCTACAATAAATGGCATTGAAGATTATTTTGATATAATTTCTGATGCCGGAAATAGGTTTGAGAGATTGGTGCCACAAATATATCCACAAGCAAATGCTCGAGCAATTAATGCTGAAAATCGAGTAGCAAATTTGCAGACTCAGATAATAAATTTACAAACCCAGTCAGCCAATCCACAGACCCAGTTTGCTGATTCACAAACCCAGTTAGCCACGCTTCAAAATGACTATGATCTTCTTCATCAGGCTTATGAGGCCCACAGAACACAGCATAATATATTTAAATCTCGAGAACTAGATGGCCGAATTACAATCCGCATACAAAAAAGCCGGCTATCAGAATTGCTCCTAGAAAACTTTGCATTAAGATTCAAAAATAGAAAAGCCTATTAGCAACTACAAGATTGTAAGACGGATGGGGCAATTACCACACATCTCTTAAATCTTACAACAAATCGATACAACAAGTGGAAAAATAGATGCAGGACTATACAAAATAAATGGGATAAATGGAAAACTCGGGCCCGAAATTCAGAACAATTAATTAATAATTTAAATCAACAAATTTTTATACTACAGAATAACCCACCAAATATACAATGAATAGGAATGGCTGGATACCCACCCCCAAATTTTAATGGCTACCCCAACGAGGATTCAGAAGAATTTATTGATTCTTTTCGCTTATATCTTGTGGCCGTAGGAATTAACGTATTAGCTGGACATGATCATAGAGTTCGAGCGCATGGACTTTTTGAAACGTGTCTCAAAAGTGATGCTAAAGATTGGTATGAAAGATCTCTTCGAAGAAAGAATTGGGAATTAAGAAATTTATTAAATAATACTGGCCAAGTCAATTTAGGTGCGACTCAGGGACAAACAGCGGCACAACTTGGTGCAAATTTAAGACATGGTGCCGTGGGCCAGGCCGGAAATATTGTTATTCCAGCTCATATAGTATTTGATGAAAACTGGTCTTTTGCCGATGGGCGCCCAACAGATCGATTACCCAATGCACCAAATGCTAATGCTGGAAAAACTATAGTAGCAGATGGAATCTGACTTGGCCAGGCAATATACTGGCTTAAAACTAACTATCCCACAGTTACTGCGGAAAAACAGTGAATGCTCTTTGGTTCAACGGTCCAAGGCAGTGATTCTGTAGGTCGATTCTATTCTAAGTTACGTAAACTTGCTAGGTTAGCAGGTATTGATGACCAGCAAATTTGATTACAATTTATTCATGGCATCTCTCCAGATAATCAATTAGAAATTAGACGTATTGGCATTAACAGACCCGTATCAGAATTGCTTTCAAAACTCGAAGAAATTGAAAGATATAAGACAGAGCAATTATCTGGTGCTTATTTATATTCGGGTCCAGCATCATCAAATAAATCTCATGGAAAAGACAATTATTCAAGCAATATAGGTATGACCAGAACTGAAATCGAAAACTTGATAAAATCTATACAATCTCAATCGATTTCTTTACAACTAACACAACCTATTTCTTCTCAACTATCCCAGTCCTATAGGCCACAACCTCCAGGAACTTCTCAAACTATACGAGATGAAAATATGAATAGATTTATTCAATGGATTTGTGAGGAGGTTCCAAAATTTATTCCTGTTCCCAAGCCCGATTTACCCTCAAAACTGGTAATAAAGAACGTTGAAATTACAGATAATGATCCTATAGAGGATATACGTAGGCAATTAGAAGACCTTCAAATTAATCAGACCAAAATGAAAAAAGCTATAAAAAAGAATTCTAGCAAGCCTAAATCTTCTCGTCGCAAAACTAAATCAAAATCAAAATCTAAGACCAAAAACAAGAAATCATCCAAGCGTGTTAACGCCAATATAATTTCAGATGAATCATCTTCAGACTCTAGCGACAGCGAAAATAGTATAACATCTAGTGAAAATGAACTTGAAACCAATACCTTGGCACATTCATGGAATGAATCAGGATCTGATTTCTCTGGGACTAGTGAGTCTAGTAATTCAGAAAGCGATTCAGAAGAATATGAAGTCAATGCCATAAAAAAAAAAATAACTTATTCTAATACCAAGAGATCAAAGAAGCACAAAAGTGCCAGGCCAAAAACTTCTAGCAAAAAATCTAGTAACACCTCTTCTGATAAAAAGGGCAGTAAAGATACTAGTCCATTTAAAATTTCTACAGATAACATTAGTCTAAATGCATTTTTTGCTATTTTACAATTAATGGTTGATTCATTTACTCGTACACAGCCTAAAGAAGTTTCTATTAATGGTTATAATATGATTAATGCTGAATTCATTGCACTGAAAGATCCTGTTTTAAATCATTTTACCTCAAATTTCTCAGACAAGGAACGTGAAAAGTTCTGGCATGAAATTACTATGGTGTTTTCTTATA
This sequence comes from Gigaspora rosea, assembly GCA_003550325.1. Lineage (NCBI taxonomy): Eukaryota > Fungi > Glomeromycota > Glomeromycetes > Diversisporales > Gigasporaceae > Gigaspora > Gigaspora rosea. Next base: position 370,632 of record QKWP01000057.1, on the reverse strand, counting down.
TCTTGCAACCAATATCAGATCTAATTCGAATAGCTTCCTAGCAAACAAATATACTACCCCAAACAGCCCCAGAGGGATCGCAATCAGAGGCAGAAATTTCATGGCCCAACCCTATAGAAATTAATTTTATTCGTAAAATTATTCCTAATGATGTCGCTACTATATGTTGCAAGATTAGCTCACCATTAGAAAAAATCGTACAAGTGTCTTCTGCTATGATAGATAGTGGAGCAAATTGCTCAGTTATTTCAAAAGGCCTTATAAAACTATTGGGAGCAGAAGTAGATAAAAATAAGAAACCCTCTGTTAAATGGCGTAATAATTCCTTAGAGTCTTCAGGCATATCTTATAACATTTCGGTTATAGTTGGTCAGGGAGAAAATAGTTGTACAATCTCTGAAGACTTTCCAGTCATGGATGATGATAAACCCTGGATATTATTGGGCACACCTTGGCTTGATCGAGCTGGATGGGAGCCCATTGTAAAGTGTGAATTCAAGTTAATGCATAAAAATAAGGTAATTACTATACCTCTTTCAGTACATAAGTCTTAGAGAGAAATACTTAAACCGGAAATCAATCTGACTTTGGAAAAAAAAAATATAAGTTATGAAGAACTTGAAAAAATGTTATTTGATACTCTCGATGCTAAAGAGGTTCTCAATGAGGTATGTGAGAAGTTTTTATCATTCTATGATGAGCTGGGTCTTTTACTTAGCTAGTATATGCAGATATTTGGCTATATTTTTTTTATCACGAATAGCTTCTTTTTTATAAAATGCATTTAGATCCCTACCTTCTTGTAATAAATTATGAGCTGGCTCAGGCAGAATTAGTTTGCTAGCCAAATTTTCCCTACCTTCTCATAATAAATCACTCGAAGGCAAAATTAGTTCGTTAACCAAATTTTCCCCGCCTTCTCGTGATAAATCACTCGAAGCCAGATACATCGGTAATTTGGATTGGCAATCCAGATTTATTTTTTCGAGCTTGTGAGAAAAAATCAGATGATCCCAGGCAACTCTATTTTTTTTTCGCCTCTCCAGATCTGATAAATACGTTTTTGTGATATGCTATATTTTTCTTTTAGCTCATTTAAAACTTTAGACCTTGGTCTATCATTACGGTATTGCATAATAAAATTATAATCAGCTAGTGATAAAGAAGGAGCATCACATCTTATGCGTTGCCTAAGCATGATAGTATTTTTTTTATATCTAATCTATTATTTCAAAATAATTTATTAAATAAAATGTATAAGGGTGTGGCGACTTAGAGAAGTTGGTAAGTTGTCACCCCCAAGTGGCAGGTCTAGGGTTCAAATCCCACTGGCGACGCTTTGGAAAAATAGACCTGTATTATGGTAACCGTTTCCTGTCGATCGGTTGAGTATATTACCTGTAGTCCTTGGTTACCATCTCGAATGGGAGCTTTCGGGCGAAGTTGTGTCCGGTGACATAGACAAATCCAAGGAACCAGGGAAATGGAAACCCATTTGGAAAGTCCCGAGTAAGGAGGTAGCAACGATCTTTAACGGTGCTACCAGAACCGGAATATCAGAAGCCGGAGCTGAAGAACTGGACGATATGACCTTCGGAAGAGAGGGTCCACCAACCTGGCCGCCGGAATCGTACCGAAGGAAAAGGACCTATGTTTTGGAATTAGGTACCAGGGGAAGAAAACCATAATAGCACCTAATGCTGGGTAGATCAACCCTTCCGGGCCAACTGGTTTGGAAGTTTGGGGCACCCGGTGATGGACCGGTAGAAAAGTAATGGTGGGTACCGGGGTCAGTGTGAACATTACAAGGGCAGAAGTAGGTAATGGTAGCAGTTAGGTACCCCCTAACTGCAAGTTGCTTGCCTCAGTGAGTGCGTAAGTTACCGAAGTGTAGGTAATACCTGTGTAGGACAGGGACTGCTCTACCAAGTTTACCCACGAGGATAAATTAGTCCTAAGGGGATGTAGGTAGCATCCGGGACTGTCTTCGACTGACTAATGTATTGGAGAGCTGTACCGGTGATCACAAGTAGGATTGACATGCAAAGCGTTGGACCAGAGTGTTTAAATAGGCAATCCCCTAGTTGGGTTGTAGGTATGGCAACTAGTGTAGAACCTTCGGGCGGACTACTTAAATTAGACAACCAAAAGTTGTACATGTGGCTAGTTGTACTCTCATTCAATGTAA
>QKWP01000057.1:346510-366354 GCA_003550325.1 Gigaspora rosea | reverse complement strand
GACCATATTCTTATAAGCTTTATTACGCCAATGAAAATATGGCAAAGAGGTAATTCCATCTGATAAGATCCAGTGCTTAGTATCGATTGGGCATAGGGCCTTCTTTTCTGATTCGACTAAAGATAATATATGATTCTTTGACCAGATACCTATATTTTTGGCATAGAATACTTTATTACCAAATAGACAGTCTCGATAAACTTGGGTCATAGGTGAATTATTCTCTGGATAAGTATTTTTAGCCATCTCATCTATACCTTTTTTACTAACTCCTTTATGCTTAGACTTTGTATACTTATCTGCTAAGACATAGTGGTATGACTTGGCCCGGATATGATAAGATTCTGTGATTACATTGCCAGGAGTCTCATCTTTGAAAAGCCCAATAGTTTTAGTATCATTAAGATCAAAAAGATCAGGTCACTCTGCCATGTCCTTATAGATATCCTCAGTTTCAACTATAAATATGAATGAGTCTGTATCCATATATCCAAGTATAGCTTTATCACCATATCTCTCTTTTACATATCCATACCAGAAGCGATACATTAAAAGCTTGCTAAGACCCAGAACTGATGCTTCGACAATAATGGGCTTGTTGAGAGTTACAGTGGCTTTTCCCATATGTGCCCCTACAAGTGTATTTCCCAGTTGTCTGGCATATTTGAAAGAGGGTTTACAGATCTGCTTAATAAACTTTTTTTCATCTTGATCATTTTTCATAGCCATGAACTTGACGTCTTGGTATTTGCGAACATTTTCCATAGTTTTGCCATATACTGAGTTATTCATGAGCTTAAAGAAATCTTTCTCAAAAGCATTCTTAGCACCTTGACGCTTTTCTGTATTAAAGGCTATATAAGGGGCAAGCCAGTTAGTTTGGTCGAAAGATAAGATTTCTGTTACCTCATCTGCAACCATACCCAATTTTACGTAATATTGGAGTTCTTGGTAATGGATAACATAATCTTTTCGTGGTCCAAGATGGGTACTAATTTTTTTGTTGCTAAAAACCGTCCTCTATCCAAGTTATCAACAAGCTCTGTAGTATAGGAGCACAATATAATTTTACCTATAGCCATATTCTCTACGGCTAGAGGAAGGTCACTCAAATAGTCATGAGTTTTTAGAGGGAAGTCGTCTTAATATTTAGGTAATATCCTTTTTTGGTATTTGATTCGGTATTAAGAATCTTATTAAGATATTTCTTTTGCATTTCAGGATTATTAAGCAAATATTCCCGACTTGCTTCCCATTGATAATTTCCTATAGGCAAATACTAGCTCATGGCCCAGCCGTAAAGATTATTGGCATCGACATATGAGATCCATTTTGTGGGCTTAGATAGGTTAAATGCGTTACCCATTTTAGGATTATTAGCCTTGAAATATCGTTTACATGCTATAGCTATGCTTCCACGCTTGGCTTTTTCTATAAAATCATGCATTGCCATATCTGTAAAAAGCTCAATTTTAACCCCGGTCATTTTAAGCATTGCATCCCAAGCTAGTGCAGGTGCAGATACATATGACTGGGATCGAGCTCATAATATTGCATACATGTTTTTCGAAATTGGGTCCAGATATCTGCTAGTTTAAGTACATTAGTCTTAAGATAGATATCATGATATTCACCCAAATTCTGGCAGTTAGATTCTTTTCATACTTTTTGGGCATGTTCATAATCCGCTTGTGTGATTTTACCACTAAGAGTGCTATGAAATTCTTTGAATAAAGGAAGTTTAGTTTCTAAGAATCTATCTTGTGAATCGATATAGTTATAGGGATAAACTCCTTTACGTAAAACTAAAGCTATTTGTTCTGAAGAATAGTCTTTAAAGTGCCAGCTTGTAATAGGGTGGTCAGCATCTAAATTTTTCGTAAGATTTCCCAAGCTATTATTCATAAATTGCTTGCTATCTATATATTTTAACTGTCCTATCTTCATTATTTTATATCTCTCAAAAGTCTCTGCAATAACTGTTATTTGGTGTGCATTAACAGATTTTCCAACAAATTCACAAACCAAGTGGGAGTCATAGCCCTGGAAGTTATGGAAGACAACTGGGATAGGAGTTTTCCATGCTTCGATTTGGAGTTTGCGGTTACAGGTATTGTGGGCAGGTCCTCGGAACTTACCTGTTATATGACAGTGGTCCCAGACCTTATTATTCTCTTCATCGAATTTATCTTTACAAATCCAACAGGTATCTATCTCGGCAAATTTTTTCTTATCTTTTTCTGTCACAATTCGGTCATGCTTAATAGCCAAGACCTTATTGATTTTGACCAACTGCTTATCAATTCTTCGGACAAATTCTTGTGTAGCGTTTTCTCCTCAATATAGGAAAGGCCCCCATACATCTCTAGTATCGAACCAATGAACTAAATAACAAAAGCTATTAGCTTTTTGCTTGGCAAGTTTTCGCATTTGTCCTCCATATTCTTCATTGCATTTCTTGTTGTCTGCCTCGAAGTCGGCTATAATTACACATAGGGCATTAATCATTCGGCTATAGTTCTTGAATGCTTCAAAGTCATTAACCCTCTTAGTAGGTAAAGTGACTCTTTGGGTGGCCTCTCCTAAGCCGAAACAGTGCCTTTGGTGATATGCTAGAGATTTTTCCAACTGAAAGCTATGAAAGCATCGGTTACATAGATACTTTTTAACTTTTTTGGCATTATCTTTATAAACCAATCCATCTGGATTTTGGATCCAAAGAAAATGATTTTTTTGCCCGTATTTAATGTTCTCAGATTTGGTAATATCTGTAAGAGCCATGAGATATATAATATGTTGTCTATTATAGTTCTTGCTGGTTTGGAAGTTGCTGATTCTTCTTTCCATTCCCAGACATTAATAGAAATATCCGGATTCATTTCCTCAATCTTATTAAATATACGTGAGCAAATAGGTGTGGGCATAGGAATCCCATCTAGCTTGACGATATCTAAATATGGCTTGTATTTTGTAGCTCAGAAGATTCGTTCAAGATGCTCTGTATGTTCATTCCGGTAGGCAAAGTATACACCTAATGCGCCTTGAAGACATTTTTCGGACAATATATTAGTTTCTGGATCAATTAAACCTTTATTATCTGGATTGATAGTGCATTTTGTATTGGCAAGCTTTTTGGGAGTAGGAATATATGATCCTCCATATGCCCGACGATAGGTATAGGCTTCAATAAATACCTTATCGATTCGGATTAGTTGCTAGTTAGATCCACCTTCTAACATTTCCTCAATTTTTTTGTCTATTTCTTGGCCGGAAAGAGTTAAATGATTATCTATATCATCTTTAGAGAGAATTACTCGCATATCTCCTCTGTGATAAGATTCTTTATAAACAGAAAAACATTGGTTACTGCATTTTTGCATTTTGGTATACTTGCATGATACGATTAATGCTGATTTGATTTGCTCTTTTTCTTGTAATTCTGTTAAGATGACTTCAGTTGTTTTTTCTCGAGCTGACCCTATAAGCTATGGCATATACAGCGCATTTATATATTCATTTTTGGTTTTTACACCTTTATTAAATGAATATGCTAAGTTTTTTCTAGAAGGGACTATCGCCTCCTATTTGCTTAATAATAAAAGATTTTTATAAGGCCTTGATGGATCAGCTGATTTTTTCTCAAATCAGATATTGCCTTTGGGGTGTTTTTATCTGCTCTAAGATATTTTTCTTTTATTAAATCTGGCTAGATATCGGATTGTTTTAGTTCTACGTCGCCGTCTTTTATTGCTTCTCTATAGGCTTGGGTTGAAGGGCCTGGACCAGCTTCCAGATCTTGGTCAACTTCTTGGTCTTTTACTTGGGGAACTGTAATTTGAGGAATTACTTTTGGTCGACATTTATATTGCCTTTCATTATGGCGATGAAGTTTCTATAATTTGGGAAAGTTTTTGCCACATCTTGTACATGGATGTTCGACCATATTTGTTATATAATACTTATAAAAATCTTTTCTTTAATTATAATACCCAAAGTACTATATAATACTTATAAAATATTTTTGTTTAAATAGAAATTTCGGTATCCTGATATCATTTTTTTGTTCTAATTTTGATACCAAGATCCGAAATTTTAGTAAATATATCTGAAATTTTGGTACCTGGATATTATAATTTTGGTATTCATATCTGAAATTTTGGTACCGGTATCCCAAATTTTGGTACCCGGGTATCATAATTTTGGTACCTATATCTGAAATTTTGGTACCGGTATTCCAAATTTTGATACCCCGCCAAGGAGGGGTACCAAAATTTAACCTTTGCTAGATAATGTTAAATCACTTTGAATTAATTCTATAATAACATAGAAAATAGTATGCATTTTAGGCTTGAATGGACTCGCAGAGAAGTACACTCGGACACTTCGGTCCTCGGTGCTCTCTGCTCATTTCAAGAGCAAGCAATATAGCATAATTTTTTCGTTATCTTGTTTGGGATTAAAAACATAGCCAAAACATTAACAAAGACTATGTTTATCTTAATATTGAAAACCCAAATTTAGATGTAAGGAAAGTAAGTTAACAGGAATTGGCTCAAGCTTAATTTAGAACTTGAATTCGATATATGATTAAATATATTTAGAAGAGCTTGTAGAAGAGTCTAGAAGACCAATTTGGATTCTGTCCCAGGTTTCTGTCCTAGAACCCACCTTTTTGCTTTACTACTGGTCCAGTCCAGTTCCAGTACATACTAGAACTGGACCTAAATTATAAATATATAACTATATACTAAAAAAATTTGAGTGTAACATTTTGTGTAATGATAACGGTTAGATTACTCTCTATTTATGCTGTGTAATAATAACGTTTAGATTATCTATTTATACTGTGTAATGATAATGTTTAGACTAACAATATAAATAATTGTATTAAAGTATGGTATTTATTTATACTGCAATATGATTGGGCAATATAAGTTGTGTAATACTTATATGCAAATAGGTTATACAAAGGCCTATTGTACTGTTTTTGCAAAAATAATTTTTGGTTATACGCCACTAATATTGTGTGACATTACACAAACCCTATTTTGGTAACTTTGTAGTTTTGAACCCAATTCAGGTTATTTAAACCAAAACTGGGTTCATTTGAACCAGATTAGGTTCATTTGAATCAAAATCAGGTTTATTTGGGCCAAATTATATTTATTTGAACCAAAATAAGGTTTATTTAAACTAGATCGGGTTTATTTAAACCAAAATCAGCTTTATTTGTTCAAAAAAAGCTATTTTCATCATTTTTTAATATAAAAGTTTAAAATTTACTAAGTAAATCTCAAAAGTGCTATTAAGTAAAGTTGTTCAAAAAATGAAATATATTTATAATAAAAATTCAAAAATATTTGAACTACTTTTAATAAGTATGTTTTTTAATTTTTCAAAAAATTTAACAATGTAAAAATAAGCTATTCTAATGTTTTTTGTATAGCTTTTTTTAGCCAAAAAGGATAGTTTTTTTCAGAAATATACAGTATTTGAACCGGGCATTATTATATCAACCTGTTACTATAGCGACTCTACGATTGACCAATCAAATCAATTATATGAGTCATATAATTGCTGATTTGCGAAGCAATATACATAAAGCAAACTAGCAAACATATAACTCACAGAACCAATTTTAATTAATCAATTACTCTAAAAATATTGCATAATAAACCTGATCACTAAATTAAAAAAAATAAAAAATGAATTTACTAAAATTTTATTAAAAAAACAAATCACTACTGGGCAACTTATTTTTTTTTTAAAAAAAACAATACAAATATACCGAAAGTTTTATTAAAAAAAAAAGCAAATTACTATCAGGAAAACCTCCCAAAATTTTTTTAAATCAGTATTACAATATTATGATATTATAAACTCAACAAATTTTATTAAAAAAAAATTAATATATGATCCAATGAAATTGACAATGCTTTAAAGACTCAAAGAATGTTCATGTTCATATAGTACTTACATTATGATTACTCATATATACATTCATCTAGTGCTTTCATACATGTTCGCCCGGTACTTCCATATACGTTCACCTGGTGCTTCTATATACACTCGCCTGGTGTTTCCATATATATTTGCCTGGTGCTTCCAGGATAGCAATGCCACTGAAATTGATTTTTGAAAAAGGCCTATTTCGTCTTCATTAGAGAAAATTAAAATTTTTTATAAGGAAGAGCAAATAAAATTTATGTAGATATATTCTTTATAATTTTGTCTATTCAAAAAAAGTATCAAATAATTTTGTCTTTTAAGTAAAATAGATCAAAAACAATTTCATCTTCAAATTTTAATTTTGGGTTTTAGAACCCAAAATGCTTTTGTCCTCATATATATTCCAGAATACATTTGCTCAATGCTTTCATTAAATGTTTGATCATTGCTTTAGCAAAACCTAAAAAAGTTAGTAAACAAAACAATAACAAAAATAAAAAAAAAAAGAAAAAAGAACAAAAAACTTAATCTTATCTACTTGAAACACCACAAACATGGTTTTTGGTATATTTTATACTCAGTGAAGCCTTAAAATCTTAAGAAAGAAAAAACAAAATTAGTACCAAAATTAAAAAATAGAGAAAATACAAAATATAAAGAAGAAAATTTATATTTTATTGAAAATACTGCACAAACACCTGCCCAGTATTGATTTACATCTGGTGAAGTCTAAAAACTTTAAGAAAGAAGTAAGTAACAAAACTAACATAAAAAAATGAAAAACAGAAAAAAATCTTATTCAAAACACTATATGCACTTTACCTGGTGTGGATTTATGTTTAGCAAAGTCTAAAAACCTCCAAAAAAAAAACTAAAATTAATAATAAGGCTAACAAAACAGGAAAAAAACAAACAAAAAAATTAATATCTTACTTCATGTTTAAAAACTTCCAAAAGAAAAAACTAATATAAGAAAACTGATATCCTCTAAGAAAAAATCTGATGTTCTTCAAAAAAAAAAACTAATATCATCTAAAAAAAACCTGAAATTAGTAACCAAACAAACAAGAAAAAAAAAAACCTGAAAAAAATTAAAATCATACTTTATGTTCAAAAACTTCCAAAAAAGAAAACTGACATAAAAACTGACATTTTCTAAGAAAAAAGCCAAAAAGAAAACTAACATTCTTCAAAAAAGCAACCCAAGATTAGTAACTAGACAAACAAGCAAAAAAAAAAGAAAAACAAAGAAAAAAATTAATATCTTATCTAAAAAGCTACAGACACATTTGTCCAGCACTAAGCAGCATCTGTAACCAGCAAAACTATTATGTTTTTATTAGTGAAAGAAGAGAATTAGTTGCATTTCACATAATAAATATAGTCATAAATATGTAGTTAGTAAAGTAAATGTACATATATATAGTAAGTAATTAATTAATAAAACAACAATTCTCTTCTTTCGCTAATAAAAACATAATAGTTCTGCTGGTTACATTTGGTAGCAGCGGGTACAAGAACCACTCTAAAAAAAAAAAAAAAAAAAAAAAAACATAAATATATATATATTTTTTTAGAAATAAATAGAAAAAACATACTGTTGATCCATGAATTTTCTAAGCCATGTCACAAGGCGATTTTAATACCTTTGTTGAGCAGTTTATACGTAATCAAGATAATGTCAATGCACAAATCGTACGTATTTTGCAAGAACAGCAGAAAAAGGAAAAAGATGTACTGGAGGAACTCCGGCTATACGGGAGTCTCCACAAACAAAAGGATTGTCAGTCCAGTTACCTATGTTTGGTGGGAAAGAAAGTGAAAATGTTGTAACTTGGTTACTCCAAGTTGAGTTATTATATAAAGCCGAAAAATCGAAGGAGAAGAACGTCTTCAATACATTATAGCTGGCTTAAAAGATGCTGCATTACAGTGGTTTTTGAATAGAGTCCAGATCCACGAAACAAAGCAGCCTTTTGAAAGGTGGAATGACTTTGCGAAGGAAATGAAAGAGGCGTTTCAACCTCCACAACACCAACAGTATTTACAGAGGCAGTTAAGGAATATCAAGCAGATCTCGACAGTATTAGAATATACTTCACGGTTTCGTAATATCCTTGGTCAAGTGGAAAGTATGGATGAGGCTAATAAAATTTTGTACTTCACAGAAGGATTAAAGGCATCCACGCAAGCAGAAGTGAACTATAGGTCACCAGGGAGCTTGGAAGATGCTGTTCGCATAGCTTCTATGTATGATACCGCCATGTATGGTGCAAGTGGGACAAGACATCAAGCTGTTGTAGATATTAAAAGTAGTACTCCGAAATCTTGTAATTCGGATAATAATACCGCAATACCGATGGAACTCGATATAACCGAAACAAAGAATTTTCAAGGATCCACAACATTTAAAGATCAGAAAAAGTTCAACCAAAATAGGTATAATAATAATAATAGTTCTGCCGGTTACAGCATTTGACAAATTCTAAAAAGAAAAAAAAATTAGTAAAACAAGACAACTTATAACTAAAAGCAAAAAAAAGGAAATAATATCTAAAAAGCAATTTATGCCAAGAAAGAATAGAATTAGTACAGGAAAAAAAAAAGGGAAGTAAAAGAAAAAATAAAGTATCTTATCTAAAATGTCACTTTGGTATTTCGCTTCCTTAAGCCTACAAACCAAAAAAAACAAAAATAAATGAATTTCTAAATTAAAAAAAAAACTAAAATTTAGATCAGATCGAATTAAGGGAATTAACCTCTAATTCGGCTTACTCTATTTATATTAGGCTTCCGCATGGGCCTGGACTATCCATGGGTACCCATGAGTAGTACCATAAGGGTCGGGCCAGAATATCGATTTTTGGGCCCTTAGATAAGGGTAAGGGCGCCAGGTGCTGGGCCTTTACAAAGCTGGGTAGGGCCTGGGTAATACTGCTTAATGCCCTTTTGGCCCACGGATACCGATTAACACATTTCATGTGACCAATAACCAATCATAATACAGATGCATAATATTATATATATGTATGAATTAATAATTCTTACAGCATTAGAAAATTATACAACACGACTAAACTGTTAAGACCAAGTACACTTTTACACTCAACGCTTTTAATTACTAACGCCTAATACTCTATATTACCAACGCCCAACGCTCTAAATTACCTCTCTAGATTTATCAATTTACTTCAATATACAAGTACCAACACGTAAAGTACTAGCATAATGGTAGAAATATATTGTAGTTTGTGGACGTAGATTTTTGCTGCTTGGTGGTTGTCCTGTATCGAGTTTTCGTTGCTACAAATTTGTCGTCCTACATGTCGTTTTTGTGTTCTGAATATGAAGTTTGTCACTTGAAGGTTAGTATAATTTTTGTTGTTTGTGCTGTTGGCGCGTTTTTAAAGATGAACTACTTAAGGCATTCTCAAGTACCTACCTCAATGGACTCAATAACGAATCTGATTGGCCTATTTGATCAAACTAGCAAATTAGATTTTTGTTGAATTCATTGAGGTAGGTGCTTGAAAACGCTCTTATTCGGATTTTTTAATGATCATTTGGGTTAGGTAAAGGAAAAGCATTATTTAATGCACTTCGCAAGAACACCATGCTGAATGTTTTGCCCTTTACCAGTAACAAGCTTGGATTAGAAAAAGGAAGCGCATTATATGTACTTTGCAGGAACGTCATTCGGGTTATTTTTAGATCAAAAAGAGGAAAAACGCTAGTTAGTGCCTTTCAAAGCAGAATGAGGAGATGTGTTAGTTTATACGTCACACTGATTTACATCAAATTGTGGCACCACGCTGGCTTCTTTGGATTTTAGGTAAGATAATTTAGCCGTAAATCATCTCTCTACAATAGGTTCGCTATATATTTGGTTCAAAAACCGGGATCAATATTAATTAGATTTGGGTTTTCAAAATCTAGTTTGCTAATAAGTATAGATGCAAAATGTGATACATTCAAAGCTGGCTGCGTATAGACCCGGGTCTATTATAGGTTCTAAAATTTGTGAAATAGAAAAGGCCCAGGTCTTATAAAAAAGCACTAGAAGATGCAAGACTTTAGTCTAATTAGTTAGAAATTGATGAGTTGTGGAGTCGAAATGGCAAAACGGATTAGATTTCTGGTTCGAAAGGAGTAAAACGAATCGGTTTAGGCTAGAAATGAGTAAAACGGATTGGGTTTAGGGTTCGAAATAGGTAAAACGAATTGGGTTAAAGCTAGAAAAAGGTGAAATGGATTGGGTTAAGTTAGGAATTGGTTAGAGCTAGAAATGGTTTGGCTATTATAAATGTGTAAAACGGGATTCAAAGTTAGAAATAGAATAATATAAATGAGATATGTATTTTTAGTGATTTATAAATAAATAAATAAATTATTATAATATCGATATATTAAGTTATTACAAATGTTTATCACATGATGTGGGTACATGTACCTTCAGGTACATATATATAAACCCTTAAAATTATATAAAAAAAAATCCAAAAAAAAAGGAAAAAACCAAATATGGAAAACAACCATCGTACAAGAAAAGTACTGAATTAGAACAAAACTATGTATTCTATGTTAAAAAAAAAAATAAGTATTACTGTAACATCGGGGCCGACAACCACTATGATGATTAGGAGTTCGATCAATTAAGGCTTTGACATTTAAGGAAATTTAGGTAAATTAAAAAAAATATCGATCTTTATATTTTTAATAGGGCCCATGAGTAGTTCGAAGGGTGCCCACAGTTTAATGGGCCGGGTATGGGTACTAAGATCTGAGCCCTAGAGTAAGGGTAGAGCTCAGATAGACTGCCCGTGTACAAACGGGTAGGGTACGGGTATCACTAGTAACCGGCTCTACCCGGCCCATGCGGAAGTCTAATTTATATAATTATTAATTTTTAATATGATTGCCCAATCATTTTTTTTTTTTTAAGTTTAGAGGCCGTGTGCTATGGCCGGGATTTTATTATGAGTTATAGTGACGTAATATTTGTTACATGAATGAGGATACAACTAGCCACACATGCACTTTTGGTGCCTAATTTAAGTAGTTCGCCCGAAGGTTCTACACTAGCTGCCATACCTACAACCCAACTACGGGAATTGTCTATTTAACCCTCTGGTTCATGGTCCTCCTATTACTACCCGACGCACTACATTTAATGCAGATATTGTGGGCCACAACCCTTTTAGGTATCGACAACCTAAGGGCTACTTTACCCTTGCACAAGAGCCTACCGGAACAAATTCCATGTCCATACATGTACCATTGCCCAGATTTGGTAACCAAGACTACCTGCTTTTATTAGGTTCGTTCCGATCGTAGTATCCGCCTTCTCTGGTGCATACCTTAGGACCGATTTTCACTACCTCCTAACTCGGGTCTTGCCAAACGGGTTTTTTCTGGTTCCCTGGATTTGCGATGTAACACATACATCATTGTGCCCGCAGGCTCCCATTCAAGATGGTGGAACCAAGGTTACAGGTTTAGCGCCCAACCGCTCATAAGCCACAATCACCGTACGCAGATTTAACTTCAAAACGTCGCCAGTGGGATTCGAACTGTCAACCTGCCGCTTGGGGGGTGACACCCTGACCACTTCTCTAAGGCGCTACACCCTTAATGATTGCCCAATCATATCCCTTAGATTGTAACACAGGCAAATTTGCCTGCGTATTTTAAAATTTTTAATAAAATTTTAAATATTGATTTTAGTCATATCTTTTCTAAGTAAAAAATATTCTTTGAGTTTTGTTTTAGTAACTTTGTTATAAATTTTTTTTAAAATCATTAGAAAACTTTAATATAATAAATGTTTAAAGTTCTTGTATTGGCATTTTTACTATTAAAATTTTTCTTTAGATTTTTTCAAATTTTATATGTTCCCGTCTATAAAAAAAATCTTTACTTCTAATACAAGTCTTAATTTTTACAAGTAAATCATTAAAGTTGCAATAATGAAAGTTGTCATCCTTTATATAAACTACAATATTGTCTTAAGAACTATAGTTCTGAAACTAAAACTAAATAAGATCGCAGAAAAATTGTAATAAAATTTTTTAAAAAAATTTTTTCTTAAAAATATCTATTTTCAGCTTATATGTAACTATAATTTATTTTCTTATAATATAAAAACTAATTTTGCAAAAAAGTAATCCTTATTTTCAAATATAATTGTACAAAGTTTTATTTAATTATTTTAGCATTTTAAAAAAGTAAATCAGAGCTAAAAAAGTGCAAAAACGCAGGCAAATTTGCCTGTGTTCTACTACAATCTAAGGGATAAGGGTCATCATAGCAATGAGTCACCATTTATAATTTTTCATTTGAACCAATTATGAATTTATTTAATATTATTCAAAAAAAACAAACTAAAAAACCCTGTGCATTATGCACGGGTTTACAGCTAGTATACAAATAATAATAAATTATATTTATAAAATTTTATAACTATATTTATATATTGTATAAAATTCGTCTAACTATACAAATATATTAGCTTGTATTTGTTACTTAAATAGATTTAAGTAAACTGTTTGTATGTAACATACAACTACTTATATCACTTATTATAAGCCTCAGAGTGATTAATGAGTAGTTACTGCAATTCATTAAAAACAATTAATTAATATTATAAGTTTGCCAGTCAATCAAATTTATTATCATATTTTACACTAAGAATTTTTAGTAAAATTGCTATAAGGATTACTATATGTTTCCAAAAATAAGCTACTTTTTTGGACAATTTTGGACAAAAAATCTAGAGTAGCTTATTTTTAGATATAATCAATTTTTTGGTCAATTAACAATAGTTGTTACATAGTAAAGTCTAAATTTTACTATATAAATCAATTATTAGTACTTAATTAACTTGTTTGGGAGATTAAACTATATATATTCTGAAAGTTTAACCAAAATAGGAGTACTTTTTATTATTTTATTTTTATTTTTTTTTTTTTTTTAGTGTCAAAGTGCCCACTTTGGGGATTGGCTTTTATTCAAGATATATTAGACCTCGGCATCCTACATGGAGGGAAAGCTGACATTTGTATATTGACAAGAGTACAACTAGCCTCATTTGCAACTTTTGGTTGCCTATTTAAGTAGCCACCCAAAGGTTCTACCCTAGCTGCCATACCTGCAACCCACATACTGGCATTGCCTATTTAAACTCTCTAATCTTCTGCCTCCTGCCGGTCCATCTTGTATCACCGACACAGCCACCAGCTACTAAATCTGGAGTTTGTACTGGATACTAACTGCACCCTTAGGACTAATTTATCCTTAGTGGGAAACTTGGTAGAGTGTTTTCCTGTCTCACACAGGTATCACCTACTTTTCAGTAGCAACTTGCAGTCAGGGGTTACCTGGCCGCTATCATTACCTACTTCTGCCCTTGTAAAGTTCACATGACCCCAGTATCACACCGTTTCTCTTTCAGTTTCTTTCCCCCAGAACTTTCCTTCCCCCGGTTGCTTTCTTACTTCCAATCCAAAAACCCGGGAGAGTTGGTCTGCCCTGGCGAACCCAGGGGCTCCCAACCCCTGGTATATGATTTCACAACACATGTCCTTTTCCTCCGATGCGACTTTGCGGTCCGGTTGGTAGAGTCCGTCATAAACCCTTTCATCATAAGTCCACTTTCAGTCGGTCCGAACTGGTCAGTCCCCGTCTGATTTCTGTTTGGGCACCGTCAAAAATCAGCTATCTCTTTACTCGGGTCTTGCCAAGTATGGTTTCCTGTTGTTCTATGGTTCTGTGCATAACACAGCGCCTGTGCTCCCCAGGATTTATGCACTCCAGTTTTGTGCATAACACAATACCAGAGCTCCCAAAATGAGTTGGTATAACCCAGGAAACAGATTTGTACATCTGAGCTCAGAGGTTACCATAACACAGGTAAATTTTTCAAAATCGTCTCTAGTGGAATTTGAACTCTGTATCTTTTGTTACAACTACTTGGGGGTGACAACAATCCAACTATGCTATGTTGCCACACCCTTATTTTATTTTTAATTTCTACATTCAATAAATATATTTTGTTAATAAAATTTTAATTTCTCATTGAATATAAAAATTAAAATCCAATTAATAAAAAGTTTTTATTTGTTGTAAATTTCAGAATATACATATTTTGACTTTCTGAATAAGTTTACCTAAGCAATTTGAATCAATTTTCTTAGTAAAGTTTGAACTTTACTATGTAGCAACTTTTATCAATTATGGGTAGCTTATTTTCAGGTCAAAGATGTTTTTGAGTTTTTGACCATAAAAGGGTATCTTATTTTCAGAGATAGCTTATTTTGACAATATATAGTACTTTAATTAATCTTAGTGCTTTTGAACAATCTCAAACACTTTAAAATTAATCTTTTGTATATATTCCTATGATATTAAAATTCCTAACAGGTACTAGTAGTACAAGCTTTCTGGTAGCAATTTCTCTAGAATAAGGTAAAAATAGAAGGTCTTTGTAAATCTGAACTATTAAATTTTAAATTTTTGGGATCTTAGTAATACATCACTATTTAGCAATCAGCACATACATATGTATGTATGTACAAATTATATAAAACCTATGGCCAATAAGAATTTTTTTAGACAAATCATATGAAAACTGGACTGGACTGGAACTGGAACTAGTTCCAATGGAACAGTTCAGTCCAGTACAGTTTTTAAAACTGGACTTAGGACTGTATCCAACACTGGATACATCAGTCCTGAAAAAGACCAGTTCAGGACCAGGACCGGACCGGGACCAATAAGGACTGTAGGACTATTAAAGGACTGGTTCTGGGACCGGTTCTTGTAAATATAACTATGATATTTGTATCATCCAATTAAATTTTTTGATCAAATATAACGTAGATCATATGATGTTTGTTTACATCTGACAGTAAATAATTACGTCATTTTTGGCCAATAAAATCTTATCAGTTATGCATTAAGATGACATAATCATTAAAGAACCGTTATGAGACCAAAGAACCAGAACCGGACTGGAACCGTAAACACTATGATAATAGTCCTCTTAGGAACTGGACCAAACCAGACCGGACTGATGCAACCCTAGCAATGATCTGTCTTGAATCAGAGATCAGTTAATACAGCCAAAGGTTCTTTAATTGATAGTCCGTGAGTCACCTGAATAAAATGATCTGCAGACACTAAGTAAATGTGACGCATATTTATTAATTAAAAACTTGATTTGTAAATGTACAAATTTTCAGAATTTGTATCACATGCATACATAGCCAATCAGGTCTTCCAGAATAAAATGAACTTTTCACTTTGCGACTAAAGGAATCAGAAAATTTTGAAATCAGAAATGTCAAACACAAGTAACATATTTTAACATTCATTAACCAATTCATACACATACAATACATATATAATTTCTTGAAATATACGTCTTATCATAAATGAAGTACCTTCTTCAGTAGTAGATCCACTGTATATTATATCCGGGTATGTTCTTTTAAAAATCTAGATTGCCAATGTTATAAACACAAAAGTATATATGCCTTTCACACTATAATATAAACTCTCGGCCATTACTATACCCAGGGTCTATTGAGTTTTAAAGTTGGTAGAATGTAGGACCCGGGTCTTGTATCCGACCATTTACAGTAGGTAAAAATATGCATTATATTCTTATATATTTTGTTTAACCTTTATTAAAACATTGTTGAACTTCTAAAAATTAATATGCTATATTAGCTAACATTAATTTTTTTTGTAAGTACAAGATTTCTCTGGGTTAATATAAGGGTAAAGCATAGTAAACATAACATATATGGTCTAACTCAAAACACAACCACACATGAATATAGGAAACAGGTAAATTACCAAAGTACTATACCGTCACGATTTGGAATTTTATTTGATGATATTTAAAGTCTGCTGAAGATAGTAATTATGGATTCTGCTATAAAAATGGTATGTACAGTTATAATAATTATAAAAATCTTCTAGGTGTAGAATTATTGTACCGGTATTATGATAGCTTTTTTTTTTGAAGCAGAAGGCTTGTTCTTTTATACTAAGTGCCGAAGAACAATTAAAACCTCCATGAACAGGCAGTAAGAATAAAAAAATTTTATTATTGTTGAACTCCTGAAAATTCAAAAACCAATACGTTATATTAGCTAACATTAATTTTTTTTATACAAGATTTCTTTAGGTTAATATAAAGGTAAAGCGTAGTATACTTAACATATATAGTTTAACTCAAAGCACAACCACATATAAATAGGAATTTTATTCGATGATATTTTAAGTCTGCAGAAGATAGTAATTATGGATTCTGCTATGATAATGGTATGTACTATACAGCGCTGCATATAGCTGGAGTAGTATCACACCTTTTTCTTGATAAGCATTTTGTGACCAATTTTCATATTTAATAGTGCGAATCTTTTTATTGGGTTTGATATGTCTAATAGCAAGGTATATATAGATCAGTAACAATTATTTGTATTATCCTTCCATCTTCCAATGCCTGGGGGATATTGTTCAATCTAGACTGGCTTTCTTGAAAAGTACCCAGGGTACTATATGCAGTGCTGTATAGTACAATCATAATAATTATAAAAGTTTATTTCATGTCTCCTAGTAACCCTCCGGTGGTTTAGAATTATTGTACCGGTATTATGACAGCTTTTTTTTTGAAGCAGAAGGCTTATTTCTTTTACACTAAGTGCCGAAGAACAATTAAAACCTCCAGGAACGGGCAGTAAGAATAAGATAAAAAAATTTTATTATTATTATTATTATCATCGGCAAATTTTATATATAGATATATATCGATTACTAACTGGTAAGATATATATCGATTATCAACACCCCTGTCGATTTCTATCGATAGTGATAGTAATTGATATATATCCGGTTAATCGATTACTATTGATAGTGATATCAATTAATAATTATTATATTCACATAATCATGCTTTTTGAACATTTTACAGGTTTTCACAAGTTTTCGCAAGTTTCGCAATTTAATTATAAATTTTTTTTTATTTATTATTATTTATAATATTTTAATTTATTAATTATACAATATTCACAAGTTTTCACTATTTAATATAAAATTTTATTTTTTTATTATATATTATATATATATATATATTTTTTTTGGTGTCAAAGTGCCCACTTTGGGGATTGGCTTTTATTCAAGATATATTAGACCTCGGCACCCTATATGGAGAGAAAGCCGATATTCGTACATTGACGAGAGTACAACTAGCTAGTGATCCTGGTCGATCAAAATTTTTCGACCGACCAAGCCAATAAAATTTATCGGCTTAGTCGGCTTAGCCAAAAAAATTTTTGCAATATCGTATCATTTCCTAAACTATTATACAAAAAGTGAAATTTGGTAATACAAATCTACTCTTAATAAAAAAATTCTCATGACTATAAAAAAAAGTAACGGTTTTAAACTTTTAAATACTGCAGCAGTTAATTTTGAAATCTCTCATTAATTGCATTTAACATAATGAAGGGTTTAGGAATTAAAAAAAAAAATAGCGTATTTCTGAAAAACCATCTCTACTTCCACGAAGAAGTAATTTAAACTCGTAAGATTATTTGCAGCTGAGTAATCAGTTCTTTTATCAATCCAAGATGCAATTTCAGTTGCATGTGCTTCATTAATGACTGTTGAAAATGGTTCAGTTATTCGTGATGGCAATGTTTGTGTTAAGATAGTGCGAGATGGAGGAAGTTTTGATAGTATTGGTTGATTCTAAGAGGCTAATCGTTCCTTTACATCTTTTCAAAGGTTTTTATCAAGTATTTGCTTATGAGGATATACTTGATTATAATATTATCGCCAGACATTTGAAAGTATCTAATAGGAGGTAAACAGTTTTGTAAAGCAGTCTTTAAGGCTAAAAAATTTTCATGAGACCAATCTTTAGGATTGGATGGTAAGTCTGGATTTTGAGCAATTCCCCATTTAATAACATAATTCCAAATTGTTATTTCTTCCATTTGCAAGTCATCTCGTTCAATAAGTATTACTAATGCATTTTCAGGAAGTGAAGTAAAATAATCAGAATCAAAAATTTGACTTGGATATTTTACTCTAATATCATTACACCATTTTTGTAATTCTTGAAGAATATCATTATTGAAACCTTTGTTTCAATTAAATAAGTCTCAAGATGTTTGGCTAATTCATAAAGAAGAAACCCGCAAGCAATAAGCATTAGTTCAAAAATAAATCAAGGTTTTCTAACAAAATTACACCTCCGTAGATATATCTTTAAATAAAGTTGATAACGTTAAATAATATTATAATACAAATTAAAAAATTTAATAATAACTTACTGAATAATGATATCAAATTGCTGAATAGAGATTAATTGTTTTAATATAATTTTTATCTTTGTTAACTCTTGCTAGCTCACTACAAAAGTATAGAGATCGATATCTTAAAATAGAATGCGTTTTAAATATCTTGATATCTGGAGATTTTTCGACGTTAATAATTACATTAAATCTTTTAAAAATTACATTTGTGTATCAAAATTTTGAAATCGGAAATGGATGTTTAAAGATTCCCATTTAACGAAATAAATAACTTTTTAACAAGTATTATCATAAGAAAATGAAAGTTAATACTATGCATCGCTCATTTAAAAATGAATAAGTTATCTATATTCTAAAAAAAAAATCAATAGTATTCTAACCCTTATCCCGATTTAAAGTAACATTTTTGAAAAATTTTTAAAATAAATTCTTATGCGAAGAGTTTGTTAAAAGTATTAAAAATACTCTGAAAATAAAGTTTTAAATAAAAAATTTTTTACTTATAAAATCAGCTAGCCGATTTTAGAAAAAATCGACCGACCGAGGTCGAAAAATCGGCTTAGCCGATTTTTTTAATTTCAGCCAGGATCACTACAACTAGCCTCACATGCAACTTTTGGTTGCCTATTTAAGTAGCCACCTGAAGGTTCTACCCTAGCTGCCATACCTGCAACCCACATACTGGCATTGCCTATTTAAACCCTCTGATCTTCTGCCTCCTGCCGGTCCATCTTGTATCACCGGCACAGCCACCAGCTACTAAACCTAGAGTTCGTACTGGATACTAACCACACCCTTAGGACTAGTTTATCCTCAGTGGGAAACTTGGTAGAGTGTTTTCCTGTCCCACACAGGTATCATCTACTCTTCAGTAGCAACAGGGGTTACCCCCTATTATTACCTACTTCTGCCCTTGTAAAGTTCACATGACCCCAGTACCACACCGTTCCTCTTTCAGTTTCTTTCCCCCGGAACTTTCCTTCCCCGGTTGCTTTCTTACTTCCAATCTGAAGACCCAGAAGGGTTGGTCTGCCCTAGTGAACCCAGGGGCTCCCAACCCCTGGTACATAATTTCACAACACATATCCTTTTCTTCCGGTGCGACCTCTGGCAGTTTGGTTGGTAGGGTCCACCATAAACCCTTTGATCGTAAGTCCACTTCCGGTCAGTCCGAACCGGTCAGTTCCCATCTGATTCCTGTTTGGGCACTGTCAAAAGTCAGCTACCTCTTTGCTTGGGTTTTGCCAAGTATGGTTTCCTGATGTCCTACGGTTCTGTGCATAACACAGCGCCTGCGCTCCCCAGGATTTATGCGCCCAGTTTTGTGCGTAATACAACGCCAAAGCTCCCAATAAAGTTGGTATAACTAAGGAAACAGATTTGTACATCTGAGCTCAGAGTCCAGGTTACCGTAACGCAGGTAAATTTTTCAAAATCGTCTCCAGTGGGATTTGAACTCTGTACCTTTTTGTTACAACTACTTTTGGAGGGTGACAACAATCCAACTACACTATATCGCCACACCTCCTATTATATATTATATATATTTTTTTTTTTTTTTTTTTTTTT
>QKWP01000057.1:311960-342417 GCA_003550325.1 Gigaspora rosea | reverse complement strand
TTTTTTTTTTTTTTTACCCGGTGATCTGGGATGAAATTTTTGTAACGTGGTCAAAACACTGTGTAATCATTAAAGATCTGTTAATCGTTATATATCGTTGTGGTCAAACCACTGTATAATCATTAAAGATCTGTTAATCGTTATATATTGTTTTAAATAATTCTAATTATAATCGATTTGTAGATATATAATGATTTAATATAGAAAATGATATATATTGATTTAGATATATATCGATTTTTAGCCAGTTAATCGATAGATATCGTTATTTTTTAATCGATATAAAACGATTAACTGTTATATATCAATCAATATCTATATATAAAATTTCATGATGATGATGATTATTATTATTATTATTATTATTATTATTTATTTTATTTGTATGTTTTCTTTAAAAATTCTAATAATTATTTATCAGAAAGCAATTCGATTTCTTCAGTTATTAATTTAATGGGCGGGCATACATTAACTTATCTTTCAATAAAAGTTATTTTACTTAATCTCATTTTGTTCATGTATACAAAAATATTTGAATAATGGTTATATTATATCGTGACTGCTTATATTTAGGGGTTTCAAAATTAAAACCAGAGAATCGTATTTTATTTTTCTGATTTATAATTCAACATAGTAAAAACACTATTTAAAAAATCCTACTTATTTTCGAAATTTGTTAATTTTGAAACCTCCATTAGTGAAATCTAAAATCGACTTCATAAAAGATACGAAATAGGGTGTCGACTTGGAAATATCATTAATTATTATTTGAGCACAATGCTCCTATGAACAAGTAAAAAAGGCTAATCTTCTAAACTACTACCATCATCCGTATACATTATATGTACCGTACAGTTAAAGCTTCATATTTGTATTAGTTATTCAAATAATATTCGCATTATTCAAATAACACATGTATGATAAGCTTATGAAATACGCCAAGGCCGGAGATATAAAAAAGGAGAATGTTCTACAAATTTCCACAATACAAAATTAGATAAACGCATATGTTAGTGCTTTTAAGCAAAGAGCAACAGAAAACGAACTTGAATTAGAAAATAAATAAACTTTTGTAATTATACTTGTGATAAAGAAATTGTACTTGTTAGCTTATTAGATTTTTGTAACATTTAAATAAAAAAAAAATAGTTAAACTTAGAATTTCATAATAATAAGCACGTTGCTTATAATATTTCGGTTATTTTTTTTTATATTCTTTGGATCAATGTAATATAAGTAGTAACGTTCTATGAAACCAACTCTTGTTATTATTTTTTTAGGTATAATATACCTTCAAAAAACCTAAAAGGTGAATATTTATTGTAAAATTAGTTAAGAACAAGGTATTATGAAATCGGTTATGAATCTAATAAGTATGGGGTTTAGCATAGTAAATGCCGCGTGCTTGCAAAGTAAAGTTCGCCAAAAAAAAAAATCGATATTTGATAACTAAATAATTAAAAGCTTATAGTATTGCTCTACAATTTGTATTCCTTTAATACTGTATTTGTTAATAATTTTTATAACTTTACTTATAACCTGAAAATTTCAATTTGGGCTTTTTCATATGTGATCTCTGTCACATCCTAATATGGAAAATTCTCCAGGTAACTGGCAGATTATCAATTAATATAGCGTTATAAAAATTTTTAATATGCATTTATATGATGTTATACAAATAAATATGAATCATTTTTATTGGTTATATATTATAATAAGTTGTCCTCCATAATTTTACTAATCCCTAGGTAGGGCCAGGACCCCGAAGGACTCTAATACAACTTAGATCTGAGTTTGTATAATATCAGCCAAATAGGCATATAAAATAGGCCAAAATTTAAAAAATTTACTATATAAAAATGCAATGTTTGATGAATTTCTATGCAAAATTTTCTTTTTTAGTAACCTCTGAGTTATATCAGAGTCCTTCGGGGTCCTGTAGGGCCCCTGAATACTGATATGTTATATATATAAACCTTCGTCTTCAAATCTTATATAGGTATACAAAAAAATTTTATTATGAAAGTGTATATTGGCTTAAAGCTATATATTTAATGTATGACGCATATTTAATATAAGTTTTCTATACTTTAATAAAGTGTACAATAAAGCAAAATTTATTATTAAGCTAATGTACGATAAAGATTTAAATATTTAAGTTTGCTTTTTGAAATTTTTTGGATATTTTCTCAAAGTTTTATCCTGACCTTGCTTGTAATTTACATTTTTTATTTTTTTTATTTAGAACTTTTCAAAATACATATTTTTTTATAAAATTTACTAATTTCTTCCTATTGTCTAACTGCCTAGAATTATTTATGCTAATTTATATATTGCCTTCTAAATAAAATATGTTATTTTTGTTAGAGTTAGAATTAAAGTTAGTAAATAATATTATATAGTACTAAAATTTTGCTAGTATACAAAAGATAATTTTTAGGCAAAGTTTTGCAATAAGTATGACTTTTCAAAAAAAGCAATTGTTGTTTTAATTATCACATTATACCTGATTTTGCATTCTGATTGGCCAATAACAAAAATTGGTAGAAAAATTAGTATAACCTCTTTTATATACTGTACGATACACCAATTCAACATAATTAGTAAGTGTACACCAATCTTTTTTTAATAATATTAATTAAATGTACATCAAAGGTCAAGCAAATTTGCTATCAAAAAGCCCATTTTTGTACACAAATGGACAACCGTTTTAAAAAATTTAGTTTGAGTATACGACAAAGGTTTTTTGTATATATTCAGGGGTTCTCCTTAGGTACAACCAAACAACTCCAAGCTTAACAAAAAAATGTTCAAAAAAAGTAGATTAGTTTTGGTAAACCAAGAAAAGGTCATTTATTATTTTCAATAGAGAGAATCTAAAAAAGACTAATGAAAAAAATCTAAGTTAGTTTTAAAAAAAAATAATAAAGATAAAATTAGCTACAAAGATTATTAAAAATAATACATAAAGAACAATAGAACTATTCGATCTTAAAATAAAGAAGCAACAAAGAAGTAAAGTACTTACCTAAGCACCCAAGATTAATAAAAATAATAGTATAGTCAGATCTCTCTAAATGCTAAATATAACCTCAAGCTCTAGCCCAAGCATATTTCTGACTTCTATAAATACAATTTTTCTTATTGCTCTCTAAAAGCATGCTATCAAAATTTGGTCCTAACAAGTTGTATTTAAAAAGATCTGATTGTACTAGAAAATAGTTAAACTATACAAATATTTCAAATTCAAAAAAAAGAAAGAAAAAAAACTTATCTAATTTAGCAAGTATTCAATAGTTACTGAAAATAGAACTCAAACAAAAAGAAATATCTAAATACATGTATACGGTTATTACTAATAATGTAACTATTCAGGATAGGATCAGAGAGTCAAAGTACACAAGACATCCAATCTATAAATATAAGCACCAATTTTTAGTGCTTATATAATCAATTCTAATTGGCTAATTTTTGTGTAATTGTCTTTGATTAGTTAAAAATCTATATATGTTTTTTTCTATATTAAATGCCAATTTTTTGAACTTATATAAATTTTAATCCCTTATAACTTTTTCAAAACAAAGAATAAAAAAATCCTCTGACAGAATATAATTTATCTAAAAATTTATCAATTTGTCAGAAGGTTTTCTGATTAGCTTGGCTTAAAAAAGTTATAACACTTTAAAGTTTTTATTAATAAATGTTGGATGTGCTTTACTGTTTGGTACTGTAGAAGTACTACAAAGTACTAATTAAATATCAAAAAGGCAATTTTACTTATAACACACCCTTTTGTTCCAATATTATATAGTTTTAACTCTAATTAACTTTAATTAAAATCCTATAATTGAATATAGTTAGGACCAAAAATATATAAGCTAAACATCATTGACTAAAGATATCTAGAATTTTCTTTTAAAAATATTTATTAACTGCTTTTAATTTCTAAAAAATATTGTATAACAATAGTAAAATTATTAAAATTAGTTGAATATTTAACAAGAAAAATGTTATTTTTTATCATATAGGCTAGCATTAATAGAAATCAAGCAGATAAGTATTTCGATCTTGATAAATTTCATAGTCAAAAGAAAACTTAGATCTTGAGCATTCGTTTGACTAAGAATTGTTTCGAAATTCATCAGGATATGCGTAATAATTAATTTTCAATCTGCTTTATTTTTATTAATGGATGGTATAAACCAATCAAAATCAACGATTTTTGTGTACCCCGATATATACAAGTACATTTTTTTAAACATTATGTCTATTAAAATTTATATCATTGTAAAAAAGCATACTTTTAATTAGTATCATCAATTTTTTTGTAAAATCGATACAGATCATATGACAAAATGATCTATGTACGTTCTACCAGTGTTAACGCTGAAATCCCAAAATGAAACCTTATATTGCTCGAAAAAAAGGAAAATTACATCTCCTTGACGAAGAAAAAATTATGGTTCTACCCTTAAAATTCTAAGTAAAAATGGTTTAAAAAATTTTTAAATTATTATATCTAAGTCTAAAACCGTTTAAAAATAAGAGGCGGTAAAAATTATTACTAAAATTAGTTATTTTCTATGCAGTATATATTATTGTATATATAAATGAATTTAAAATATATTACAGTATAGAATGTATTTACTCTAACTAGTATTAATTTTTATAATTATTAAAATTAAAAAATTGATGATAATAAATTTTTGAAGTTGGTAACTTATGATTTTTTGACTTGGTAAATTCGATTCGATTCGGTCATCAGAGAATAATATCAATTGTTTCAGAATTTATAAAAGGTAAAAAATGTGGATCGGCCCGGTCATAATTTAAGAAAATTTACTAAAAAAAAAATTCACAATTAGATTAAAGTTAGATTTTGCTGTTTAATTAGAATATAAAGGGATTGATTAATACCAAAAATCGTAAAAAAAAAAAAAAACTTTCTATTAGTGCAAAGAAGGTAGTTATCTGCTATGGAGACAATTTATTGGATTGTTTTACGTTACACTCGATCTTGAAATCAGATTTACCAATCAAAATTTTTAGAATTATGACGCTAGCCGAACTGGCAAAAAAACATTTTATAGTACTAAATATACAGTTTGTAAAAGGACCCGCGGATACCCAGACTGGGCGCCCGGGCAGATACGGATGCACAGCTATTTTAGTATTTACGTAATACAACTTTGTAACAATATTTAATTATTACAAGATCGAAAACATAATCGGTTTTTGTTATTTTTGCAAATGAAGATGAGATTGGCTAATGTCAAGAATTGAACCTAATATGATTAGATTTTTTGAAAAAAAATGTTTTTTTTTTTTTAAGGTTAAAGTTACAATAGGATTAATTTGGAATTTAAGGTTAATGCTAATAAAAATATAAATGGATTTTAGTATAATTAGTAAAAATAAATAGACCAACTAAATTTCTGCTTTAGCTAATCTCGATTTTAACTGTCACAATTATTAATTTCATTAGAAAAAAACACATACGCATAAATTATAAAGTTGTTTCTATATAAAGATATCTTTGTCTTACTAAAAATGTAAACTTATAAAAATAAAACTTAATTATACAATAATCTAAATTTTTGCAAATAAAATTAAAATCTATACTCTTTATTATACAATAGTCTGTAAATTTTTGCAAATAAAAATTAAAATCTATACTCTTTATTATACAATAATCTGTAAATTTTTGCCAATAAAATTAAAATCTATACTCTTGTACAGTACTTCATTAAATATTACTGTATTATTTTATTTATTTTTTATAATATATATACCAATATTTTAAATGAAATAAGCCAATATGTATTAGACAATAGAAATTATTTTTTTTCATATTTTTTTTTATAGATAGTATTTATATAATAAAGTTCCAAAATTTTTTTTCAAAATTTTCTGTAAAGATGTCAAAACAAGTTTTTATGTATATAAAAATGAATTGTAAAATAAAGAAAAATTGAATATTAAAAGAAAGAAAGACAAAAAAAAAAAAAAAAAAAAAAAAAAAAAAAAAAAAAAAAAAAAAAAAAAAAAAAAAAAAAAAAAAAGCTGTAAAGCTGAATGCTATAGAGTAAAAAATATTCCAAAATTTAAGTCAGGTTTCTAATCACCTATAGAAAAATTAAAGAAAAATCCAGAGTAAATATTAAATAGAATAATGATTAAAAAAACTGTCCGTAAACACTAAAAAGAAATGAAGAATATGCAATCTGAAATATAGAATAATTTTTTTAATATATTAATTCCTGATATATTATTGATAACGAAAAAATTAGAAATATCCAAAGACAAAAAAAGCCTAATATTCTTAAGTTTAAACTATATTGGTTATTCTCATCATGGAATTATTCCACCACTTGTTCCAATAGTTAAATAGCCTCCTTTGCCTTTTAAGTCCAATTTATCGAGAAGCGTATGATACAAAAATTTGTATGCCCAAAGATTACCCTTCATTCTTTTGATATCCACAATGTATAAACCGGGAAGATTCTTAATACGACATAATTCTACCACAAATCTTATTTCTTCACCTGAATCTGTTGTTGGATCACCATATAATACTTCCGGAACTAAGGTTGAGACAGGACTATCTGGGCCTGTAAGTGTCATAATCGGACCTATTGTCGGACTAGTTGGTGCAGAAGTAGGTACCGACTCATCTGATTTATTTGATCTAGGCAATGACGACGTAAATAATAATTGATTGGTATTGTTTGAACTTGTACGGCGCAACAATGTTTTAAATGGCCCACTAGAATATTTTCTGCGCTTCTTTTCAATAGATAAATCTGAAGTACTTTCAGAAGCTTCAGACGTTAAAGTGTCCTTGGTCTTTGGAGATTTATCTTTGGCAGAAGGTTTGTTGTCAACCTTTCTTTTACGCCTCACGCATCTAACTTTGAATTCTCCTTCACGTTTTATTTCTATACCCATACTAACTAGGGCTTGTTTAATCACAATGAAAATTTCATACGGAGGTCGTTCAGTCAAAGCTAAATTATCGACAACACCATGGTGTATACGAAGTTTAGAGTCCACATTAGAAGTCATTGTAGATTGACGTGATGACGAAGAAGAATTTGCACTACTATTAGGTTGTGTGACAACCACTGCAGGATTATTTTTTTGTCTCTTTGGTTTGTTCTTGGGACGAGTTGCGGAAACACCATTTGTTGTTCCAAGTTTAGTGGGAATATGCGACGCAGTTGAAGAATCTTTTGCTATTACCAAAAAAATAAAAAAAAAAATAAAATAAAAATAATATAATGATAATAATTATTATTATTATTATTATTATTATTATTATTATTATTATTATTATTATTAGGATTTATAAGATTAATAATTTATAAAAATTTTATTATGGATTTCTAAACTTGTGAAAAAAAACCTCATAAGCTTACCCAAAGATTTTCTTCTAAACCAATCCATGACTTTCTTAGCAGCGCTCGAACTACTAGAAGACATACCACTTCCAAGAGTTTTTCTCTTATCTTTTGTTGATACATTATTGTTTGAAACAACACTATGTGAAGAATGACTATTCGGTCCTTTAAACGTTTCAACCATAAGGCTCAAAGCCTTCCTTTTACCACCTATCTTACTCCTAGAATCACTACCATCATCCATAAGGCTAGTTGAATCTGAAGCGGTATCAGACTGTATATCAACAACATTTTGTGATGATGATGGTGGTGGTGGTGGTGGTGATGATACTTGTGTTGATTGTAAGGGTTGTGTTTTTGAATTAATTGAATTCGATTCTTTGATTGTATCAGAATTTTTAATGTTATTTGTAATCGAAGAACCATTTTCTATTGGTGATTGATTATTTCCTGTGTATTGATTAATTTTTTCAGATGAAGATTTTTTGTGCCTCTTTTGGCTTGCAGGTGATAATGAATCCTGACGATTCGGAATGGCGGGTAAAGGAGTGGTAGGTGGTGAAGTTGATGGAGGAAGTTTTGGTTGTAATGAATTATCATTGTTATTTTGTGATGAAGCCGTGACACTCGAAGATGTATTTGTAGAAGTTGGTTTATACCCTGGTACCATTGATAGAAAGTCTTGGGAACCCGAAGGAGGACCGTGTACAGTTACAGGTCTAGTGCGTGGTGCATCCCTCTTTTTGGGTGTTTGAGAAGAACTCTTTTGTATATCAGATTGTAAATTATTATTGTTATTGTTATTTGGAGGTGGTAGAACAAGATTACTATGTACATTATTAATTTTTTGAGTTTTAACTTTAGATTGATTTATATTATTATTAGGATCACTTTCAAACAAAGTGAATAAGCCAGGTCCAGCATTTGCAGAATTTTTTGTAGCTGTTGATGGAGTTCCTGATGGAGTTCCTGATGGAGTTCCTGATGGAGTTCCTGGTGGAGTATTCCCTGGTCCACTGCTTTTATCTGAATTACCCGATCCATTTGATGATATGCTACAATGTTTCTCTGATTTAGAATATGGGGTAGCTGTCAAAAGATTTTGTGAAGAATCATTTTTGGAAGTATCATAATCATTTACTAATATCTCTTCCTGTTCTTCGGCTAATATCATGTCTGATGTTGCTACAGGTACAATGGTTGAACTAAGACGGGTTCCATCAACAAATTGGAAATCATCATCAGGATAGTCAACGTATCCTTCAGTATTGTTATCAGGGTATTCATATTCTACTTGAATGGTATGACGTTTAACGGTAATATTACCGGAAGCATCAGTAGGTTGCTCCACAACATAATCAGTAGATAAGAAATTGTTTGTCATTGAAACTCCAGGTGGGATATACGAATCTTGTGATGCCAATGCATTCATTTGAGATGCAGCTTCCTGTGTATTTAAAAAAAAAAATAAAAAATAAAATATATATATATATATATATAATTATATATATGAATACACAAGAGATCATAGAGATCATAGAGATAATAGCACTCTATTGGTATTTTAATAAATGTTTCAAGATAAAAAAAATCACCTCCAATTCTTGGATGGAATATTCAAATAATGATGAATATGGCATCAACCATCTGATAGGATCATAATGAAAATTATTAGTAAGATAAAAATTAAATCAAATAAAAATTAAAGAAAATAAATTTACCTATGAGACATTATAGTTTTCATATCACATCTTTTTGCTGGATCAGGGACAAGCATTTTTCTAAGTAAATCTCTAGCATCAGGGCTTACGTATTCAGGAAATACCAACGGAGTATTAATAATATATTTGTACAATAAATTGATATTATCACCATCGGGGTTTGAAGGGTCATCATCAAAAGGAAGATATCCTGATAACATGGCGTACTATTAACAAATAAATAAAATTAAACATTTTTAATAATTGAATAAAATGTTGTCAAGAGAAAAAGAAAAAGGATATTCTAAAAATAGATTATTATGAAATTCATAATAATCTATTTTTAATACAGCCCTTTTCCTTCGGCAATATATAAATTACATACTAGAATAACACCACAACTCCAGATATCTACAGCACTTCCAACATATAATCCTTCGCTAATTACCAATTCTGGTGCAGCGTAACAAGGACTACCACAAGATGTAGCCATTAAATCGTCATGAGCACCATTAAATTGGTTAGCAAATCCAAAATCGGTAATTATAATATTTCTATTACGATCTAGTAAGAGGTTTTCCTTTAAAAAAAAAAAAAAAAGATAAATGTAATTGAATTATTTAATAATAATAATAATAAATGATATTAAATGAATTAAAATAAATTAAAATAAATTAAAATGAATTAAAATTGAAATTAAAATGAATTAAATAAATAAATAAATGAAATAAATAAATAAATAAAATGAAATTTGAGACATACTAGTTTAAGATCTCGATGAACAATATTTTTTTGATGTAAATAATTCACACCACTAATGAGTTGTGCAAACAGTCGACAAGCATCTCGTTCTTTGAGGTATCGATGCGCTAATATATGATCAAATAATTCACCACCTAAATAATATTAAATATTTATTATTTTATTAAATAATTCGTTTACGATATATATAATATATATATATATGTAATTACAATTACATTAAAATTACATTACAATTACCTGAGGCGTATTCCATGATAATGCCAATATACCGATCTGCTTCGAACACGTCATATAATTTTACAATATTCGGATGCATTACACTCTATCGACGTATCGAGAAATAATTTTTTTAGAAATGATATAATATTAAATAATAATGATAAGAAAGGAGATAAAAAATTTATACCCGTAATACTCCTATTTCTCTTTCAATTTTTGTAAGTCGAGATGGAGTATCAACCGACTCTTTACGTATTAGTTTAATTGCAACCTTAAAATATTTAAATTTTAAAATTTTTTGAAAAAAGTTAGTAAAAGTCAAATAGATCAAATTAAAAAAGGCAAATAAATTTTTAGTAATTATAATACAATTGTAAAGATCTTACCTCTTCGCCAGTGTCAACGTGCATACCAAGTTTAACTTTACCGAATTCACCTTCGCCTAAAGTTTGTAACAGTAGATATGGACCAAACATGTTACCCCTTCGTGCGGAGCTTTGAGTTACTTGTGGAGGGTGAGGTATTTCAGGATATCGAGGATAATTCATTGGAACAGGAGTAGAAACTGGACGACCTCTTGCAGACTGTAGTTGGACATGCTGAGGATGTGTAGCATTTTGCTGTTGTGTGGTTAAGTGAATTGTTGCCGCCATTAATGCAGGAATTTATAATTGTATTGTGTACCAAAATTATTGATGATGAAGGCTGAGTATGAAAAGAAAGTTTTTAAAGCTACTAACGCTAGGAATAAAAAAAAAAAAAAAAAAATTCTATAGAAAGAGAGCAAAATCGAAAAGTAATAGAAAAAACAAAAGTATTGCACAAGCCTATGAGAACCAGTGATAATTCTAGGAAGGAAATTTTATGTCATTTATTCTAAAAAAAAATAACCGTGTTCGGAGAGACCACAATTAGTCGGAAAATATAAACGTAATTTTGGTATAACAACGAACATTAAGTCCAAAGTGAATGCCTAAGCCCGAAAAAGTCTTACAGTAAAAAAAAAAAACCAATAACAATTAATTCATTCAATAATATTATATTTAATAAAATACATAATTCGATTTAAAATCCTGGAACCTCTAAAAAATGTTAATATACCGTATTATAAAATGATAGGTTCTTGACATGTAGGGAAGTTAAGTACAATGTACACAAGAGATAATTAAAATAATCTTTAGTTATCCAAATCAGCACCCATCAAAAATAAGTAATAATTTTTGTAATTCCTAACATAAAGGTACAAAATGTATTGTTTGCATTTTTTTCAGGCCAATACGTGTTGAAATTCATTTAAAATGACAAAACATTATCTACCAGATTTTTAAGAATTTCGGCCAACATTATAAAACCTATGTAACAGTAATTATCCGAAAAAATTTTACTAATAATACTAATTGATAGATGAATCGAGTATTTGTATTTATTTTATCATATTGTATTCAAGGCCAAGACATTACTAATCATCCCAATCATCCCTTGTACAAATGCATCAATATCATATTTAATCTAAAAATAAGTAAATTCGATTATTTTTACTGTTTTATCAAAAGGGGGATTTTTTTTTTTTTTTTAAAATTCAACCATTTAAAACTAAAAAGGGGAAAAAAACAAATACATATCTGACATAGGTACGATCAACTGACCCGTGAAACCCACATTCAAACAAGATTGTTACAATTAAATATCTGGCGCAGTTTTCCTGATAAGTATATCTGGGTATCCAATAATTTAAATAGATAATCAAATTAGTACTACGATATGATAACGATAAAGAGTGACAAAATAATATTGTTCCGTACTCAAACGAAGAATAATAACAACGATAATAACAATTTTCATTTTCCTGATTTCAGACAAGTATCGGACAAAATCCAAACGAGGTCTATTCCAGGTGAAATTCATTTTAGGTAAAGATTCAATATACTATATCATCGAAGCCACTAACGTAACCATAACGTGATCAGAGATTTTCCTTAAAAATATTCAAATCTTTGTTGACAGTGTAATACGTGAATACGTGTAATACAGTAGACAAACATGCACACCGACTTTTTATTAGAAATTTTTTTAGAATTGTTTAGAATTGTTTAGAATTGTTTGTTTAGAATTGTTTAGAATTGTTTAGAATTGTTTAGAATTGTTTAGAATTTGTTTAGAATTTGTTTAGAATTGTTTAGAATTTGTTTAGAATTTGTTTAGAATTTGTTTAGAATTTGTTGTTGGAAGAATTACATTATACTGTAGTATTGAATCATCATGAAGATCATACACAACAGAATAATTCTTTTATCCTAGAAAAATCTCTTTTCAATTTAAATAATATAGTATTAAAATTTTGAATTTACAAAAAAAAAATATGTACATTATGAGGAGTTATTTTTTCGCGTTAAAAATACCCTCAAAGATTATTATTATCCGTTATTTGCATAGGGTTACGTAATGTTCACATGTTCATCATATGATAATGCTGTTGTAAAACCCATTTAAAAAATTGTTTGTTTAATAGTACATCTTGAAACTCATTACTACATTTAAAATTTATCCATAGAAATATAAAGCTTTCACAGCAATTTCACCCTAAATAAGGTAAGAAATACCAAAAATAAATTGAAATTTCGAAAAATCAAATCAAAAAATCAAATCAAGAACATCAAACAAGTACTTACAATAGCTACAAAAACTGCCACAACGATCAACCAGATTATGATCCACGTAATGCGTGTCATATTGTAACTACCAACATCTTCACGTAACATATCTAACAAATCGCTAATAACATTACATCGATCATTAAGGAGTTTGGCACGTTGAGAAATTTCGAGATATGCTAAAAACAGAATAACACAATAACATTAATAACATTAATAGTAAAACCTCAATAATAAAAATTTTTATAAAATATATGTAGTATATAATAAATTACCTCTAATAGCGCTATATAGTGGATCCAAAGACGGTTCAGCCCAAAATATTTCAGGTGTATCTATATATGATATATGTAAAACGTTATAATAAAAGTATAATAATAAAAGTATTTTATAATAAATTCAGAACTTACCTAAAACATTGGACACTAAGTTAACATTCATTCGTAACTTAAACATTTCACCGCTTAATTTTGTGACTTGAGTTCGATTCCTAGAAATATAAAAATTTACCAATAGTCAAAAATCAAAAATTCATTTAAATTCATCAGTAACTCGATTAAAAAATAATAATAATAATAATAATAATAATAATAAATTATAATAATAGCTTACAAATCTAAACGGCCAGTTTGAGCCAACATTTTTGGTATATGCATAGTTCTTTCAATAGTATTTTCCATTTGCCATTCATAGAAAGATAAT
This sequence comes from Gigaspora rosea, assembly GCA_003550325.1. Lineage (NCBI taxonomy): Eukaryota > Fungi > Glomeromycota > Glomeromycetes > Diversisporales > Gigasporaceae > Gigaspora > Gigaspora rosea. Next base: position 328,980 of record QKWP01000057.1, on the reverse strand, counting down.
TTTGTACTTTGACTCATAGCATGACTGATTGTTAATTTAATCATATGATTATCCGATTTTAAAGTAATCATATCATTGAAAATTCTAGGTTGTCTAGTAGAGGTATGATCATATTGAAAATGAAAAGTCTCACATTCAATATCTTCAGATTTTAATGAACGAACCGAAACTTTTGACATAGCAAGATCATCAAGAATTAATTTTTCTTGATCTTCAGTCATATTCCAAAATACTACTACACCATAATCAAAATAAAAAACTTCACCAATATTCGAGAGAGTATTTTGATTAGGTTTTGATAAAGATTCACTTATTCCAACATTATCATAATTATCTTCATTATCAGACATTGTAAAATAATTTGATTCATTATTTTCATAATTTTCGATTTGTCTTTCCACAAATGAACGACCATTAGGAGATTGTATCGCAATGGAAGAAGAAATCTTTGTATTTCTACCTTTCAATAATGGAAAATGGTAAGGAGCATATAAACATTCATCATATAACCTATCAAAAAAAAAAAAAAAAAAAAAAAAAAAAAAAAATATATATATATATATATATATATATATATTAATGTTATAAATAATTTAATAAATTGATAATAAAAAATAAATATATATATATAATTATAATAATTGATGCGGTACATTGGTTGAACATTGTGTTCGTTTCTCAAAAATTTTAACAATTTTTTAAGATAATAACCTTCAGCCGTACAATAAGCAGTTGCCCTTTTAAAATTATTAAAAGTTTTAATTAGAGATATTTAATTAACAGTTAAATGTGGTTAATAATTATGATTTTAATAAATTATTAATAATGATTTTATTTTAACTAAATTCTAAATTTATTTATCAAACATATAATTACCTAGGAAATTTATTCATTTCTCTACTTTCCTTGGGCATTCTTTCAGCATCGGTAGAATCATAAAAATTACCAAGAGGTAGATGTGGGACTGATGGAGTGACAGGAGTTTCAGCATAGTCAGAAAGTTCACCGGGTGGTATCTCAGCTTCTTCAGGAAGTAAAACTAACTTTTGAGCTGTTTTTGTAGTTCGTGAAGGAACATTAGTTTTTAATCGACTTCCAGATAAAGTAGTAGGTTGAGTATTAGGAATTTTTAGAGGATACGGTGGTTTCTTAACTCTCAACTGAGTCGAAGTTGATACATCAGGCTGATGAAGTTTAAGTTGAGCGCTACGAGGAGAAACGGCATTTTCCGTTAATTCAAAGACGGTTCCAAAATCTTCTGATTCATTCATATTTTTTATTAATTATAATTTATTAGATGTGAAAAAAAGAAATTTGATACGTATAAAACTATTTAGCCGTTCACGTGAGTTTGTCACACAGAACGGTGTATTTAAGTCTATTGTATTAGATCAGTGATGTAATCCCACGTGAAAAGTAAATAAATAAATGGTTCGATCTTTTGGATCGAACTTACAAATTAAAGCTTTGCAGTAACGTCGTTAATACCTAAAGTGTAATAGGTTGGGAGAACGATAGTTGAAGGTGTGGCTTGGGTACGACGCATTTGCCTTTTTCCTATTCAGGAGGAACGATCAAGACTCAGGCAATGGATAGGAACAGCTCGATGGACATATAATTGATGCCTTGTCGCAGTAGAAAAAGAAGTCATCAAACCAAAAAAGAAGGACTTACAAGCTCAATGTCTTAATGCTGAAAACTTTCATAATAAACCAGAACTTAAGTGGATTTTAGAAACGCCTTATGATATTCGAGATGAGGCAATGAATGACTTACTTAAAGGATATACATCTAATTTTGCTACAAAATATAAAAACTTTAAAATGAAGTTCCGCTCTAAAAAGATCCACAACAGTCAATTGCAATGCTTTCTAAACATTGGGGTAAATCTCGTGGTAAATTCTCATTTCTTCATAAAATGAATTCAGCAGAATCTCTTCCAAAAAAACTTGAGTATGATAGTCGCCTTGTTATAAATTGTCTTGGTGAATTTTACCTTTGTATACCTGAGCCACTTGAAATATAGGCTGAGAACCAAGGCCCTTTATTTTCAGAAAATCAAGAAAAGGTTTGAATTAATTTTTTTATTTTTTATTTTTTTAGATTATTTACGTATATTAACTACTATTAAAAAAGGGTGGATTGCATTAGATCCTGGTGTATGTACTTTTATGACCGGCTATGATCCAAGTGAAATGGCTATTGAATGGGAAAAAAACGATATCAATCGGATTTATCGACTTTGTCATAGATATGACAGACTCCAAAATAAACGAGATATGATTCATGGAAAAGAAAACAAACGTAAATGTTACAGGTTAGTTTTTAATAATAAATTTATAGATTTATATTATTTATAATTTGACTGATTATTTTAATTATAGACTACGGCGTGTTATGTTGCGCATTCACAAGAGGATCCACTGTCTAGTTCATGAATGTCATTGTAAATTGACTAAATGGCTTTGCGAAAATTATCGTATAATAATATTACCAGAATTTCGTACTCAAAGAATGATCAGACGCGGGCAACGACGNATAGTACTAAATTTTAGTTGCTTAGCTTCTTGTGTACTAACATTTTTGCATTTAATGCTTGGTGTTATGAAAAAGTTTGACCAGCGTAAGCGTAGCCAATGTGTGATCATGTCATGTTTTGTGCAATCATTTGTTAATTAGTGATTGACGTTTCTATTTGCATTAATGTGTATTATACCACGATCATTAACGTAGCAAAAGTTTATTATACCATTCTAGTTCAATCAGTATTTTTGTTTATAATAATAAAGCAATAAACGTTTTCATTTAATTTATTATTAATTTAATAGATGACGGTCATAATAATGTTAAAAGTGTTAACAATATTACTTTACTATTTATGTCACGTCGTTGCGCAGCTACCTTATTCGGATTTGTGCAGTCTAAAAAAAATATTAAAATTTTAACGTGATCATTACGTAGTGGCTATGTAACACACAATAATGAGTTGCTGTCATGACCAATAAAATAAGCATAATCATAACTGTGATCGAAAATTTACGTTGAATTTTCTGATTGGTCGATAGCATGACGGACGTGCTTTGATTTAATAGATGACGGTCAGAATAGTGTTAAAAGTGTTAACAATATTACTCTATTATTTATGTCGTGTCGTTGCACAGCTACCTTATAGGATTTGTACAGTCTGAAAAAATATTAAAATTTTAACGTGATCATTACATAGTGGCTATGTAACACGCAATAGTGAGTTGCTGTCATGACCAATAAATTAAGCACAACTGTGATGATGATCGACAATTTACAAATATTTGAAAATTCTACGTTGAATTTTCTGATTGGTCGATAGCGTGACGGACGGACGGTTGTGCTTTAATATAAGAGATATTAACTACTATTAAAAAAGGGTAGATCAGGAGTGATTGCATTAGATCCTGGTGTACGTACTTTATGACCGGCTATGATCCAAGCTATTGAATGGGAAAAAAACGATATCAATCGGATTTATTGACTTTGTCATAGATATGACAGACTCCAAAGTAAACGAGATATGATTCATGGAAAAGAAAACAAACATAAATGTTACAGGTTAGTTTTTAATAATAAATTTATAGATTTATATTATTTATAATTTGACTGATTATTTTAATTATAGACTACGGCGTGTTATGTTGCGCATTCACAAGAGGATCCGCTGTCTAGTCATGAATGTCATTGTAAATTGACTAAATGGCTTTGCGAAAATTATCGTATAATAATATTACCAGAATTTCGTACTCAAAGAATGATCAGACGCGGGCAACGACGTATTGGTTCTAAGACAGCTCGAGCCATGTGTACGTGGTCACATTTTCGTTTTCGGCAACATCTGGCTCATAAAGCACGTGAGCATCCATGGTGTCGAATAATTATTTGTACAGAAGAATATACAAGTAAAACTTTTGGATTCTGTGGCTACGTCTACCGCAAGCTGAGTGGATCTAAAGTATTTTCTGTGGCTACGTTTACTGCAAGCTGGGTGGATCTAAAGTATTTTGTTGTCCTGAATGTAAACCAGAACTCGATAGGGATATTAATGGTGATCGCAATATTCTTCTTCGCTAACTTATTAAAAAGAGTCAAAGCTTAAGCTGACGTGGGAGCCTACTCCCTCTACTGGACTTGTGTTCCTAATTCAGACTTTATTTAGTAATAGGGTGTTCTAATGTAGGCGTTCACGTGATTGTATGACATTGTTATATTAGATAAAGTATATCTTATTTTGTAGATCAACGTTACTACTATTTCTATATGTATTTATGTTATTTATGTATGAATTTCTGCATCTTTTTTTGCAGTTTTTACAGTACATGTAATACGTAAACAGATACGTATAATGATTTTTATAACAGATAACAAGTAGCATACACACAAAACTACGTACATATATATTTTACATTATCCGCGAAACAACTACGCGGATTGATTAATCGCATGCGTTTTCTTTATTTAATTAATTACAAAAAAAAAATATATAAAAGTAAATTACATTTTTAGTTTTTTTTTTTTTTTTTATGTATTATACTTAAAAAGAAAAGCTTAAAAGAACATCTATTTATTTATCGTTATTTATTTACATAATTGTAAATAAACAAATAACAAATAAATAAATATATTGATATATAAAAAAATATGACAATTGTTTTCCCGGGAATTAATAAAAAGCATGTATATATATTAATTATATCCTAGATAAAAAATAAAAAGAAGTAGGGAGTTGTAATATAAAGCATAATAACGACAAGAAAGTTGGCATATAATGAAATAATGTGTATTGCTAATATCTTCTTTTTTTTTTTTTGAAAAAAAAAAAAAAAATTTTTTTTACTAAAATTTTTTTACCACGTAATAATTATCTTATTTTTATTCATAATCACATGCTGCTCTCAAATCTTTTTGTGGACGATTCGCAGGAGTATTCGACCAAACATTCAAAATTTGTCGTAGTTTTACACCACTTAAGCCGGTATTTCTCCTAAGTAAATTTTTATGATGGTCATATTCTTCACCACGAATATACGGTCTAATTTCCATTACCATTCTTCTTTTACCATTGAAAGGGAAAATCTTTTTAATCACAGAATGATTTTGAGATGATTCATCATCTTCATAATAGAGTTCAAATATGAGTAATGGAAGTTCTAAAGCACGTCCTTTAGTAGATCTTCTCAAATAATCAGCTCGTCCATAATGATTGGGAGAGGAATTAAAATCGAATTCTTGATTGTATTCGCATACAACATTTCCGTGTTCTTCCAACCAATCAATAATTTCATCACGTCGACCGATTATTTGGAATCTTTGTCTTGACCGTTTAAGTTTAATTTTTCGTAAGGTTTGAGGAACGTGGCATTCAAAGAGTCCTTCATCATTAACTAAAAATTGAAAGAGAGAATCAATTGATTAATATTAATTATTCGAGAACGAGAACGATTATCTATCGATAGAACGCATAAAACAAAACAATATATTACCAATTGGATATCCGTAATCAACAACCATTTTTGCATTAAATTATTATTGGTTTTATTTTTTGGATATTCAGGAAATTAAAGGAATATTAAGGACTCTAATAGAGGAATAATATTTTTCATCGAATAAATCGATAATATTTTCGTTGTTGAAATGATGGAAGTGTTTGGAATGAGCCTTTTTAAAAGAAAATTTCTGAGTATTTTACATAAAAACTTAAATCAAGGTTCACCTCTAAATTTTGAAGAATAATATCCAATCATTTTTGAATTCATATGATTATTTGATCAAAAATTGGGTTTCTGTCAAAATTTTGGGGTTGTCCATCTTGTAATGCCATTTTAAGTTGAGTAGCTTGTCAAAAATCATAAAAATCAAGTGTTCCGAAAAAAAAAAGTCCTCTTTATGGATGGAATCCGTGATTTTCTGATTAATCTCCCTTTGCGTTTTACGTCTACACTTCAATTTTTAATAATTTTTAAAAAAAATTTGTAAAATGCAAAAAAATGAAATTTGATGAATAAATTCGGTAATAGCGAAAAACGTTCCATCATCAGAAAATTTTTATATATTATATTATATATATATATATAAATATATATATAAATATATATATAAATATGTATATATATTTTTTAATTTTATATTTAATTTTTTTTATTAATAATAATAAATAATAATTTATAATTTATTTTAGCAAATTACAAATTATCATATATTTATTTAAAATTTTTTAGCAATTACAAATTATTTAAAATAAATAAACTTTTATAGAAGCGATAAAATGTTCCATTTTGTCAATCCTGGGACTTTTTACATTTTTTTTATTAGGTTTAGTGCAAATGCTTGAGGTTCGTGATTTAGATGGGAAATTAATGAAAAAAAAAATTGTTATGAGTTCTGGTAAAGTTTAGCAGGAAAATGTTTTTTGGAAAATCTATTTTTATTACACAAATTGGGTTATCTCCCGGTTCCGCACGCATTTTCCACATTACAGCATTAACAGATATGGAAACTTCAATTTTGAAATATACAGTATTTGAAAATATTAATTATATTTGAAAAAAAATATATATGCATGTAACTTGGTAAAGCACATGCACGTGATCACTTTTTTCGAAGCATTTATATTATATTCTGTATATGGCAGAATGTCAGAATGGCAGAATCAAAATTAAAATGTCAAGCTTACAAAATTGTTATGCTTAATAATAATAATTTAATACAATATTTTAAGGACAATATATAATGCTTTTAACGTACTTTCCGAAATTTTAGGTAACATAAACAATAATTTTCAACTTTCGATCACATTTTTTTTTGCCTTTTTTTTTTTTAAAAAAAAAAAAAAAAAAATAACGTAACGATTATGGTAAATTCAGAATTTCAAAATATGAATTAAAAAAATTATTATCCTTATTAAAGAAGAAATTTCCACTCTGATCATATGCTTAAAAATCAAGAATTAAAAATTCCATTTACAAATTTGAAATTATCACGTCTCGGAAAATCTTCTAAGCACCTGTCCTAAATGCTAATAAGAAATAATTAAAAATTATATCAATCAAATTTTGAAAGTCTTTACATAATGAGCTATTTCAATTACCAATTATTTGTTGAATTCTCACAAATCATGTCAGCCACAGAATCACACAGAATCTTTAATTAAATAGGACATCCCGATTATTCTATCGATCTTTTCTATTGAGATGATCTCACAAGCATATCAGATATAGAAGCATATACGTAACGTACATACGCACACTAACCGTTAAAATTTTCAGGGTCCCGCAAGTAAATGTCAAGAACTAAAATAGCGCGATTCGTCACGCGAAACCATATTATTCTACATTATTATGAGTAGTACATAGTTTCATAGTAGTGGTTCATAGTAATTCATAGTACACCAATCACTTATTTGATTTATTACACGTTTACACGTGTTTAAAATAAAGAACACAACGAACTTTTAAAGGTTTTTTTTTTGTACATGAGTTTCATATTTTCATAAAGTATTTTATTGCGTAAGTTTTATGTCTTCATAAGAAATTATTTCATGCTTTTACATACGCAGTATATACTCATATATGTCTCTACTCTAAATCTTTAAATTTAAGGTTTCATATACTTCTTGAATCTCGAAAAGGTATAGTCATACATATTTTATTTTAAACTAAATACACATATTTGTTCTGAATCGTCAGTGAATCAAAAAAAAAACTCCCGGGCAATTACTAAAACAAATAAAAACTTTGTAAATGTATTTGAATATAGCATTTTAATTAACATATTGTTGATTGTGGAAAATTAAGACTATTGTAAGATTGCTGTATTGTACTATACTTTGTTGTCAAAGGTGTCAACGGATGAATATCCATCAAATTTATACTAGATCTTCAGTTGTAATTTATCTAATTTATCACACGTTTTAATGTTTTGTTTTTTTTCTGTTTTTTTTTTTTTTTGACAGGAATTTCCGAATTATTCCGTGTTAGCATGGGATAAAATCAATTGTTAATGTTCGGGCGTTTATGGTATAATTTAATTATTTTAATTATTTTATGCGAGTTCGGTGATATTGTCTTATAAAATGAACAAAATAAATATTAGATTCATAAGAATATCATTATTGATATACTTGGGTTATTGCTAATTTAGAGGATTACGTGATTTCAAGACAGAGGCTAAACATTCGAATTGTTTTAAAAAAAAAACGACAAATACTCTATATACAGTATATACAGTATATACGAATTGGATGAAAGTAATTACATCATTGTCGTCAAAATTTGCGAAATTTTACGTAAGGAAATCAGAATTAAGAAGGTCTAACGTAAGACATTACTAATTCTTAAAAATTCGTTGGGATGGCGCATTCTGTCAAAACATTTGGACTATCCGTCAATAGAATTATGTAATAAAATTACCGGTAAGGCAGATTAAATAAATCAATATCTTGACTTTTACAGCTAGTATCTCTATAAATCTTAAAGTTATCGTAACAACTTAAAAGTTGATATTCAAGCCTTTTTACTTTTAATTTAAGTCTGCTTTATACTTCATCGAAATATTAGCTTTTTGAAGGTTAGTGTATTAATTTTTCTATTTCTATTGGTGAAAAAGATAAACGGTATAACTCATTTGTTTTTGGAATTTATTTAGGAATGAAAAAGACGTGAATTCAAATGTTGTTACTATATACAGTATATTCTGTATAATGATGAAAATTATATGATATTAAAAAGATAAAATAAATCATCGTACAGGAATTTTTATTAATAGAATTTATAAAAAGTGCATAATGTAATTGTAAACAATATCTAAAATTAAAAGGCAAGGGTTTATTTTTATTTTAAAAAAAAAATAAAAATTTTATTAACCCAAAAAAATAATAGTTTAAATTTTGTTAAAATAGGATATTCCTACCAAATTCACGTAGAATCCCAATTAAATTTATATATTTTGCTCAATCATTAATGTCTCGTAATCTAGTAATCAGATTATAATATTTTTAGTACTATTTGTTGAAACATCAAAATATATGAATCTAATTGAGATTTATGCGAATTTAGTAGAAATATCCTATACTAATAATATTAATATTATATTTAGATTTTAAATTATTAAATTTAAATACTGAAATAAATATTAGATATGCAGGTTAAATTAATTTTAAAAAATATTAATTAAAAATTTATAATTACTGTATATTTAATTATTTTTTAATATTTTATTAAAGTAATTATTTTTATAAAGTTGAACCTATTTTGCTTGCAATTTTTTTATATAAAATTAATTAGTAAAATTTTTACAAATTAATAAAAATAATTAAATTTTAAAATTTTAATTACTAATTTTAAAAAATTAGTATACTATTTATTATATAATATTTTGAACAAAAAATTATTATAATAATTAATTATAAAAAATTGCTAATTTATACCACTAGCAATAATTATTTACAGTATATTGTAATAATATTTTAAAATTTTGTTTAATCTTATTTTAACTTTAACAATAAAAAAAGTTAATTTTTGTTTTAAAAAAAATTATTTTTACTATATCTAATTATATATATATACAGTAGGAATAATAAGTATCCCCACCTTCTATAACTTTTTAAATTAAAAAGTTATAGCTTTGAAAACTTTTACTATATATAATACTTGATAAATATAAATTAGTAAATTTTTTATAATTTTTTTAGATAGGGGTTAAAGTTTGTTAAAATTTTTAATAATTTTTTTTATTGAAATTAAGAGCTAATAAATTTTATTAAAAATCAAGTTTTTATAGTATTAACAAAAAATTTGAGCTAATTTATTAAGATAGTTATTAAAAAATTAATTTTTAAAGTTATTAAAATTTTATTAAAAAATGGTTTGTATAACTATATTTTTTTTTTAAAAATAAAGCTCTAGTAATACTTTAGGTATTAATAAATAATTTGTTAATTTAGTAAAATAATCATTAAAAAACAATTTTTAAAGTTATTTAAAATTTTTACTAAAAAATTTGTACAACTATTTTTATCGAATAAAAGCCAAGTTATACAAGTCTTTTTTTAATAAATATCTTTAAATAACTTTAAAAATAAATTTTTTAATAACTATTTTATCAAATTAACTCAAATTTTTTATTAATATTATAAAAAGATTTTGTTAAATTTAGTGTATTGCAATATCACAAATTAATATTTAAAAAAAATTAAAATTATTATTAGTTAAAGTTAAAGTTCTAACTAGTATTAATATTAGGATTAGAGGGCATATATATATTGTACCTGAATTTGAAATTTGTCCTAATTCAGAATTGGGTGCTGCTCCAGATGAGAATTTTGTAGCAGAATTAGAACTTTAGGTGGCTTTAGAGTTAGGGTTAGGCTAGTATTAAAGGTAGGATTAGGTCAGATTTCAAATTGGGACAAATTCCAAATCCAAGTACAACGTATATATATGCAAAATTAAGTGCTAAAAACTTTTAATTAAAAGCTCAAGACTAGTTTATATAATGAAATTTCAAGATATTTAAAAATTTTGATTTTGTTTGTAATTTTTTTAATTTTTCATTTATTTTGTTTACAAGATCCTGTGATCTAATTGGCTAATCATATTAATCTATAATATAACAACTTGTTATATCTTTATAAAAATCTTTTTGCCATAGCAATCCTATGATCAACCAATCAAAATCGATCATATAATAAGGTTTGAAACCAATTTTATAAACCAGATTTAATATATATAAAATAAAAAGCTTTAATGAAATTTAAATAATAATTGTTAGTTGTTAGTAATACTATAGTCACATTTTTCTCAATTATGTTAGTTAGTAGCAAATTATACTTGTTTGCTATCAAAACTACTTAGAGTTGCATTCTCAAACTAGACTTTCAAAAAACATAATACAGGTTTAATCTTCTATGATTACAGAATTTAGGCCAGCCCAAATAGAGGTATATAGAGCTTTTCTAATGAATCATATAATACACAATAAGTTATAGTTATAGTTGTAGCAAAAACTATATGAATTCTAAAGTGAAGGCCAGAAATCAGCTGATTCTTTGGGGGTCAGAAAAAGTAAAAATTTAATATGAAGACCTGATTAAAAGAAGAAGATCAAAATTTGGCCAAAATCGAATCAGCTGATTTCTGGTAGCACTCTAATTGCTATATAATCCCAACTGCTATCTTGTAAAAAAGTTTGTTTAGTTATTGTAAGTATTTTCAATTTGTCTGAAAAAATATTCATAATAAAGTTAATTTTTTTAAATACTAGTAAATTATCATACAATTTTTATATTGTACAAAAAAAAAAAATTTGGGGTCAAAATTAGTATAAACATTCAAAAAAATTGACTCCATTAGTACTCCATTCAGAACATTTTTTTAAACAAAAGCAGAAAATTTTTAAAACATAGCTAATGAAATTTGAACAAAACTTGAACAAAATTTTTTTGTAGAATATATAAATTCTAATCGGCATATAAATTCCAAGTGCCATCAGTATTTGTATTTAATTAATAAATAAAAACTTTTAATTTTCAGATTGATATTTTTCTGAACCAGTTCTTATATACATATGAAATATATATAAGCAAGCTTGCAGAAATTAGCAAATTTCTGGGTAGGTGGGTTAGCTGAAGTATCAGTTGTAATTTAGCCAAAATTTCATAATTCTAACCAAAGTTGCAAAATTATTTTTGACCAAAATTATAGATTTATTAATAATATTTAATAATTAATAACTTTTGATCTACTAGACCAAATTTGATGATTCAACTGCCAAAATGATCCTTTCAATGAGAGGATTCTAGTAAGCCCAAAATTATTAAAATCCAATTGCAGAATTCTGTGATCAGAATAGATTTGTATTACTATAATTTATTAAATAATTATAATCCATTTATAGTAATACCTAGGGGTTAGTAAAATTACGGAGAGACAACTTATTATAATATATAGCTAATAAAAATGATTCGTATTTATTTTGTATAACAATGTATAAATGTATATTAAAAATGCCCACAACACTATATTAAAGAAACTTCGGCTATATTAATTGATTGCTAATTCAAAACAAGTTATTGCAATATTCCATTTCTGTCGCCTGGTAGATTTATATAAGAATTAAACGCATATTGGTGCTTGTGAAAACTAAATTTTATTTTGGTTAAAATCATCAAATATTAACTTTTAATTATATTAATTTATATATATCTTTAGTGAAATACTTATTCTACGCACTTGTATGTCTGTTGTAAATTGACGTTTGGGTTTATCATCTAAATAGGTCTAAAATTTTCTATTTTCATAGGTCTTTGCTTCGTGAAATAGTTGAAACATGAAATGGACGCCTAAAGAGATAGTCAGAACAAAACACTATAAAGCTAAAAGATAAGTACCAGCTTTTGTTCTCTTGTCTGGGTTTGATTTCTTTCTCTTCTTCATTCTATATTCGGTTGAAATGTGGGTATTTGAATTGAATCTGAGAAACTGTAAAACTGGAATTAGTTATAAGTTTTATATCAATTTCAAATAGGAACTAACCTTTTATTTATTTGTAGAGATTGGAACTATTCAAGTTTTTTTAATTGTTTGACCATTTAACCATATTAACATTTAGTTCGGCCAATATTCAGATAACTTTGATGACTTAGCCTGAAGCTATAGAACAATTTTTATGTGGTTAAACAGTTCCAATTTTTATTTTTTATAATTTTGCAAAATGGGCATTTGAAGGGAACAATGTGTCGTGATAAAATTATAATGTAGCCATTATGATCTTATAGTATTGTAATTTTAGCTGTTTATTATTAGTTGATGTTAATTGAGAGCTTTATATTGTATATTATGTGAATCTTTATTTTAATAAAAAAAAAAATACAAATATAAAAAAATACAAATATATAAAAAACTAATTTAGTAATTAATAAAATCATTGTCATGTTGCTGAGCACTACTATATATTAAATACTAAGAAAATAGGAACGGAACCATTTAAAGTCCGAAGAACAAATATTAAATACTACATCTGATCTAGCCAATAAGGATCAGGTTTATTGTTTTGATTGTTTTTATATTACACCTGATTTAGCCAATCAGGATTCAGAATTTGTTAACATACAAACATCAGGATCACTATTGTCCCGTCTGTAATGTCCTTTAGTGTTGGACTATGACATATATGACCAATATGATCTTTATGACTAGTCATAGATCATATAGTCATTTTGCAAGTATATATGATCTATGACATTATATGACCAATATGATCTACATGACCAGTCACAGATCATGCAAGTATATATGATCTATGACTTTTAGTTATATAGATAACTAGTATTTACGCGAAATAACGCGCAGGGGTTTACTTGCGCATTACTACACTCCTGATCTGCCATGTAACTATTGCGACATTTTTGATCATTCGCATGATTGTCAAATCTGTATCTATTGCGACATTCTGATCATACACACGATATCATTATTCCTAATTATTATAAAGGTAGATTTTTACAGAAAGGTACCTGGGTCGGTTATTGTCGGATCTAGGTCAGCATTTAGCCCTAGTTTCATTAATATGATAGTAATAAGTTGTATGTACGTACGTACGTACTGTACGTAGAATCCAAATGTGTTGCTTTATTAGATAGTATGTTATCATATATAAATGATATTAAATATTTGTTATTTCTATAAGTTAAAAGATCGAGAGCAATTTGTATGCATTTTTTTTTAAACATATATATAGATCATATGACTATTAATCATGTCATAATAAAATTATAATCATATCGATCATATAACAAATAGTCATATATCATATGATTTTAATCATATGATTTATGATTTAACAACTATATGATTATGATCATTTAAAAAATTTATATGACATATAAATGGGCCAACACTGATGTCCTTTGGACAATAAGTAAGGTCTCATACAGATTTGTACTATAATTTTTATAAGCTAACGTTTTTAGTTCCCTTATAATCACATTTACGTACTCGTGAAGTCCAAAATTTATACTAGTAAAAAGAAATTATTATATTTGTCTCAGGAAAAACCACTGCTATGCTGTTCAAAAACTCTTCTTGTTGTTTCAAGAATTTTTATCGTCACTTACATTGAAAAAATCTAAAGAGAAGAAATATTAGTACAAGAAAATTGAAATAAAATTAAACAAAGAATCAAAACTTAATATCCAGTTTCAGGCCCACTGTCCCATAAATATTCTTCCCTACAAGAGAAATACCAGTAACTATATTAACGACATTATCACAAAAAAGTGCCATTATTAAGCCTATATTTCAGCAAAACAAATACCTACAAAGATCTCAGCAAATTATTCGAATCTAAATCTTCAGTTGCTTATTTAACATCCTAACTGTCCAAACAAAGCAAGGACTACAAAAGAAAAAGGAATATTAGTTCTTATTTTCAAAAAAAAAGAATATATATGAAAGAGAAAAAATAGATACTTATCATTTTGTCTAGTTTCTAGTTTCTCTTCAGATCGTCCTGGTCCAAATCGTCAAATACATATTTTTTGCGTTCGATTAAGCACAATCTTCAAAGAGAAAAACTTGTTAGCTTGTGTTTAAAAAAAGAAAGAAACTCAAACGCAAGACACGAATAGAACTGGTATTTGCCATTTATACTAGTTTCACAGTTTCTCACACCGATCACCCAGATCTGAACCTTCAAGCACCTATTTTACGTTCTGGCTATTCCAATAAAAAAAGAAGACTTACAAAAAGAAAAAATAGGTCAGTTTTTATTTTGAAAAAAAGAAAAGTGAATATAAAATAAAGAAAAATTAGTACTTATTGTTTAACCCACTTTAGCTTCTAGATATGATTAAGTTTTTTTAACGATAAAAAAACAGCTATAAAATTTCTTTATAATTAATTACTTATCTTTGTCTATTTCAAGTTTCAAAAAAAAAAAAAAAAGATATTCCAATAGACATGTTATTTTTAAAAAATTAATAATTAAGACTTTGACTAATCGAATACGATATATATGAATTTATATGATTTTCATATAAAATAACAATTTTTGTATTACAATTAAACTTGTATAATATTTGAGTTGGCCCCCATAATTTTACTAACCCCTAGGTAATACAAATTTATTTCGATCTTAGAATTCTGTAAAAGAGCTAATATTTATTGTTCCCGAGCGAAGCGAAGGACTTATATTTCTACGCACTTTAATAACCAAAATTACGTTTTTGATAATTATCTACTAAAAATATCAAATACGTAGTTTGTGTATTTTCTATCTGTAACGCCACGTTCCTAAATTTGTAATCCTGTATAACAGCAACAAGAAACAACAAAAAAATTTACGCAACAATATACTTTTTGATTGGCTAAACTCAAAATTAAACTTTTAATATTGCACGTCTAAGCCACTGTATATTTTAAACCTTCTTTTCTTTCATTATTTTTTTTATTATATTAAAATTAACAACAAAGGTATGCCTTTTTTTTTGCGTATTATGTCTAAAGCGAGTTTAACTATACTTTATTGTAGGTCTGAAGATTTATAAATTATACTACCTTTTAATTACAAAAAAATATGTACCACTTAACGATTAGTACACTGGTTTTTTCTATACCACATACGTACGGTATTTGCGTAGATCAAGAAAGTAATAGAATGTTATATATTTACCTTTTTACTGAGCCAATTATTGTGACAGATCATAATGAAATCCAGATTAAAATGAAATGATAGTATAAAATCTCGAAAACTAAATTTTTTTGGGGTACATTTTTTAGGGTTAGGAGCTTAGGGTTAAGGTTAGTTTTAAAAAAAATTATAATAAACAAGTATTAATGGGTTTTAGAAGGCTAGCAGGTTAAATATAGAATATAGATTTCATTTTAAATTATGATCTGCGACAATTATTGTCGTTAGGTATTATAGATATTAGTTGTTCTTCTTCGGCCTTTCTATCTTGTAATCTCTTACAATTTTAATTCGCCAAGCCTTTCAAAACTAAAAGGTCTAAAAAGAATGTCACCTGCAACAAACTTTTTACTTTGGATTTTTGAATAGCTAGATAAATAAAATATAGTCTATTTTTGGTGATTTTTTAATAAATACTCATTTTATCTTTCTTGCGTACACATGCGTACACATGCGTACATATGTACATATGTACGTATGTATATAAAAAGAGAAAAAAAACATCTAATCATATAAAATTTTGCTCTTATAACCAATTTCCCATCAGCGAATTATATATACGTAATATTATGTAAGATATTACGGTCCATAATATTATGAAAATCTTATGATTGCCACAGTTTATTACGTAATATATTACGTTATATTACGGTAATATTACGGTTATTATTTCGAAATATTTCGAAATATATTGCGAAATATTGCGAAATAGACCAAATAAAAAAATGCAAATTATCTCCCCTACAGGGGTCGCTTACTCCTGCAGATCAATAAACTAATGCGCGCAGGAGGTAATATTTTGATATTTTCGCATTGTTTTGCAATATTTTGCAAAAATTCGAAATTTTCAAAAATTTTTTAAAAAATAAATAAACGATATACATATTCACATAATCATGCTTTTTTACAGTGTTTCGCAATATTTCGCATGGTTTCGCAATTTAATATAAAATTTTATTTTTTTTATTTATTATTATTATACATTATATTTTACATTTATTAAATATACATTTCTTTATTATATATTACATATTATTTTTACATTATTACAAATATTTTAAACTAATTTCGCAATTCGTCGCATCTAATTCTATTACTATATACAAAAAACTAGCCCTACACACTTATTTTCGCTCACCCCACAGTTAGCTATTATCTTCGCTTCTTTGTTTTCTATCGTTCTTGAAAGTATCAGAAGTCGTAGTTTGTATGCGCAAGGTTTCGAGTAGTTGTTTGATTATCTCGCAAAGTGCCGAAATAAAATAAATTAATAAAAAAAATTTTAAAAATAAAACAAAAACAAAAAACA
>QKWP01000057.1:263806-298473 GCA_003550325.1 Gigaspora rosea | reverse complement strand
AAGGTTTCGAAAGTTTTTTGTTTTTCTTGTAAAGTGCCGAAATAAAAATAAAATAAAAAAATTAAAAAATAAATAAATAAAAAAAATTGAAAAAAACAAATGAAAACAAAAAAAAACGAACCGAAAACAAAAAATGAAACGAAAATAAAAAACGAAATAAAAACAAAAAAAGTGAAAAAAAACAAAATAAAAAATTAAACAAAAGATCTAATCTGATCTTGTGGTACAGAATTTGAACATTATTGAACGATTTCGAACTATTTCGAAAAGTCTGTCTAATGCGCGATCCAGGTTACAAATCTACTGATCCTGCTTGGTTTCCTAGTCCTAAAATATTTTGAAAGAGGATCGAAATATTTCGTAACATATTTCGAAATATTTTGAAATTACTTTCATAATATTTCGAAAATTTGATATTTCGAAATATTTCGAAATATATTACGTAATATTTTGCTTATATTATGGTTCGTAAGATCTTACGTAAGATTACGCTATTATAAATTTGCTGATGTAGGTAGCACTGTTAATCGTGTATTCAATAGATTTAATTAAAACAATTCTGGTTTTTTTTTTATATTTTACAACTCAATTTATTAATTTTTAAGTTTTTATACTATATATATATCCACAGATCGAATCATGTGGGTTGATAGTTTAATTTCGTGATATGGAACCTATGTGTCAAAGAAATACTATCAACTTCTCAGTTTGCAGTAGCACCATTTGAACAATTATTAAGAAGCAAGAAAAAATTTAGTCGATACAAGAAATTTTAAGTATTAATATTTATTTAGCCAAACTAATTCTAGTGAATTGACTCATTGATCGACTTAGATCGCACCAATTAACCCTATTAACTTAAAATTACTAAGAGTAACGATATATCAAACTAATTGAATTTACTTAGATTTATACCATTTTTATCTTCTTTAAATTTTAGATATTTTTTTCCTATTATACCTTCTGGCAAATTCTTTAGTTTCAAATTAAGCCCAATTTCTGCTATTTAGAAAATCAGATAAATCAAGAGAACAGGAGTGTTTCATTCTTTATCAATTTTCAATTGTAATGATGATAGAGATTTATTTTATGTCTAAGAAAAACAAGTAGAAGAATAAACAGGGAATATGTGAAAGGCACAGTTGAGAAATTATAGCCGTTAAATTAATGTAGTAAACGCTACGGCCTTCTCCAGTTTTCCCTTCGGACTTAAAAGTGGAAACTTCTTCATTTCTAAATATAACAACCGATTGTATCACCAATAGTATATGTCAGTTCATATGGCTTGCCACTTCTGGAACAAAAAAAAATCTTCATCGTCACCATGGTAAGCACACCCTATGATTTAATTTTCTCATTTTTTTATCTTCCACATATTTCCTTCCTAAGAGATGTAATGACATAACGTTAATATGTAATAATAAAAATTAAATAAAAAATAGTCTGTTATTACCAGGCATAAAATCGGTTATATTATTTTGTTTTGTATAGTATTCTACCCAATCATTCTATTAATAAATAGAATTAAAGTGATTGTGAAAATTTATAATGGTAATGATTTAATACACGAAATAATTATTTAATATTATCTATTTTTTGCTTCATTTATAGTTTCAAAGTAAAATAATCCGCATTGTGAAAAAATTGGATTATTGGCACGAAATACAACAGCTTTATAATTATTAGAATCTTTAAGAAATTTTTTTAATAATATAATAAAAATATAATATATTTCTGAGAAATTTCTCTTATTAAAATTTATTATACATCTTACCCGTATAATTCACTTTAAGCCCACTTCAATCTGTACTAACTAACTGTGATTTATCATTAGTATTCCATGCGTTGGTAAAACAAGACCATTAAACTTTTCCATTTATTTACAAAATTGGGGATTTGTACTACTATAACGAATAATTTTTTTATTGTCTCCCACTTCCATATTTGTTTAATTCATTAAGTTGTAACATACCTTCTATAATTGTATCGCCTTTCTAGTATGCAATACTATATATATTCTTAGTGGCGTCAACGTAGTAGTAATAGAATAACATAATAGTAATGAGCATAAATGTAGTACAGTAGTGGTATAGACGTAGCGAATATATATAAAGGGTAGTCCGTTTACATTTCTTTTATAATAAATGCCTAATAAATCATTAATATCTGCGTCTCTGCCAAATTCATGTGACCTTTTAACGTCAACCATCAGAGTTAAACTTGGCATAAAAGTACCCATACGATGGTTACACTACTCGCAAATAAGTAAAATGCTAGATCTTTCAAGTTTATTACAAGTATGAAACCACCTATTTCTCTTACTATCAAAATTTCTCATATTTAAACCGGATTGTGCAAGAATTTTAAACATTTATATTATATATATAAACGTTTAAAAAACAATATGATATTAATTTAGTGCTAGTGATAAAATGTGCATATATATGTAGGATTATAATTAACGAATATGGATATCCGCATTTAATAGATATTGTTTAACTATATATAATGAATGCTCTATATATGCACACTCTATAAATGCACACCCTCTATAATTGCATCTTATACTTTAGTCAACAAATAAAACATATAAAATTGCTCTCTATAAATGCACTCTCTCTACAAATGCACATTCATAGCAGTCCAAAGTGGGTGCATATATAGAGATTTGACTATATAAATATAGTGATTTTAAATTTATTAAAAGATTAAAATATAATTTATAGATTTTTTTAAATACTATATTATATATATATATATACAGTATATAGTATATTTAATTTTTTAAAAATTATGCTCCGGATTTACACCGGTTTCTGGTTCCTAGTTATGTAATATTTTAGAGTGTAGGGTTGGCCCTGTATTATAACAATATCTTACATTATACAAAGATATAGTAAATTATAAATTGGTCAATTATATTAGATCTTATGTAGAGGTAGCTCTCATAATAAATAGATATTACATAATAAATGTTAGCACTCTAATTGGATTTTAATGACTTTGGGTTTGTTATCATCCTCTTATTGAGAGGATCATTTTGATAGTTAAATCATCGAAATTGGTCCAGTAGATTAACAATTAAAATTTAATTTTTAATTGTTACATATGCTCCAATTTTTGGAATTGGACCTTTTTTGATACCCTAAATTGATTATTTTGCTCCCCAAATTATTAATTAGCTGATCATTTTTTACCCTAAATTATTTATCAGCTAACCCCAAATTATTTTAATTCAAAATTTTAAACCAAAAATTTTATATGTATAAACCCGTCAAACCAATTTCCCGTCCTCAAAACCAATTTGCTCTTTTTGGGATTTACTCAAGTAAATGTGAATAAAAGTTGGTTAATGTTCTACATAATGTACTAATTATTACTTTATATTATAAATAGTTGTACACGAAGTGGAATAATTGAAAAGGTATAACGATGTATGAATAAGTAGTACGTAAATGCGCGTATACAAAGCCTGCATCCGCCAATTTGGAATCTTTAAGTATTCGAGTTTATAAATATTACTATTTTATTTTATTTGTGCTAATTTTTTTTTGGTTTATGATATTTATTAACCTAAGTATTTAAATAAGTTATTTAATATAGACTTTCATACTTTGAGTCGCTTCAAAAGGTTTATCAGGTCAAATGTTTACTAAAAGCTGTTTATAATACGACCGTTTTCTAGTAAGTGCACAAAAATCACTCTTGGCAATTTTCCAATTCAACAAAAAGCCCAAAAAGCAAGCCAAGAAAGAAAAGAAGAAATTCCATGTAGAAGAGTGAGCAATTTCCAAGTATTTTGGTAAGCATGAAAATTCTATTAGCAAGGTAGAGAAAAATAGGATAATTGGACATAAGTGGAAGCTTACTGAATAAGTATAACTAACATTATGCGGCCGGTATGTCACTTTTCCAGTAAATTTTCACTTATGTCCATAATTTATTGATTTGTCGCCATTCAAATTTCATTTTATTGATATCTATATTTATTCAGTATTATTTTTTATTCACATTAATTTAGTAACGCCAAATCAAATAAAAAAAATAATAAATAAATAAATAATTGAAGCAAATAAAAAAATGAGATCGAAAGTGAAAAATATATATAATTCGTACTGTACAAAATATTTATTATATATGAGTATATAGCAAAAATGTAGTGTATAATTAACAAAGTATATATAGTAGGAATTAAGATAGTATGTATAGTTTGTAAAAGAAATTCTTTAAAAGATTTCAACCCTAACCATGAAAAAGGACAATATTGGCGCTCACCCTGACCCTAACTAATAAAAGGGATTACTTATAAAAGAAAGTAGTGCTAACCATACATACTTTCATAAATTTTTTTTGCTTATATCTATACATACATTACTTAAATACGGGTTTATACAAGACATATTTCTGTAATACCCATTATATATCACGTAATAAATATTAACATACAGTACAACTTTATTATTTATTAAAACTTTTATTTATTATACTAACTTAATTCTACTTCTTGAACGATATAGTCTAGAATGTCTCGATAAAAGTTCTTAGTTGCCGCATTAGCAGAGAGCAATTTTCAAGAATCCCAAAGACAATTAGAGCAGGAAAGAATAGCCCATCAAAGACAAAAGCAAAACCTTAGAGTGAATTTACTAGTGTTTTTGTCTAATTTTTTCATTATAAACATTTTATTTATTACAAAATATATATATTTATCAATATCTAAAATATATGAATTTACTCTTTCGTCCAATACTAACCTAACTCCTCTTACATTAATCCTGCACTACCTTATACTAATCCTAACCCAAACCCCTTTAGATTTTATATTAATTCTATGCCAATTCTGCGCTACTATCTATTGCTTTAGCCGAACCAATACGAGAACAAATTTGAAGAAAATGAACGAAGACACAACCAGGCGGCGACAGACCAACAACCTAAATAAAAAAAAATTGTTAGTAACCAGTGACGACGACAATAGCAAATATTGACAAACTGAACCAATATACGACAACAATTCACAAGCGATGTCATTAGCACATAGCGGCTTCAAACTATAACATCATGACACCAAAAATAATAATCCTGAATAAAATGAAGCACTTACAAACGAAGACACTTTAAATGAAGATACTGAAAATTGTCGACACGAGAACAACGACGCCAAAGAGCGACGATTCTAATGAATGACGACACCAAAGAGTGATGCCTCCGAAAAACGCTGATGCCAAAGAACGACAGGAAAGGTACAAAAGAAATTGACACTATATAAAAGAAAAAAAAATGTAGCAGTTAGATACACTAATACTGTAATACAGTAAAAATAATGAAAATATACGGCACAGGTTTTTTTTGTCTTTAGTGCGTCTATGTAACCTGGGTTACACTTGACGTCCCCTGACGCACTAAACAAAGTAGGACAAACCTGTGCTACTCATGATTGGCTAGGATTAGATGTCAACTAATTGACGCACCCTGTTGTGTAACAGGTAAATTTTGGGGTGCGTCACTTACCTGCATGCATTCCAAAAATCGGAGCATATGAATAACTTTTGATCTATATTAGAGGAGCGCTATTTATCATCTGATTTTTAGGGTAGGAGGTAGGGTCAGAAAATTATCAGGTCCTAATAGCAGATAACTTTTAATTGGCTAAAATTATTAAAATTTTTAAAAATTTTTAAAATTTAACATTAAATAACTTTTGAACCAGTGATCCGTTTTGGATGATTTTCTACCAAAATGTTCGTCTCAATGAGACGATTCCAACGAGCCTAAAATTATCAAAATCCAATCACAGGATCCCAAGATCATTATAGATTTGTTTGCTTTAATTATATTATTTTCATATATATTAAAAATTATTATTAAAGATATTATAAACTTTAATATTAAATAACTCTTGAACCAGTGATCCTTTTTGGATGATTTTACTACCAAAATGCTCATCTCAATAAGACGATTCTAACGAATCTAAAATCGTTAAATTCTGATCACGGGATCCAGAGATCATTATAGATTTGTGTTATTTTAATATAATCTATTAACATAATACAAATCTATAACGATCTCTGGATCCCGTGATTAGAATTTAACGATTTTAGATTCATTAGAATCGTCTCATTGAGACGAGCATTTTGGTAGTAAAATCATCCAAAACGGATCACTGGTTCAAGAGATATTTAATATTAAAGTTTATAATATCTTTAATAATAATTTTTAATATATACTAAAATAATATAATTGATATCCACTCTTTTCAACGATCATCTGTA
This sequence comes from Gigaspora rosea, assembly GCA_003550325.1. Classification (NCBI taxonomy): domain Eukaryota; kingdom Fungi; phylum Glomeromycota; class Glomeromycetes; order Diversisporales; family Gigasporaceae; genus Gigaspora; species Gigaspora rosea. Next base: position 292,201 of record QKWP01000057.1, on the reverse strand, counting down.
CAAAAACGTTACAGAAGAGTAACTACATTTAAAGCAAAAATCACATTAGAAAACAAGGTCAGGTCGACTAAGTAAAGAAGTGTATTACTAAAAATAAGCAGTAGTTTAGTACTAGCTCTAGACTCAGTGACATAAACTTGTGGAGCCTTGTACAGTTCTTTATTTTTGGAAAAAATTTTAAAAACTTTTTTGGGGAAATTAGCTTACCCCTGTCTGCAGATTGTTGGGGACTGATCGGGCAATGCGTAAACAAACAAGTAAACAAACAAATATTAGATAATCAAGTAAACAAACAAAACACGTGTATAAATTTGATAAACAAATCACGTGCACAAAAACAGAATTGAAACAACGACAAGAATTATCTAGAATTTTCTAGCACAAACTATATATATGTTTTTATCCCAAAAAATAGGGTTGGAAATTAAATACCAAAACTTATTTCTTAAAGAACAGAAATCGCAGGAACTCATTCTTAATGAGTTTGAAAGTAGATTACTTAAAAAAAACAAGCGTATAGCGAAATTCTTAGAACTAAAAAGGACAGGAGTTGTTTATATAATTAGGCAATTGCTGGATACGTATGGATGGATAGAACAGAAAAAAGCAAGAGGAATGCTAGTATCAGAGGAAGAGAATCAATTTGTAGAAATGGAAATTGAAGACAATAAAAGGAAAAAGGGGATTACCTTCAGCCTAGAAAATCCATACAGGAGAACACCCGAAGTAAAACAAAAGGAAACAGCATTGTCAAGAAAGGAGTTAATGTTAGACTTAGAATGCGGCACCATGGACTACGGAACTGAAGAATTGGAAGAAACTCTAAAAAGAAAAGCTCCACAAAAAAAAAGACAGAGAGAAGAAGTGTTAGAAGAAAAAGTAACAATTAATGGAGTAACAAGACTGATAGAAAAAAATTTACAAAAGGATATTTTAATAAAGGAGGAAGTTGAATTAAACGAGCTAATAGACGAAATGCATATTGACTGCGCAATTCAAAACTCCAAGGAAGCTGATAGTAGGGTTCCGCAATTTGATTTGATCTTCAAATATTTGAATCAAATATTTGATCAAATTCAAATTCAAATTTGACTATATTTGATTTGATCAAATTCAAATATGGCCAAATTTGATTTGATTTAACAAATATTTGATTTGATTTAAAAATTACTATTAAAAATTCAAATTCAAATCAAATTCAAATTCAAATATTTGAATCAAATCAAATTCAAATCAGAGTCAATTTGATTTGTTCAAATTCAAATTGATCCAATATTTGATTTGATTTGAATTTGAGAAACCCTAGCTGATAGGCTAGTCAATAATGCGGAACCTAATGAAGATAGTACAAAACCACTACAAACAATGATAGTTAAAACTTGTTCTAATAACAATGGTAGTTTGAATCAAAATTCACACATACAAAAAACTCCAATCACAAGTACAAAAGTAAAGCCTATGATCGAATTAACCTTATGGGACTTGCCAAGAAATGCAAGGGCTGGACTGATAAGAAGATGTCTAAGCCCTTTTGGCCTGGCACGGGTGAAGGAATATATGCCTTTTGGAAAAAATGAAGCAGCCTATACTGAATTAGTTCTACGCAACGAGACTAAAAAGGATCTATTAGAAAAAATGTGGGCAGTACATTTCGACCAAGGAAAGGTTGTTTATTTGACACACGGAAAGTTTGATACAGACACATTAACAAGCAGGAGTGCTTATAGAGCAATTGTTAAAAATGTACCAAAAGTGGCAGTGGAATTTGCTTTATTAAGACAAATGAAGAGGTTAAATGCAAAAGCAGTATACATATCTGCAAATAGCAATGGAAATCCAAGAGGTCTGGCAACGGTTTATTTTGAAACAGCTGAAGATCTGGAAAATGCATTGAAGGGAACAGCATACTATTACAGTACTAAATTGTTTTGGGAAACCAACAAAAGAGCACCTGACAATAGAAGAAAACAAGAACGTAAATATGTGCTCAAAATAAACAGGAGAATTGTTCTAAAGAATTTTCCATACCAAGAAATGAAGATATTCTGAAGAGAATGCCATTAACAGATATTAGCAATAGTATTAATGATAGGAATGGTGATAGAAACAATGGGAAGCAGATGAGGTTCCAACGGAAATACAGCCAAAATAATCTGATAAGATCCCAGAAACATGAAGAGGAACATCCTAATATAGGAATGTTGGAGGAATTTTTAAAAAGACTAGCTAGAATAGAAGAAAGGTATGAAAGCATAGAGCAGGTACAGCCTGCTCTTCGCTCCTAAAATGGCGCCCCAGGTATCACAAAGAGAAAAGAGAAGATCCTGCACCCTCCTAAAAATAAAATACCAATAGCGCAAGTTAATGCAGCATTTTCTCAAAAAACAATACATGAGGAGGGTTCTGAAATAGATAAGTTTCTTAAAAGTGAATACGAATTTTTCAAAAAACAAAAAGAATTTAGGCAAACATACCTAGAAACAGAAGAAGAAGGTTCTGTAGTAGGTAGGCTAAAGTCCAACAGGGTAGAGACTGCCAGTATTCTGAAGCGTTTTAAAGATGGTGAAGAAATTATATTTAAAGTAGCAAGTCATAATATTAATGGAATCAAAAATTCAAACGGACACAAGTTAGAAATGCTTGGAAATTGGGTAGAAACAAGGGACTATGTGGTTATAGGACTTGTTGAGTCAAATGTTTCAGCTAAAGAAGGATATTTTCTAACAAAGAATTTGGTAAACTACAACGGGTTTTGGTCAAGTAGTGATGCAAACAAGAAAAAGGGTTTAGGAGTTGGTTTCCTCGTAAGGAAGGATTGGAAAAAACATTTAGATCAAGTGGTTAGTCATAGTGAATTTATGATCGAAGCAGCTTTTTATTTTAGACAACTAGAAATAGTCGTTATTACGGTTTATCTACCTCCGAACGATAAAGATAAAATCAAATAGGTTCAACAGGAGGTATATGAAGAGAACTGGCAAAACACAGTTTATTATAATGGGTGATTTCAACTACATTCTGGATCCTGCACTAGACAAATGGGGGTCAGCAGAAAATCCGTGCAAAAAAAAATTACCTTTGCATAGCTGGTTGTTAGGTCAAGGTTTTAAGGATACTTTTTGCCGGCTGAACCCGACATCAAGAGCATATACTTGGTCCAATTGTAGGTCTAAAACCAGAATCGATCAGATCAGGCTTTCAGAAGGTCTGACAAACACGTTATCGAGAGCAGAAATTCATAGCATGGACTATGTTACCTGTAGTAACCACGCACTGATTGACGCAAAAATGCAAGTTGAAGAGTTACTTGGTAGAATTAGCATTGCAGAAGTGCATAAAAAGAAGATCACTAGAACAGTATACGAGTATGACAAGGCCACACAAGAGAACTGGCAGGAATATAAAGAAGACCTATACCAGTATTTGTGCAATAAGCCAAGTATCAAACGACAATCGACGAAACTGCCCAGGAAAATTCTAAGGCTTGCACATTGGATGAAGCATAGGATGCAATAGAAAACAGCATCATCTATGCAGCAAATAAGAACATTCCAAAGAAAAAAATTTATAATTATCTTCAGAATAGAAAAAAAAATACAAGGGCACAAGAAAATATATGCTCGGATATCGTGAAGATTAGCAAAATTCTAAGGAAGGCGAGAAAACTACTAAATAAAGGGAGAAACTATGACGTCAAAGACCTTATCAAAGTGAATCATACCTTGTATGTAATAAATATGAAGTATGAAACAAACATACCATTGGCCCAGCAAGCAATTTCAGATGATTGGTTCACAGATACCAAGGGCTGGTAGAAACTATTAAAGAGTAGATAGTTGAAAGAAAGAAAAAGCTCAGCACATGAATCAATCAGATTAAATACTGACAAAAGATGTGAGAGGATCCTTAAAGAACAAGAGAAAATGCTGTCAAGCCTTCTTGACAAACCCTTCAGTCAAATCTCAATAGATAGACTTATAGTCGAGAGAGAGGGCTCTAAGACATTAGTAAATAACGTGAGTGAAGTATTGGAGGAAGCAAACAAACATTTCCTAAATCAGTTCAAAAAGAGAGAAATTAGAAAAGATAAGATGATCAAGGAATGGGCTGAGATTTATAGACCAATTGAATCAATTAAAGATAATTGGTACTCAAGTATGAATCTAGACATATCCGAAGAAGAGTGGAAGAATACTCTGAAAGAAGTTAAAACGAACTCAGCCCCTGGGGCCTCAAAAATTAGTTATACGTTAATTAAGAATGCAGATAGCAGGGTCCGGAACATTTTTAGAATTTTTGCAAATAGGTGTATAATGGAGGCCAAAATCCCAGCCAAATGGAAACTGGCCCAATTGTACCCCATTCCAAAGAACAAGGATTGGGGGCACTGTCTTAACAATATTAGGCCAATAGCACTATTAGAATCTTTTAGAAAGTGCGTTACTAAAGTGGTCACAAAGAGGCTTTCAACAATTTTGGTCAAAAGGTCTATCCTGAAAGGAGCAAATTTTGTAGCACTCCCGGGATCATCGACGGAGTACCCAATACAGCTTATAAACGCAATTTTAGAAGAAGCCAAGGAGAAGTCGAAAGAGATTTGATTTGGGTCCTGTTCCAGGACATGCAAAAAGCATTTGATTCAGTGTCACATAAAATATTAGAGCTAGCCCTCCAAAGAATCAAGATCCCGGAAAGGACAATTCAGTTCATTATAAACTTGTTTGAAAGTAGAAAGTTTAGAGTTATAACAAGTGTGGATCTTTCTGAAGCGATTACAGTTGAGGATGGAATAGATCAAGGCGAGATAATTTCTCCTCTTGTGTGGCGCATCTTCTATGATCCTCTTTTGGTAAGAGTTCAAAAAGAAAAAAATCTAGGATATACAGTAGAGGTTCAGGAGCCAACAGATTTGGCAGGAATTCATACCGCAAACATACGTATAGGCAAACAGTTATTGCTTTTGCAGATGACACCTCTTGGATCGCTAAAAATAAAGAAGAAATGAGCCAAATTCTACGTATTGTAGAAGAATTTTATCAAATTAATAATATTGAGATTAATAGAAGTAAATCCAAGTTACTAGTATGAAACTCGAATTTAAGTAAAGAGGAGAAGTGCATTCAGGTCAATAAGGATATAGTTAGACCCGAAGATAATCAATTTCTTATAAGAATGTTAGGGGTATGGTTAGGACACAATTTAAAAGAAACGCTAGTTACGAATAGAGCAAAAGGAATAGTACGGCAGGCTACATTGGCACTCCAAAAAAAATATATCACGCCTAGCCAATGTGCTTATATTAATAATATGTTTCTTTTACCGAAGCTGACATACATGCTCCACACTGGTTGAAATTAAAACATTCAGTAATAAATCAGCAATAATTCAGTAACAATTCAGTAAACATTCAGCAACCATTCAGGTACTGATTCCTGCTACTTAGCTACTATTCAGTAAAAATTTAGTAATATATTACTGAATTTTTACTGAATGGTAGCTGAGTGGCAACTGAGTGGCAGGAATTGGCACCTGAATGGTTGCTGAATGTTTACTGAATTGTTACTGAATTATTGCTGATTTATTACTGAATGTTTTAATTTCGACCAGTGCCAGGTTTCAAGATTATCACCAGAGAACCTGAAGAAAATACAACAGCCCTTTTTGAAACTTGTTAAACACAAAATTGGAGTTAAAAGGTCCGTAGGTAACTTTGTTATTATACACAAGGACCTTGGTAGCTGTCGACGCCTCGATCATGAACTGGTAGCTAGTCAAATTGTAGCTTTATATAAGCAAATGAACCAGGAGGACCCTCGATCTGGTCTTGCAGAATTAGAATTAAACAGGGTTATCTTAACGCCGGTCTAACAAAAGAAATAGAAAATAGTGCTTCTATGCAGGATCTGTATAGATCATGGAAAAGTAATTTGTCATGTCTGGTTCAGCTTAAAGCAAAGGAGCTAGAGCTGAATTTTCATTTCAATAATGAGAAATAGAACCTTGCAGGGTCGGGTGTCACAATTAGAGCTCTGTTAAAAAAGGCAGACACATTAGACCTAACTAAAGAGCTCAAAAAACACAACATCTTTTATCTTAATCAACTCATCACCAAGGACGGGAAAAGCTTAATATCATGGCAGCAACTTATGTTGGCACGGGGTTCTAGTAGAAAAGGAAGGAAAGCGAAATGGTTTGCTGTAGTTGAGGGGAAGGTTCTCCAAAATCACAGGGCAAGAGAATTAAAAGAAGAGTTTATGGCTCACTCTCAGGAAATTTCAAGGCTTGCCATGAACCAGAGCTTAATTTCTAGTGATGATAAACGCAAAGAGTGGATATGGCTCCAGGATAAGGAGAACCCAGATGAAGTGCACAGAGTTATTCAGAAGGGAGAGAAAAGAGTTCTCGCAGAGCATAAGGGTTATAGTATAAATTTAGAAATCAGAGAAGTATCATTTTTGGAATGTAACTGCCAAGACGAACAAGGTAACAAGAAGCTCAAGTGTACGAAGTGAGTACATAAGGAAGACATTATCACCCAGCTTCCAAGACCGACACTTAAATCAAGCAAAAGGATAGTCACTATTTTCGAAGACTTTATAGAAAAAAGGGGTGAAGTTAAAAAGGAACTTGCCTCGAGAGCTAGTGAAGAGTTGGTGTGGTTAAAACCAGTAGAACAAAGAGAACTAGAAATATTGAATAAGCAAAGATTTGAACCAGGTTTAAGGGATTTATTAGACGAACAGATTAGATTCAATCTAGGTCAAGAGAAGGGTGAATTTATATTTTATACAGACGGTTCTTTATTTAAAAAGGAGGGTATCTCAGTTATGGGTGCAGGTTGGGTACAGACAGATAGTGAAGGGTCAAGGAGTTTTTTGGAGGGTTTTGCTAAATTGGAAAACTGGCCTTTATCCTCAAAACCAGAGTTAGCAGCTATTTGGTTAGTTCTGCTAACGGTTCCTATTAATAGTATAGTCTTAATTCATACAGATAGTGCTGTCGCAATTGAATGTATAAGAGGTGGGAAAAGATACCTAGATGCGATCTCGAAATGGTGTAAAGTTAAGAATTATGATGTGCAGATGAAGATTCAGGACCTATTACGAATGAAGCAGATTAAATTAGAGCTTATTAAAGTCAAAAACTATGACAACAACCTCTGGAATGACAGGGCGGACTTTCTTGCGAAGAAGGGAGCCAGATAGGGCATGATGGTAGATATTATACCAGAAACGAATGACTGGTTAACATGCAGCCTTAGTTGTAAAACTATATAGTGGAAACGAGAATAAGATCTTTTATCAAAAGAATACAAAATACCCAAATCGGTGCGGAATGGAAGGCCTTGGGTACTTACAAAAGTCTAGAGCGAGAAGAAGATAGTAAGGAGCTATTTCATTGGCAATTATTTTGGTCGCACCTGAAAGAAATATCAGGAGTAAAATGTAACTCAATAGCAAGGGGTAAACGTTTAGCTTTTTGGTTGAAAGTTTTGTATGATGAGCTGCCATTATTGCAGGAGTTAGGTAGATGAAGACCAGAAATTTACAAGGATACCAGCTGCAAGCTGTGTAGTGAAAACGTGCCGGAAACTCTTGAACATCTTGCGGTTTGCAAGAGCCTGAGGGCAACATAGCAGAATATCAAGACAGTGGCCTCAGAGATTGCTTGGAAGGAACTTTCAACAGATAAAAGAAGTCTGGTGCCTTTAAGAGACTTTAGAGAAATCCTTTTTGGTATGAAGCTTAGCGATAAGGAGAAAGCTTTGCGTAGAGTATATCTAGCCAAGGGGTTGCTACCAGAGAGTATCTTTAAAGATTTGGAGACCAGAGAAATCAGGCGAAGGAATCTTAGGATTGGTATTAAGATTTTTCTTTTCTCAATATGGAACGGCTTTTATGATTCGATCTGGAGAGAAAGGTGTACAAGGGTCGCGGAATGGGAAAAAAGTTCAGGAATCACAAGAAGCATGAAAAGGTCCTTTCCTTCGGGTAAAGACAAAAAGAAGAATACTGTGGCGCTAAGGGTTCCAAAGCGAAATGTTGTTAATGAAGGAAATACCAAAGCATCAAGAAAAAGAGAAGTTGACTCTCTTTGGACAAAGGCAATAGAGGAGTATATTAAAAGTGGTTTCAAGCCACTATGGTTTGGTTCTTGACAGAGCTGATACAGAAACCTGGCTTACCCATAAGCCAGTGTGACAGGTCGCATCTAAATACTCGTGAAGCAACCGGATGATGCCAGGCTTTTTATTTGTAGTATAGTAAATTTGTAATATTGTATTTAAGTATTATAATAGTATTATATAAAATAAAGTACCGACGAGACTATCAAAGCCAAAAAAAAAATATATATATATAATATAATTAAAGCAGACAAATCTATAAAGATCTTGGGATCCTGTGATTGGGTTTGATAATTTTAGGCTCGTTGGAATCGTCTCATTGAGACGAACATTTTGGTAGTAAAATCATCCAAAACGGATTACTAGTTCAAAAGTTATTTAATGTTAAATTTTAAAAATTTTTAAAAATTTTAATAATTTTAGCCAATCAAATCGTGGTATTTGATGATCAGGTGGGGAGGAGGGGGTAGCCTCTTAGCTGCAAAAAATCAGATGATAAATGGCGCTTTCCTTAGCAAAATAAATATACAAAATCTTTCAAAAGAAATTGCATGCCGAAATCTTTCGAAAGAATTGTGATCAATACAAAATCTTTGGAAAAACCCCAATCTTTCAAAAGATTTCAGTATGCATTTCTTTCGAAATATTTCAAAATATATTGCGAAATATTGCAAAATATATTGCAAAATATTGTAAAATAGGCCAAATAAAACAATGCAAACCTTTATTTTATTATCTCATTTTGGGGTTGCAGGAGGTAATATTTCGCATATTATTATGTTGTTGGGATTTTGACCCAAACCCGATTTTGTAAGCATTTTAACAAAAAAGCGAATTGGTTTTTCGATTGATCACTTATCCCATTCATACTTTATCTTGATATTTTTCACACTATCTGCTCTCAGTACAAAGTGCTTTGGCTATTAGCTCCTTTCTTGGTTTTTTTTACATATCCACTGATTTGATTTTTAGAGGTCTTTTTCGATAAACCATTACACAAACTTCTGCTATTAAGTAACGTGAAGAATAACAAACGAAACCTTTAAATAAAATAGTTTTTTAGCCTCTATATAAGATAAATAAGCAATAAATATTCAAAAAACAGCTACGCCAAGTTGTAAAAGGATGCACTATTACTAGTTGTTGAAGTGTTTGGTATTTTCTGGTAGAAAAGGATCGGTTTGTCATTGTTTGATTGGTTGTATAATGGGTAAGGGTAAATTCAGAAGAACTTTTCAGAAAAACTACCTTTTTAACTTACTTTCAGCTAATAATTAAATATATAGATATTACAATATTCTATACATTTAATTATAGATTATAAGTATGTTTAAAAGACCATTGTTGTTAAACCTCACTTTGTAATAAATTTTAATATAGTGCTCCAAGTCATTTCTCATCAAATTCTGATTGCTTTTTTAAAATCTTATAACTATAAAATCTAAAGATTTATTTAATAATTAACCGATAAAAATAAATCTTTATCTTTAGCTTTATCAAACTTAAGGGTTAAAATTTTTTAAAAAGTCCAAATATCAAAATTATATGACATTAAAATTTAAAAAATTTATACAATTTATTATGTGAGCTATAAAATTGGTGCCTTGTTGTTATATATAATTTACATCAAAATTGGCATCACATATATTTGATCTACATAAAATTGGTATGAAAACAACAAATCAGTTCTTGACTAGTTCTAAATCTTTGTAAGACCAAACTAATAGCATTAGCATCAATTAAATCAGTCTGAATATCTTTATCCTATAATAATTTTTGCCCTTCACAACATATGTATATATGTACTATGTTTAGTGTCAATACATCACGAAATTTTTTAAAGTGATATATAACAATTATAATTGGCATAATCGATTAAAATCGATTAATTTAATTGATTATAATTGTTTGAGGGGTTATTAATCGAATACTAACTCCAATCAATTATATTCGATTATTGATATATATCAATTTTAATTGGTAATAATCGATAATATAAAAATTCGATTAATATCGATAGTTTAAAAATTCGCAAATTTTAGCTAAATATTAAAACTAGTTTTTTCGATAACTAACAATTAGAATTAGCTTAAATTTTTACTATAAATAGCATTGGTATCAGACTATAATATACTAAAATTTCAGCAAATTTAATCTAGTAGTTCTTGAGTAATTGCTTGCATATGATAGTCAATTTTTTTAAAAAAATTAACTATCATATGCAAGCAATTACTCAAGAACTACTAGATCAAATTTGCTGAAATTTTAGTATGTTATAGTCTAATACTGATACTATTTACAGTAAAAATTTAAACTAATTCTAATTGTTAGTTATCAAGAAAATTAGTTTTAAAATTAAGCTAAAATTTGCGAATTTTGATTACAAATTTTTATATTTAGCCAAATCTAAATTTGGCACATCTTGGATATATCTAGCCAAATTTGGCATACCTTAAATATATCTAGCCAAATTTGGCACATTTGATGAGAAGTGACTTGGAGTACTATAGCAAATAATTCTCGATCATGATTGGCTAATTTTGGGATGAAACCAAATTGGTGGATATGATCAACTACTTCATTAAAGACCTTTCCTGAGTGGCCTTTAACTTTAACATTATTAAATTTTATATTTTTATTTATTATTATTTTTTTATTTATTATTATTATATTATATATATTACATTATATATTATATTTTAATTATTATACATTTTTTACAGTATTATTTTTACATTATTATATACTGTCTATGTCCAAAAATAAGCTACTACCTAAAATAAACTACCCTTCTGATTTTTTTAAAAATCTTAAAAAATTCATTAGCAGTTGCTACATATAAAACTTTTTTTTACTAAGTAAACTTCAAAAAGTCAATTAAGTAAAGTTGTTTAGCGCATCAAAATACACTTACAATAAAAATTTAGTATTATTTGGATTTTTATTAGTACGTTTTTCAATTTTTTTAAAAAATGATATTTCGAAAATAAGCTACTTTACGATTTTTCGTATAATTTTTTGGCCAAAAAAGGGGATGACTAAAGCCATGTACCCACGTGATTTTTTGAAAATTTGGTTAAAATTCGTATCAGAGACTGTTAGCATTAGGGTCGGGGTTAGGGTTAGGACCAGTATAGGTAAAATTACCTTCCCGACATTTTTTATTAATGGCCCAAGGTAGGTTTAGAATGCCGTTTTTATGTTCTTGCATTTTTTTTGTATTTTTGACTTCTTCGGGCTGATCTGTGTAAACAAACTTTTGCAACTCCTTTTGGTTGATTTACACGAAAATGTCATATGGGTACATGGCTTTAGACGACCCCAAAAAAGATAGCTTAATTTCGGACATATATGATAGTATTTTACCTACTTTCGCACTTCTTTGTATCTAATTCTATTACTATACAAAAAACTAGCCCCACACATATATTTTTACTTAGAGAGCTGTTGTAAATCAGGTGATTTCCATCTCTTAAGGGGCTACCCCCACCCACTCACACCTGACACCTTATTAGCCAATCAAATTGTGCAAAGAATTTATATATTAATTAATAAAAAGCTTTGATATTATGTAACTTTTGATCTATCAACCCATTTTAGATGATTTAACTACCAAAATGATTCTCTCAAAGAGAGAATTCTAACAAGTCCAAAACTATTAAAATCCAATTACTAGATCATAAGATCAATCTAGATTTATATAATATTATATAGTATATTAAAATATTATATAATATTTATAGTAATACAAATCTATATTGATATTATGTTCTAGTAATTGAAACTTAATAATTTTAGGTTTGTTAGAATTCTCTCTTTGAGAGAATCATTTTGGTAATTAAATCATCTAAATTGGTCCAGTAGATCAAAAGTTATTTAATATTAAATTTAGGGAATATTGTAGTAGCGCTATAGCATTATAGTGCTATAGCACTGTGATGCGACCCTTATCATATTGAAGTAATAATAAATTAATAAAATAATTTAATAGAATAAATATTACTGTTGCACCCGGGTCATGTGTGATATATAAATAATGATTATCATAGATGATCATTGCTTTTTTTTTTGCTGTTATATGCTGTTTGCTCTAGCACGTGTACATTTTACTAACCAACTCTATTTAGGTATCCAGGATCCAAGCATTTCAGGTATTCCTATTGGAGTCAACATTCTTGAAATTGTCGCTTGTGGAGTCGTAATTTGTGAGATCGTCGCTTGTGGTGTCGTAATTTATGAGGTCGTTGCTTGTGAAGTCATAATTTATAAGGTTGTCACTTGTGGAGTCGTAATTTGTAAGGTTGTCTCGTAATTTGTGAGGTCGTCGCTTATAGAATTGCAATTTGTGAGGTCGTCACTTGTGGAGTCGTAATTTGTGAGGTCGTCGCTTGTGGAGCCGCCATTACTAGAGCTTGTGTGGTGTTGATTTCGGTGACTTCAAGGAACATTGTTGCTGGCATTTCGCTTTGGTGAATTTGTTGTTGATTTCAGTGTTGTTTCTGGATTTTCACGATTGTTAGTTCATTGTTTTGGTGGGTTTCATGAAGTTGCTTTTCATTTTCTCTTGGGGTTTCATTTAATTTGGTCATTTTCGTATATACGTTACTAATTCTTTTTTTTCAGTATTTGATCGTTATTATTGGAGTCGTCTTTGAAGTTGCTATCACTTTGTTGGTTGGTATCATCGATTTCGATAGTTCATAGTATGTCATTACTGGTGGTTTGTTTTAGTGAATTTATTTTCTAAGGTTTTGTGGTATCGATTTCAGTGTCATTTGTTAGTTCGTCATTTTGGTGGGTTTGGTAATGTTTTTGTATTAGCTTGTTGGTTTCATAGTACAACTTGTTAGTTAAAGTTAGAGTTAGGTTTATAATTGTCTATGGTTGGTTATAGTTAAGTTATGGTTAGGGTTAGGTTTATAGTTGTTCTCCAAAGTTAAAATAGTAATAATCTAGAATTATGAATTAATGCTACCAAATTGTAATAGCAGATTTACGAATTAGATCAATAGAATGATTCAATCGTCAAATCTTGCAATTTACTATCATCTGGGTTTGTATTTATCAATTTACTTGAATAATAATAAATCAGATGTTTTGGTTCGACCGGTTCTGGTTTAATTTTATTAGCTTCGAAGATTTGATTTTGAATTTTGCTAGCAACTTGATTCATTTTGCCAAACCAATAACCCACTATATTAACAATCATCATAGCAGTTGGTCGTTTATCAGGATCGTGATCCATGTAACTATTAGCTAATCTAATATAAAATTCTGGAGCATGAGTACATTCAGGTCTTGTCCCATCAATGATCTTAAATTGAAGATTAGTATCAAACGGAATTCCATCAAATGCTCTTCTTCCCATTGATATTTCAGTATAATGATTCCAAGACTGTAAATTACGGTAATCGGTAATAGTTAATAAAAATAGAGAACACTTAAACCCAATTATATTACAAAATTAAATCATACATTTTTAAGGTTAGGGTTAGCTAGGGCTCGTATGGATTAGAATTAGAAGGCTCCATAGGTAAAATCGTGTTTCTAACATGTTTTATGAATGTAAGATACTGTAGTGTGGACATTTATTTCTTGTACTTTGTATTACTTCATAGTTATGTATAATAAGCTTACATCATGCCTGTATTCTTTTGTTTTTACTGAGTAATTCGTGTAGAGATGCAGGCGGATTGTTATTACTTGCGTAACTATAATGAGTTACCTGTTAAGCCAATTTTTGCCATAATTCATCATAGCTATGCCAAGTTACTGCACCTTTGAATTCGTGTATGCTTCGCATAATCATGTGGATGGATTGTGATTGGCAGATAAGTGTATCAAAAATCGGCCGGCCAATGATGTAGAAAATCAATGAACTCAAAATTGACCTTGATCGTATCACTAGCGCACGCATCGCATAATTTGCCCTATCGCTCCTGGACACCCTAGTTTCATGCACTTGATCGTGCAACAATTACATAGTTACGTGAGATTATTTGTATTATTGTTACAACATATTATTAAATATAATAAATAAATATATAAAAAAAGTTATATATAAAACCATAGCACTATAGTGCTATGGCATTATAATACTATAACGCTATAAAATAAATCCTATATTATTAACATATTTTATATTTAAATATATACTAATCAATATAAAAATATTTTATATATAGGTTTATTCTATTAGGACCCTGAACATTTTTTATATAGGTTATAACTTGATATTGGCCAATTTCATTCTAATTTGCTAAAAATAACAAAACTATATTTACTTAAATAATTTATGATCTAGTAATCAAAACCGAATGGCCTTTTTTTTTGTTAAATGTATCTTATTAAGAGCTTCATTTTAAAAAATTTTTTATTCAAATTTGACTACTAGATACCAAGATAATTGCCAAAAACTAGTTTTTTGCTTCTCAAATTTTAGGGTTTTTGCTAAAATATGTAACATATAACCTTTGTACTAGATATCCAAAGCCCTATTTGTTAAAGTAATAAATAAATATATAAATAAATTATATAAGGGGCATGCCATTTATTACATAATTTTTTGCCATAGATACATGGTCAGAGGTAGTGATCACGTCTATATATTATATTAATCAATCAGAATTAGATAAAATAATTACACCATACATGGGTAGAGGTAGCTACTAAGTAAAAAATATTATGTAATAAATAGCACGCCCCTAATTAATAACTTGAATAAATAAATGTATATTAACATATTTATGCTTCTAATTGTTGAAGATGCTTATTAAATCTATTTTGTAATTGGTTTTTCTTTCTTTCTACCCAATTATATGGAATATAATATTCTTAATATTTACTATATAAAAGAGAATAAGCATTTGTGAAATATTATATCTCTTACACATTGCAATTTGCTCAGCTTTTTACCAATTAAATTAATCTTGAATTTGAGAATTTTTCACTTTATAAGTAGTTAAACTTAGAAATTTTTTATTATCTGAAATATTATTACAATGCAAACATTGATATAGTACAGTAGTACCCTTTTTTTGAATTTGTGAAATGCTTTTTGTATAATCTAAGCACTTCCAAAATTAGTTTTTGGTTTATAATACTTCTGATCCCAATATTTTTGTATTAAGTCTTTTGGTTTAATAATTTTAATATATTTATTTTAGTAAAATGAAATGTTTTTTTTGGTTCTATATCATTGACTTGAATCAATTGCTAGCAATTAAAACAAATTGCCATATTACTTTTGTAAACTCTAGTTTTGTAGTAATTATAATACGACAGGGTGAAACCTGAGTTTTTTAGAGTGAAACCTGAGTTTTTTAGGTTACGTTATTGATGATCAAAACAAATTCTAAAATAGAAACTAACCCTAACCCTAACCCTAACATTAATAACGCAACTTAATCAACTCAGGTTTCACTCTGTCATATTATAATTATCAAATTTATCTTAACCATATAATGCAAATAAATAAAATTATATTTAAAAAATTGTAACTAAGGAATATTTGTAAAATGCTAAAAAGATTAACTTTAAATAATATAAAAGAAATTGCTAAGCAACAAGAAGAAGTATATCTTTCAGAAAAATACATTAATAGCTCTTTATCTATGCTATAAAAATGGTCTAAAAATATAAATGAACAATATTATTTAGTAGTATAAAATATCTGAATTCATAGTGCTTATATTGTGCAGATAAAATTTGTCAAACTCTTGATATTGCTAAAATGATTGCAATTAATAAAGGTAGAAAATATATTTCAAATAAATATATTAATAGTAAATCCCATTTGTAATGAAAATGTGCCAAGAATCATAAATAGGATGCAACACTTGATAGTATAAAGCATCAAAAATTATAGTATCCATATTGTATGGGCCAAGCTAAGAATACTCTTGATATTGCTAAAATAATTGCAATTAATAAAGATGGAGAGTATAATTCAAATAAATATATAAATAGTTTGTCTTATTTGCGATAAAAATGTGCCAAAAGTAAGAGTGTAAAAAATAATAATTCATAGTGTCTTTTATGTATTAGATATAATCAAACTATTGAGAATATGCAAATTTAGCACAGAAATAGAATAGAAAATGTCTTTCAAATAATTACTAGGTTAACAGGAATAGAGATTGTACCCGTTGGGAAAACCTCTACCCGGTTACTATTAAATTACCTGGATATCTGGATAAATTACTATTTCACACAATTGCAAGTTCTACCCGGGTACAATCACTAAACAGGAACTGTTATATATGCGGAGCTGGATGTATGGTCACATAGTGATACAGTTGGGTAGATCATGTAATACAAATCACAAGGTGGACAGACAGAAAAATTCAAGTCTGAGCTTTAGTATGTACGGTCACATGGCAATGCAATTGGGTAGATCATGTAGTACAAATCATATGAACAGACAGATAGACAAAATTCAAGTCTGAGCTTTAGTATGTACAGTTACATGATTATGCAATTGGGCAAATATGTAGTATAAACAAATCACATGCCGGACAGACAGACAAAACTTGGCTATTGATTAGAAAAGAAGAGTTCTCTACTACTTTCTGGACAACAAAGATGCACATTCCAAATTAATATAGAAATGCTCTAAAGAACATATAAAGTGCTCTGTATTAAAAGGCCCATTTTTACATTTATTACATTTTGAAATAATTGAGTTTAACCATTTGTTTTGATTTTCAGACTAATCCGAGATTAATTAAATTTTATGATTTTGATTGGTTAAAGATGGCAGGTGACTATCAGATAATCTTGTGACATGTTGGCTCTACGCTATACATGAGGATGAAATTATTTCGGGTTCTAAAACCCGAAATTAAAATTTGAAGACGAAATTGTTGTTGACCTATTTTACTTCAAAGACGAAATTATTTGATACGTTTTTAAATAGACAAAATTATAAAAAACATATTTATATAAATTTTATTTGCTCTTCCTTATAAAAAATTTTAATTTTCTCTAATAAAGACGAAATAGGCCTTTTTCAAAAATCAATTTCAGTGGCATCACTACTCTATGCAGTCTCATGTAATTTTTCTTTTTATATTATCTTGATTTTTTATTATGCAAATCGACTTTCATTATTAATAATTGAAAAATATCAATCATGCCAAAATTTACATGAATTTAATAAAAATTCATTTTTCAAAAAATTGTAAAAATGGGCCCTTTTAATACAGAGCACTCCATATATGAAAGGCTATATTTGCTAACATAAAATATTATAGCTCATGGTGTCCATATTGTAGTAACAAATATATGCATGAAAATTTATACCATGAAATTATAACAAAATATCTTGAATCACACTACTATCACACTATTTAAAAATCACAGATCTGATTTTCTTAAAACCTTCAAATCCTGAGTGAATTAGAACTTGATATTTATTACTTCTAGTATAGTTTAGCTATAGAAGTACAGAGGCATCAGCATGAAAAATATATTGAATTCTTTTATAGAGGAGATCCCAATAATTTTATCAAACAGCAAGAGTAGGATCAACTCAAAAAAAAATTATCGAAAAAAACTGGATTGTTCTAAAGTGTGTTTGGTATTATGAAAACCTATATATAGTTATCCCAGAGCATCTTAAAATTGGGTCCTATTGAGTAACTCAAACTTTAAATATTCATAATAATAATACAATAAAATAAGTGTATTATTATTTGTTTCAATACACAAGTGAACATAAAGGCAAACAAAGTAAGCTCTGAAACTTTATTAACATGGCAGTTTCAAATACATTTATACTATTTTTGATAAATTATTTAAATTATTTCAAACTACTATGAGAGACTAGTGTTGCTAGCTGAAATATGCAATTTAGCCAAAAATTTAGACACTTTGGTGTCTCGACTAAGCTTGTCGGTGAAACTAATTTTTAATGGTGCACCAACAGTCAATTGATGGTGCACAGTAAAGCTGGTGAAACTAATGCACTAATAGTTATAGAAAAAGCTAATTTTCAATGGTGCACTGATAGTGTTTTGCTAGTGCACTAGTTTTTTGGTGAAACTAATTAGTTTCACCAACAAGCTTAGTCTCGACATAGCATGTTTTTTTGTCAAAATGTCAAAATCCTAAATTTGACTAAATGTCTAAATATTTAACTAAATAGATATTATATAACTAAATCTCTAAATAAATAACATTATATAGTCTAACCTCCAAAAACTGATATACTTGGTAAACAAACTTTATATCAGTTTTGAGAGGGTATTGGATTTAAAAAATCAAGTTATTTAATAGATGTAACATCACATATTATTTGAGCAATAAAAAATAAAATTGTAATTTACATGACTAAATATTAACTTTATTGAATTCATCTATAAAGTTAACTTATTTTTAATTTAAATTTTATTGTATTTAAAAGCTTAATATTGTAATTATTACATATGATCAAATTTATTGGCCGGAGCGTAGCGACGGACCCTAAGTTTCTATGCGAAGTGATACAAAAATTACCTTCCTGATGTGCTTCAATTGTAAAAATCTTGACAAATTTTACTTTTTTGATATACTTGCATATATATGATGTAAATCTTATCAGAAATGGAGTTTGGAAATTTTTTGTCTGTCCTAGAGCTTGTACCCGTATAAGCATTACCCGGGTAACCCAGTTAACACCTGTCAACCGGGTCATAGCTATCGTTAACCGGGTGACCCGGATAAGCATGATAATGTGAAATACAAACGTATGTACAGTAGGCCTCCGCATGGGCCAGGACTACCCACGGGTACCCTAAGGGTAGTACCACTAGAGCCGGGCTTGGGCATCAAATTACAAGCCCTAGGGCAGGGTAGGGCTAAGAATCGCAGGCCTTTTATTATATGGGTAGGGCTTGGGTACCAGTACTACCCGGCCCATATACCCGTAGGGTAGCCCGTTATACATGCACATGACTATCCACCAATTATAACTTACATTGATCGATAATCTTTTTTAATAATAATCCTATATACACAATATGAATAGGTTGGCTCTTTAATTTTCTTTAATTTTATTTCTATGTGTATATTTAATTTGTTGTTGATAGATTTTGAAATTGTAATTACTGCGGAAAAATAGTGTAAATGGTTTTTTTTTATAACCTCAAAATTCGTAAAAACCATCGTCGAATAAAGTGGAAACATCGAATAAAGGGAAAACGTCAAATAAAGTGGAAACGTCGAATAAAGTGGAAATGTCAAATAAAATAGTGTAAAAAATGTTTTTTTTTTACATTTTATACTATATGTATTTATGATTTATGATATACGGCAGATTATGCATTAAACGGGCTTAATAATTTTTTTATCTTTTTTTATTATTATTATTATTATTAAGCCCGTGGGTACCCATGGGTACTTGCGGGCTTTAAGGGCCGGGTAGGGTATCAATTTTGGGGCCCTAGGGTAAGGGTAAGGGCTTGGAGATTAAGTCCGTTAATAAACGGGTAGGGCTAGGGTATTACTACTACCCGGCCCTACCCGGCCCATGCGGAGGCCTAATGTACAGTACGTATGTCTGTTGGGAGTGAGGTCATTTTAAATATTATTATTTAAACCCAGTATATTTTCTGATGACCTCTAGCCGTTGGAGAATAAACTGATTATGTTACGGCTATTATCATGATTCTCGGGGCACCTGTAAAATTTGCCGAATGATTTTTAGGCCGGTTAAACTTATATATTAAATTTTATACATAAAAATTAAATAAATTTATCAGTTACCATTATCATTATACGTAGTTTTTTTTTAAAAAAAATGCATATAAGAGAATTTATAAGTTTGCATCAACCAATCAAAACAAACCGGGTTACCCGGATTATTAAGATGACCCAGTTTATAATGTTGTAAACAGGTGAGTAACCCGGAGCTTAAATTTTTTAACGGGTACAACCTCTAAAAAATTTACATACCATTAAGAGCTACCTCAATTTTGCATTAGCCAATCAAACAAACCGGGTCAACCGGGTCACCCGGGTAACCCGGATTTTTTAAAACAATCCGGTTTGTGACCCGGTAATAATCTGGTAAACGGGCGGGTTATCCGGAATTTGAAATTTATTTCGGGTACAACCTCTAGTCTGTCCGCACGCGTGTCTATATTTGTGCTTTTAATGTTACCAACATTTGCATATTAACGCGTTTGTGTAATATGATGAACATCATATGATGAGCTCCAGACATATAATGCTACGCATTAGCCTAGAGCATGATTAAAAATCCATCTGATTGGCTGTCGATCCTTATAGTAATGCCCTATATAAAAATACGATCGATCATATGAAAAGTCACAAACGAATCTGATTATATCAGATTAAATTTGCTAGAAGCAAGTAATATTGGAAAACAATATTTCTTTAAAATTTCGGTAACCGTTAATTATAAAAATTTATGACTTGCTATTTGCAAGTAAAAAAATTACATAATAAATAGCTAACGAAATTTTAAAGAAATATTGTTCTCCGACGTTACTTGCTTCTAGCAAATTTAATCTGATATAATCAGATTCGTTAGTGACTTTTCATATGATCGATCGTATTTTTGTATGGGACGTTTACCCTAATCAGCCAATGAAAATTCAAAGATCGGCAACCAATCAGATGGATTTTTAATCATGCTTTAGCATAGTAAATTTAATCGTTCTAACTGCTTTGATAATACATATTATTTAGTCGGGTAAAAATTTTTTTAAAACTAATTATATAGAAAATAGATTTTTTAAAGACTAAATTCAATAAATTAAGATAGTAAATAAAAGTATATCACATATAAGATAAATTAACGCATATTTCATATATTGCACAACTTATACGCACAAGATATAATATTTATTTATTAATTAGCTAATTTGGACATTTTGACACTATTTAGAATTTCGATATAACTTTAGTATTTCGGCATTACTTGAATTTCGACATGCTAAATGTTGAAAGTTGAAATATTTCGACAAGCTTATAATAATTACAGCTAACAACACTAAGAGAGCCTAGTGCATTTCGCAAAATAATGCAGAACATAATTAACGATTTGCGTATATTATACAAGGGCGCGTTTTTTTTTCATGTACTTCCATATTCTCAAATATATATTATTAATGTTTTTTCTTTTTCGATCTCTTGCTAATTTCTTTTTTTGCATCAATAGATTCTTCTAGAATAAATACAAAAATATTAAATAAAGTTATCGGCAACCAATGCAACATTACAATAACATTTTTTGTACATACGTTGAAGTAATTCTTTGAACTCATATACAGCTCCATCATACTCCCAATACCACGGCACTTGATTTTTCTCGCCATTTGACATTGCTTCTTTCAAAGAATTTCCGAGTGGCCACAACAACTGACATTCTTCCTCCCATTGAAACACACGACCATAGCAATCCAAAAAAATCATTCCATTTTCAATCTCCCCAATGATAATTATATGATCAAACCCGAATTGTGCAACATTTGTCATATAATAGGTAAGCTCTTTTGGATCATCACTATTAACAAGAAGCTCGCACCCAATAGAAGATGCAAGATGACGACGGCTAGATTCATCTTTAAACGTGTCAACTACCATAAGTGTACTATTGCGAAGTGATTCATCTTGTTCAATACGATCTGACATTTGAGACATGGTTCTGAGATCTTCAATTGTTCTCCTGGTCTCCTCGGTAATGCAAGGGTGCGCGAGAACAAAATGACACGGTTTCTTCTTGATTTCCTTTGTCCACGTAGTATTTCCCAGGGTACCGATTCGGCACAGTTTCCCAGAGGATGTCTGCAATAAATGGATTGCGCTTGGGTCAGGGCAATATTTGAAGCCTTCTGCAATATCAGCATCGTTTTCACCCTTGACGCTGGTGCCACTACCGCATTGTGTCTTAGCGTTGTTTGCGACGGTGGTGAAGGTCCGCAACGAATCGACACACCGAACATGTACCTCTTCACTTTTCCCTTGCGTTGTGAATACGTGAGATTTACTTTCCGAGGGCGGTGTATTGTATTTGGTTCCATTCTTACTATCTCCTCGGCTAAGCATTCCAGACTCTTTGCAAGATATTTCTTCTGCTCTTGTAATGTTGCTTTCCTGGAAGGTTGACTGATATAATATGTCCAAAGAAGGCATATCACATCCCATACTGTTATCATTAGAATCGGTCGAAATCGAGGCGGGGTCACCATCTTGCCCTTGGGACCGAACGGAATAATGGTTCCTTGAAGCCTACATAAAAAATTTTTTTTATTAACCACCTAACAAAATTCTAATACGTGCACTGCTTCGCTTTAACCTTTCTCCTTTCTTGTGAAAAATACCTGAAAGGTTCGATAAATTCCGTTTTTAGCTGTCTCATCCATTGTTCTTGCAAATTGTCTAACCAACTTGAAAGTAAAAAGTATTCAGTGCAAAATGGAAAGGCGAAAAGCGAAACTTGTTCGAAACTTAACTTATTTGTCATATACATGTATAAGCAGATTGTGTAACTGATTATGAGCATCCAATACCTTCGTATCTCGCACGTCATGTGACTCGGGTTACACAAAATGCAAGATTTTTTGGACACCACTAACTTACTATAAAAGTTGTAGTTAGCTTGAGCGCGAATCAATGAAAATATGTAATACAAGGTGATAAAGATCGATTCGAATATAATGAATAATAAAAAAAAAAATGAAGCATGTAACAATAAAGAATTATTTTTATAAATACCAATGAATAAGATCAATGAAATATCAATGTGATTAGTGAATTGACGTCCCAAGATTTGTACAGTAAAAACGGCTTTAAAATAAACCAATTATATTAACCAACCGTTAGCCAGCCGCTTATTCATGATTTTGATCGGTTGGTTCAGTCAGCCGATCAAATCTGTGGCTTAAATCACTTATGTTCAGGATCGATGGTTTTGATTCAAAGCTACGTGCGTACGTACTTAGAACGCTATAATTGCAAATCAACCCACTTTTTCCTTTTCCTTCCACATACATGAGTATATACTGTTTCCTTGCAAATTTTCTTAGACTGTCCCTGTTTACGCCAATTGCTCTATTTGATGATCTCTAAACTTTTGTCAATCCTTCGATCTTTTGCTTTAGCCTCGCCGTTATATCATGTTGACGTTTATTAGAACGGAGGATCTACGAAAATCATGAGCATAGCAGAAGTTTGTTTTGATTGGCTAAAATTACTATGGTTGGCAACGATCTTTTTTTTTATAGTCAATTGTAATTTTTAAGTACTTTTATAAGTAAAAATATGAAAAAAATTTTTTTGTAATACAAACCGAAAAACCAACTTGAGTCGTTGATATTTTACCATGGGGAGCAGTAGCAGGGCCAGCATACCACAGAAATCACGGAATCAGATTGTAAACACGGAATGCAGAGATATATAACAGAAATATCACAGAAAGTAGAGAAAGTAGGATTTATAACACGAACTATAATTTTTTTTATATAGTTAAATATAATTTCTGAAAAATCCCAGTGTAGAAATTAAATAACCCTAAAATACGAGCATGGTGGAGTTAAGAATTTAGATTTTGTCACGGATGGGAATTGACTATTTATCACCGCAGAAAATCACTGGTCCTGTTGCAATAGTTTCAAAAACTAGATGAGAAATGAAAGTTTTGAAAGGTTGGAAGGTGCTTCGGTGACCTAAGCAATTAGTAAATGGAAGTTGCAAGATTTTGTCTCAACTAGTTCTACTTGTTTTCTAGAAGTAAAAAGTACTATGTATTTTAGAACTAATTTTCCAAATTCTATTTTTTTATTATATTTAGGCCATGAGTAGTTTATAAATACATGTACAACATTTTATAGTAGCAGTGTTTAGAAATGTTCGTGTATGTTATTCAGCAGATTGTGTTGCGAAACTTAGAGTAATTGTTGTTAATAAATAGTGTACTTATTGCGAAACGAATAATATTTTATACATTGTGGAATATAAATTAGTTATTAAGAATATATTGTAAGACACAATATGCGTCTTTAGAAAGTATTTGACTAATTTTTGAAAGTTTCGTGAAGCAATATTCCAAAAACTAGATGAGAGGTGAAGATTTTGAAAGGTCGGAAAGTGGTTCAGCAGTCTAAACAATTGTAAGTGAAATTGAAAGTTTCTGTTCAACTAGTTTTGGTTGTTTTTTTACAAGCAAAAAGTATTGGCTTGAACTAATATTCTGAACTATTTTGGACCGTATTTTAATATTTTTTATTATATTTTATATATTTAGATATATAGTTTATGAATATGAGTTTATAATACAATAATTGATAGTAATAGCAATGTTTAGGAATGGTCACATACAGTATTCGTTATTTAATGGACATTTATATGTATTTACCGCGAAAATAAAAACCTTGTAAAATCTAAATTAAAGTTATGAATTAGTGTATTATAAAATTATAATAAGCTTATGTCTTTAGAGATAATAAAAGTTTTTATCCGGAATGAGCCGGTACTCTATCCGGGGTATTTTTCTATTTTTTCTTACGGTTAATTCTGTAATTTAAAAATGTTCATATTATTATATATAAGCATCACTATTAATATAAAACAATCGCTAAAACCATTAATAACCTACTTTGAACAATTTCAAAGAACAAAAAAATAATTTATGCAAGATCAGGGAGCTTCTTTTGGTATATCGTTCTGATTGCTATTCACAACAGCTCTGATATACTCTCTGAATGCATCAATTAAGTTTCTTAAAATTGGTTTTATCGTGCAAGGAAATATAATAATAATTATAAATAATATTGTAATATAAGTCATTGCTATCATAATTATTTCGGCAATTCCAACATTCGAAAGCAACTCGTTTAAAAATGCATTTGTTTCAGGAATGTTCATGCTTGAAAATTATTCAATAAAAAAATTAAACACGAAAGGCGCTTTTATATTTTTCCTGGAATCTAGTCAAAAACTTTAAGTATATGCTAGTCAAAAGATTATACGATTAACAAAAGTTTTTGAAAGGTATTGATTAATAAGTGGTTGTTAAAAAAAAAACAATTATCTCTGTGATCTTAAAGTTTTTAGTTGGAAAATAAGGATTAGACTTTGCATTTAATTTGCACTTAGTCAATTCAACCAATTTGGCGGTTAAGAGTAGGGGTTTTGGTTTATTCTTTAACAAAAGGAAACCAACTCACAATCGTCTTTATTTATACTTTTTTCCTAACGCTAATACGGTCGTTATTAGTCACGCATTTCACCACGATCTACTACTATATTTAGTAATTGACGGTGGATTTAGCAAGGTAATATTACATCACTTTTCTTTTAAATATAAACCTAATCGTAAGTACACCAGTAGTACACCATCGAAGAGTTATATTTGGAGCGAATAATTAAGGGGTCGTCTAAAGCCAGGTGCGTTCACGTGATAGAAAGCCAATCAAATCGTAAAATTTGATTTTTACGGATCAGCCCGACGAGACAAAAACAAAGAAAAAAAGTGAAAAACACCGAAAATACAAAAAACAAGTGTCTAAACCTGTCTAGGAGCATTAATAAAAAATGTCGGGAAGACAATTTTACTTATAAGTCAAGCCTAACCCTAACCCCTAACTAACCCTTACCCTAATTTTAATTAAATAATCAAAACCATATAAACGCACCTGGCTTTAGCCATCCCCATAATTAAGATATATCGCGGTGCGGTTACGAAATGTATACATCATGGAACGATTTTAAAGATACACAATCAGCTCTAAGGACACCCACAAATTTCTAAATTTAACAGTCAAAGTAATTAAATTCGAGTATCTATTGAGTATCTATTGAGTATCTATCGAGTATCTATCGAGTATCTATCGAGTATCTGTCGAGTATCTATCGAGTATCTATCGAGTATCTATTGAGTATTTATCGAGTATCTATTGGAGCATTTTTATTATTATAGAATTCACTTTCAATGATTTTTCGTAAAAAAAAAAAAAAAAAAAAAATTAACATATTCACCTCCATAGAAGATAATATTAGGAATATGGATATTCGAAACTAAAAAATATATGGATTTGGTTAGTTTCCAGTCTTCAGATCAGTGTACCAAGAAACAAAAACCATATATTTGAATTATAAAAAGTTTATAATCATAAAAAATGAATAAAGAATATCAATTCAGCTTCTTGGTTGATACCAAACCAGCTTTCCGTGTTTGCGCTTTTCGGAAACGATCACATGATTCAAATTCAAGTGATCGACAATTTAAACTTCCATTTCCAGGGGATGGCTAAAGCCAGGTACATCACGAGATTACCCGATTTTTCCGATTTTTCCGATTTTTAATTAGGATTAGGGTTAGGGTCCGGGTTGGGTTAGGGTTAGGTTAGGAGGTGGTTTTTATATAGTAAAATCGCATTTCCGACACTTTTACTTAGTCAAACAAGACGGTTTGGATAGCCATTTTTTATATATTTCGTGTTTTTGTCTTTGCCGTCTCGCTTTGTTTTGTTCGGACTGATCCGGGTTATATATCGGGTAATTTCGTGATGTACCTGGCTTTAGCCTACCCCCATTTCCAGGGGACGTCTAAAGCGGAGTAGATTCTTATAATATATTTTATCGAATTAACTTTAGGGTTAGGGTCATCTTAAGTTAGGGTTAGAGAGATTCTTAGGTTATAATATATAAGCAAAATTGCCTTCCCGACATTTTTAATTAAAACACCAAGGTAGGTTTGGACTGCCATTTTTTGTATTTTTCAAGGTTTTCGCTTCGCTTTTTTGTTTGCTTCGCCGAAGATCATCAAAATTCGATGATTTGATTGGCCAATTGTCACGTGATTCTACTCCGCTTTAGACGACCCATTTCCACCAGAAATCAATTCTCGAGATTTGGTTATTTTACACCCCGATGGGCGAATTCCTAAACCTCCTAATGCCTTCATTATTTATCGAAAATTATTGTTGAAACAGCTGGTTACAACTTGCCAATGAATATTATTTTTTCAATAGCATCTCAACCATGGAAACAAGAATCGAATTAAGTAAAAAATAAATATAAGAGAATTGCAAAAGAAGCTTCTAATTATTGGTTTCCTAAAATGAAAATTGAAAAGAAGAGAAACCATAATGTCATTTGATAAACCTTCTACTCGTAAAGTTAGAATACCTATGAATCTATTAATAAATCTATTAAAAAATCCATTAAAGAAAAACAACTTGAGTCTCTTACTGTAGAGCCTGAATTTAATTTGTTACCTGAAACAACCGACGTCAACAATTTAATTTATTTGCATATTGGGCAGATTTCTTTGAATATCCAAGTCCCAAGTTATCAACAATTTCTAGTGACTACTCTCCTAATATAATTGAAGAATTTGAATTTGACTTAGAATCTTCTGCACAATGCTTTGATTTACCAATTCAACAAAATCAACAAGTCAATGAAAATATAATAAATAACTTTTTATTCATTGATGAAAACCAATCTCTTATTAATGAAAGTCAATATGGACTTGGAACTTTTGGTTTCTCTAGCGAAACTTTAGAAACTATTCAAATGTTCAATACATAAAATATGTTTAACTTGGTCGATGAGACATCTTATGATCAATTATTAAGTACAACAATAAATCAAGATTATTTAAATGATACATTAATTTCTTATGGGATGGGTTTTGATCATTCATTTTAAAAAATTATTATAAGATTAATTCATGTTTATGAAATTTAATACATAAATTAAGCTTTATAAGATATTATTTTCATTAGACTTATGCAACCAAATATTATATTATTTTAGAAACTTACTTAAAACCTTATGTTGATTTTTTTATGCGACATTACAAAAAAATAATTATAAAAAAAATTATAAACTTATGCGATATTAAAAAACTTAAAAAACAATCTTAAATATAGAATTTTCCAATTTTTATAATTTTTATTTGTATAATATATATTACACATTATTTAATAATATAAATTTTTAAAAATAAAAATAAAATAATCTTTAAAGGTAAAAGTTAACTAACTGATGTACGCGCATAAGTGAACTTTATGTTAATGATATTGCCTCCGTCAGACATTTTTGTAATCTATAATACAAGTTTCAAACTATATTACTTATATTTTGTGCAATGTTTTATTAAGTTCAACCATTACTGCTCCTAATTTAAATAATTTTTATAATTTAGACTATACAATTAATTTGGCGTCAATAAATGCATATGTCATGAATGCTGTTTTATCATGCGATCCTTCAATAATTTTTTTTTTTTTTTTTTTTTTTTTTTTTTTTTTTTTTTT
>QKWP01000057.1:240381-256203 GCA_003550325.1 Gigaspora rosea | reverse complement strand
ATCGTTGGTGGATGCGATTGCATCTTGGTAGGTAGTCGGTTGGATGTCAGACATAGGTTCTGGGCGGTTCTCAGGATGAGACGCCATAGTTGAGAAGAAGTTTTGGAATACTTCTGGTGTCGAAAGTATAGGTGTTCCTTTTCTTTTACTTATGTTTACTTATAGTAGCTAGTAGCTAATGGAGTGAGATAGTTCGTTCCCTAGCCCTTAGGGCGACTTTAATTAGTAATACTAGACTGAAAAACTTTTTCGCTATTGTTTATTTGTTTGTTTATGTGATTTGCAGGATGTACCGGAAAGAGTTCTCTTTAAAATCAATCCTTCAATAATTTGCTTTTTATTATGAATTTTAATCAAACTTAAACTCTTTATGGATATCTAAACACCTCAATTGATACCATGAAATTTGAATGGTTAATGCCTATAATTTCAGGTGGTAGTTCAAATATTATTTTACCTTGATCCTCATTAGAACTTATGTTTTCATTGTATTTAGTGCATCTGGTAAACATAGCGTAGTGAGATTAAAATAAAAAAATTAATTTTAACATAGGGTGTCATTAATTGTTATCTATATTAATTGTTCAATATAGTTTATTATACTGAATAAGTCGTTACGAATAATAAGTTACAATTAGTTTTTGTTAACGATTTTTGTAATCTCATTATGCTATGTTTTGATTTGATTGATGATGCCTGATATTATTACAATTCAAATCTATATTTATATTTTAGATATATATATACTGAATAAATTATACAAATAAAGTTTTTCTTCTTAACGCAAGTCAAAAAAATAATTATGGATGGTAATAATCAGTTTCACTTATCGACTTCCAAGATTCATCATCTATTAATATTAATGCAATTATTGGAGTCATATTTGGATTGCAAGGTTTATAATATTATCAACTGCTGTAGGTGTCATGGCATCGCCCATAAAAAAAATATAACCATGTCATAATTAAATCAGGAGCACGGAGCTGTTCTAGTATTGACTAGAAAAAAACTGTAGCTAACGTGATAGATAATCATGTGATAAGATATCAAAGCTCGCTTTCTACCGTAAAGGTTATATAAAAGATCCTCTTGGATAGCAGACACTCCATGAATTAGAGCCGTGTACGAACCACAAGATCTCTATTAAATAAATGCAGATGTTTTTAAAAATCTAGGTTGTTTATAATAAAGCAAAGTACAGTACGTATGTACTGTTACGGGGGAAATGGAAAAGCTTTATTTGTACGATGCAAAAGATGATAAAAGGCAGCTCGCCAGAGGTGTGACTTGGTGATTTAACCCGATTTAGTATAAACATGACCTGTGTATTAACATTAGTCCGAGTTTATTATATATTTTATTGATTTAATTATAAGATAATCCGAAGATTACTGCGCAGAAGAGCTAAAACAACCACTTTACACATATTATGGGAATCGGGAATCTAACATCATACGTTATTCTATGAATGCTATAGAAACTACGAACTAGAACATATGTTATTCTACCTCATACGACTTTATCATGCCATATGTATCAGACGATAAATGGTATGAAATCACCCCACACAACGAGACTATGCATGATCGATTATGCATGATCGGTCACGAATTGTGGCGCAGTATTAATGATCATCCGATATTACGTTTACCCCGTGAAGTACTTTAGCATTTACCTTGTTACAATATAAACGCTCAGCTGTATTATAGGTTTTAAAATCGGAGGAATTTAACAAATCCGGTGTTACTATCAAAAGAAGAGCAGTCAAACTATTCGCCAGAATAGTCTCATAACGAATACAAGTACCGTAGTGCGCTGACCAAAGTACCCCTTTTTCAATACTCCTAATTGCAAAATACCCAGTGCAAGCACAAGATCTCTATTAATTAAATATATATTTTTTTAAATTTTTAGACTGCTTATTGTAAGTATGAAATGTGTAAATGCTTAAAATGTTTTTTCTTGCGGCACATGTATAATATACTCCGGTCTTTTGTAAGTTTTTTGACGAGTATTTTGTATTAGACCCGGGTCTTTTGGTCAGTGCACTACAGTATATATGTAAGGTGAAATCAAAAAAAAAACAATAAATACGCTAATACAATATAATGAAAAATCACTCAGACATCTTTATTATAAAGGAGGAATCATTCAGATAGAACCTAAAGATACAATCAAGGCAATTACATCGGTCTTTTATACATGTTAGCTACTTAGAATTTCCCAATACATTCATCGGGTTAACTTCCTTCCACCATTACTAATACTTATTTCCCTTAACACCATTTAAACTTTCCCTCGCGTCTCTATCTAATTGAAGACTTATTACACCTGATTTATTAATATCCAACATTCCTTTATTATCGCTTCATCAGGCTAGTAAATTCTCAATAAATATGTGAATTAACATTAGCAATTCAAATGACGCGACCATACCTCTTAGTTGGGCGCGGCATAGTCAGTATCAATATTGGGGGCGTTTTGGATGTTGAGGATCTATAGTATATCTTAATTTAACGAACATATATGAAATAACGTAGGTGTCATAATTTAAGAAGGGATGAACGATGATCATGGTCAAAGGTTTGACGGGGATCGAAATAAGGCGATCGGATCATAATGTGCAGGAACCAAAGAACAGGGGCGATGATGGAAATGATCATAAAGTGTTTTTATGATGGTAATACTGGGTCTTGTATATGACTTTTTACGGTAGTTAATTATGTATACGTAGCAATATTGAATATTTTTTGCTTGAAAGTGTTAGAAACAGAGTAATTACTCAACATTATAAGAATGGCCAGTTCAGTTAAATTAATTATTAGAATTTATCGTCGATATAAAGGCAAAGTAATTCTTAATATCTTTAATATCTTGATAATTCTAATACAGATATACCGGTAGATAAAATCATAGAATATATCATAAAATAAAAACAATTCAATATTAAAGCTTTAGAGACATGGCCTTATTTCAGTTGTTGCTAAGTACTTAATAATAAACAACTATAGCTTATAAGTGCATTTATAGCCTAGCTTTCATCATTTTTCGATAATGATTTCGAACTTTAATATTGACGTAAGCTACGTTTTTTTTTTTTATGGACTATTATCAACTTTTGTTATTCGTATTATTAAAAGATGAGCAATTATTTTTGAATCTAGAAACGAAATGAATAAAAAGATGTATACAATCAACTATATATCGAGCCAACCAGCGGTCACCTCTACAAATTTTATTCGATGGAAAAATGTAGTCATTAAGCTTTGAGTGATTGAACGACTTACTAATATACTACTATATTTAGTACATTGACGGTGGGTTTAGCAAAGTAATATTACATCACTTTTCTTCTAAATAGAAATCTAATCGTAAGTACACCATTGAAGAGTTATATTTAGAATGAAAAATTAAGATATGTCGCGGTGCGGTTACGAAATGCATACATAATGACACAATTTTAAAGATACACAATCGGCTCTAAGGACGCCCACAATTACTAAATTTAACAGTCAAAGTAATTAAAACAGAAGATAGTATTAGTAATTTGGAATATGGATATACTAAATTAAAAAATATAAATATAGTATGGATTTGGTTAGTTTACAGTCTTCAGATCAGTATACCAAGGAACAAAAAACCTATATTTGAATTATAAAAAAGCTTATAATTATAAAAAATGAATAAAGAATATCAATCCAGCTTCTTGGTTGATACCAAACCAGCTTTCCGTGTTTGCGCTTTCATAAATTCTGGGAACAATCACATGATTCAAAATCAAGTGATCGACAATTCACAAATCATTAAACTTCCATTTCCACCAGAAATCAATTCTCGAGATTTGGTTATTTTACACCCCGATGGGCGAATTCCTAAGCCTCCTAATGCCTTCATTATTTATCGAAAATTATTTGTTGAAACAACTCGTACTAGTGGTTACAACTTGCCAATGAATATTATTTCTTCAATGGCATCACAATCATGGGAACAAGAATCGAATGAAGTAAAAAATGAATATAAAAGAATTGCAAAAGAAGCTTTTAATTATTGGAATGAACTATTTCCTAAAATGAAAAC
This sequence comes from Gigaspora rosea, assembly GCA_003550325.1. Taxonomy (NCBI): domain Eukaryota; kingdom Fungi; phylum Glomeromycota; class Glomeromycetes; order Diversisporales; family Gigasporaceae; genus Gigaspora; species Gigaspora rosea. The sequence continues at coordinate 252,126 of QKWP01000057.1, read as the reverse complement.
TGAAAAGAAGAGAAACCAATGGAAAATGGTTTCATTTGATAAACCTTCTACTCGTAAAGTTAGAATGCCTAAACCTATGAAATCTATTAATAAATCTATTAAAAAATCCATTAAAAATAAACAACTTGAATCTCCTACAGTAGATTCTGAATTTAATTTGTTACCTGAAACGACTGGCGCTAACAATTTAGATTTATTTGCAGATTGGGCAGATTTCTTTGATAATCAAAATGTCTATCCAAGCCCAGATTTATCAACAATTTCTAGTGATTACTCTCCTAGTATGATTGAAGAATTTGAATTTGACTTAGAATCTTCTGAACAATGCTTTGATTTACCAATTCAACAAGATCAACAAGTTAATGAAAATATTATAAATAACTTTTTATTCATTGATGAAAACCAAACTCCTATTAATGGAAATCAATGTGGATTCGGAGTTTTTGATTTCTCTAATGAAACTTTAGGAACCATTCAAATGCTCAATACACAAAATATGTTTAACATAGTTGATGAGGTATCTTATGATCAATTATTAAGTACAACAATAAATCAAGATTATTTAGATGATACATTAATTTCTTATGAGATGGGTTTTGATCATTCATTTTAAAAAATTATTATAAGATTAATTCATGTTTATGAAATTTAATACATAAATTAAGCTTTGTAAGATAGTCTTTTCATTAGACTTATACAACCAAATATTATGTTATTTTAGAAACTTACTTAAAACCTTATTTAATTTTTTTATGCAACATTACAAAAAAATAATTATGAAAAAAATTATGAACTTATGCGATATTAAAAAAACTTAAAAAACAATCTTAAATGTATATATAGACTTTTTAGTATAGAAGTTTCCAATTTTTATAATTTTTATTTGTATAATATATATTACATATTATTTAATATTTAATAATATAAATTTTTAAAAATAAAAATAAAATAATCTTTAAAGTTTAAAAGTTAACTAACTGATGTACGCGCATAAGTGAGCTTTATGTTAATGATATTGCTTCCGTCAGACATTTTTGTAATCTATAATACAAGTTTCAAACAATCACTTATATTTTGTGCAATGTTTTATCAAGTTCAACCATTACTTAATCGAAAACTTCTAATGTAAATAATTTTTATAATTTAAACTATACAATTAATCCGGCATCATACGAAAAAATTAGTCAATAAATACATATGTAAAAAAAGAAAAGCTTCATGAATGCTGTTTATCATGCGATCCTTCAATAATTTGCTTTTTATTATGAATTTTAATCAAAACTTAAACTTTTTATGGATATCTAACACCTCAATTGATACCATGAGATTTGAATGGTTAATGCCTATAATTTCAGGTGGTAGTTCAAATATTATTTTACCTAGATCCTCATTAGAACTTATGTATTTAGTGCATCTGGTAAACTTTAATCATCATCAATCAAAACATAGTTAAAATTGTTAATAAAAAATTAATTTTAACATGGGGTGTCGTTGGTTATTATCTATATTAGTTGCCCGACATAGTTTATTATACTGAATAAGTTGTTACGAATAATATGTTACAATTAGTTTTTGTTAACGATTTTTATAATCTCATTATGCTACGTTTTGATTTGATTGACGAGGTCCGATATTATTATAATTCAAATCTATATCTGATATTTATATTTTAGATATAACTTATATACAGAATAAATTGCACAAATAAAGTTTTTCTTCTTAACGCAAATCAAAAAATAATTATGAATGGTAATCAGTTTCACTTATCGACTTCCAACACTTTATTAATGCAATTATTGGAGTCATATTGGATTGCAAGGTTTATAATATTAATAATATTTTCAACTAGCTGTCATGGTATCGCCCATAAAAAAATATAACCATGTCATAATTAAATCAGGAGCACAGGGCTGTTCTAGTATTGACTAGAAAAAAAACTGTAGCTATGATAGTGATAGATAATCATATGATAAGATATCAAAGCTCGCTTTCTACCGTAATGGTTATATAAAAGATCCTCTTGGATAGCAGACACTCCATGAATTAGACCCGTGTACGAACCACAAGATCTCCATTAAATAAATGCAGATGTTTTTAAAAATCTAGGTTGTTTATAATAAATGCAAAGTACTTTAGCATTTACCTTGTTACAATATAAACGCTCAGCTGTATTATAGGTTTTAAAATCGGTGGAATGTAACAAATCCGGTGTTACTATCAAAAGAAGAGCAGTCAGACCATTCGCCAGAATAGTCTCATAACGAATACAAGTACCGTTGTGCACTGATCAAAGTACCCTTTTTCAATACTCCTCATCGGTGCAAAGCTCTCTATTAATTAAATATAGATTTTTTTAAAATTTTTAGACTGCTTATTGTAAGTGTAAAATGTGTTAATGCTTAAAATTTTTTTCTTGCGGCACAGTTTTGGTCAGTGCACTACGGTATATGTGTAAGATGAAATCAGCTAATACAATATAATGAAAAATCACTCAGACATCTTTATTATAAAGGAGGAATCACTCAGATAGAACCTAAAGATACAATCAAGGCAATTACATTGGTCTTTTATACATGTTAGCTACTTAGAATTTCCCCAATACATTCATCGGGTTAACTTCCTTCCACCATTACTAATACTCATTTCCCTTAACACCATTTAAACTTTCCCCTCGCGTCTTTATCTAATTTAAGACTTACACCTGATTTATTAATATCCAACATTCCTTTATCATCGCTTCATCAGGCTAGTAGATTCTCGATAAATATGTGAAAGCCTAGCATTAACATTAGCAATTCAAATGACGCGATCATACCTCTTAGTTGGGCGCGGCATAGTCAGTATCAATGTTGGGGGCGTTTTGGATGTTGAGGATCTATAGTATATCTTAATATAACGAACATATATGAAATAACGTAGGTGTCATAATTTAAGAAGGGATGAACGATGATCATGGTCAAAGGTTTGACGGGGATCGAAATAAGGCGATCGGATCATAATGTGCAGGAACCAAAGAACAGGGGCGATGATGTAAATGATCATAAGTGTTTTTATGATGGTAATATCGGGTCTTGTATATGACTTTTTACGGTAGTTAATTATGTATACGTAGCAATATTGAATATTTTTTGCTTGAAAGTGTTAGAAACAGAGTAATTACTCAACATTATAAGAATGACCAGTTCAGTTAAACTAATTATTAGAATTAATCGTTGATATAAAGGCAAAGTAATTCTTAATATCTTTAATATCTAATACAGACATACCGGTAGATAAAATCATAGAATATATCATAAAATAAAAACAATTCAATATTAAAGCTTTAGAGACATGGCCTTATTTCAGTTGTTGCTAAATACTTAATAATAAAAAACTATAGCTTATAAGTGCATTTATAGCCAACTTTCATCATTTTTCGATAATGATTTCGAACTTTAATATTGACGTAAGCTACGTTTTTTTTATGGACTATTATCAACTTTTGTTATTCGTATTATTAAAAGATGAGCAATTATTTTTGAATCTAGAAACGAAACGAATAAAAAGATGTATACAATCAACTATATATCGAGCCAACCAGCGGTCACCTCTACAAATTTTATTCGATGGAAAAATGTAGTCATTAAGCTTTGAGTGATTGAACGACTTACTAATATACTACTATATTTAGTACATTGACGGTGGATTTAGCAAAGTAATATTACATCACTTTTCTTCTAAATAGAAATCTAATCGTAAGTACACCATTGAAGAGTTATATTTGGAATGAATAATTAAGATATGTCGCGGTGCGGTTACGAATTGCATACATAATGACACGATTTTAAAGATACACAATCGGCTCTAAGGACGCCCACAATTACTAAATTTAACAGTCAAAGTAATTAAAACAGAAGATAGTATTAGTAATTTGGAATATGGATATACGAAATTAAAAAATATAAATATAGTATGGATTTGGTTAATTTACAGTCTTCAGATCAGTATACCAAGTAACCAAAAACCTATATTTGAATTATAAAAAAAGCTTATAATCATAAAAATGAATAAAGAATATCAATCCAGCTTCTTGGTTGATACCAAACCAGCTTTCCGTGTTTGCGCTTTCATAAATTCTGGAAACAATCACATGATTCAAAATCAAGTGATCGATAATTCGCAACTCATTAAACTTCCATTTCCACCAGAAATCAATTCTCAAGATTTGGTTATTTTACACCCAGATGGGCGAATTCCTAAACCTCCTAATGCCTTCATTATTTATCGAAAATTATTTGTTGAAACAACTCGTACTAGTGGTTACAACTTGCCAATGAATATTATTTCTTCAATGGCATCACAATCATGGGAACAAGAATCGAATGAAGTAAAAAATGAATATAAGAGAATTGCAAAAGAAGCTTTTAATTATTGGAATGAATTATTTCCTAAAATGAAAACGGAAAAGAAGAGAAACCAATGGAAGATGGTTTCGTTTGATAAACCTTCTACTCGTAAAGTTAGAATGCCTAAACCTATGAAAACTATTAATAAATCTATTAAAAAATCCATTAAAAATAAGCAGCTTGAATCTCCTACAGTAGAACCTGAATTTAATTTGTTACCTGGCATCAACAATTTAGATTTATTTGCAGATTGGGCAGATTTCTTTGATAGTCAAAATGTCTATCCAAGCCCCGATTTATCAACAATTTCTAATGATTACTCTCCTAATATGATTGAAGAATTTGAATTTGACTTAGAATCTTCTGAACAATGCTTTGATTTACCAATTCAACAAAATCAACAAGTTAATGAAAATATAATAAATAACTTTTTATTCATTGATGAAAACCAAACTCCTATTAATGGAAATCAATGTGGATTCGAAGTTTTTGATTTCTCTAATGAAACTTTAAGAACCATTCAAATGCTCAATACACAAAATATGTTTAACATAGTTGATGAGATATCTTATGATCAATTATTAAATACAACAATAAATCAAGATTATTTAAATGATACATTAATTTCTTATGAGATGGGTTTTGATCATTCATTATCATAAGATTAATTTATGTTTATGAAATTTAATACATAACTTAAATTTTATAAGATATTATTTTTATTAGACTTATGCAACCAAATATTATGTTATTTTAAAAACTTGCTTAAAACCTTATGTTAATTTTTTATGCAACATTACAAAAAAATAATTATGAAAAAAATTATGAACTTATGCGATATTAAAAAACTTAACAATCTTAAATGTATATATAGACTTTTTAGTATAGAAGTTTCCAATTTTTATAATTTTTATTTGTATAATATATATTACATATTACTTAATAATATAAATTTTTAAAAGTAAAAATAAAAAAATCTTTAAAGTTTAAAAGTTAACTAACTGATGTACGCGCATAAGTGAACTTTATATTAATGATATTGCTTCCGTCAGACATTTTTGTAATCTATAATATATGTTTCAAACTATATCACTTATATTTTGTGCAATGTTTTATCAAGTTCAAACATTACTTAATCGAAAACTCCTAAGGCCATACAAAATTATATACCTGGTTTTCATATCATGTGACGGTGGTCAGTGACGCAGGTGCGCGGCTTTTTTTTTTTATAATAAAAATTTTTTTATTAAAGCTTATTATCCCACGATTCAAATACCCGATATGGGCTTTTGACGTTATTTGTAACGTTAGCAACACTAAATCTCGTTTATACACGACGGTAATATAATATCCACCCTAGTATTGATATTACCATAAAATGGCTGGATACAAGACCCGGTTTAAACCCTTTAATATACCTGGTATAGTATACAACTGAGAGTTTATACCACATAGTGTAAAAAAAATATACACTTTGCGGGCTATCTAGATTCTTAAAAAGACCACATTTAATTAAAGTCTTTTATAGCGCAACACTTAGAATGAGCATGCTATGTTGTTTGTATTACTATCTTGTTATAAATTAATTATAGTGTTATTTAATGCATTTCAAATTTTTATCGATTTCGTATTGCACTTCTAATAAAGATCGTAATAACAATAAGATAGAATTAATTATTTTTTTATTTTTAATAAAGAAATTTCGTTCGCATTAAATTTGATCTTTGTAAATTAGCCAATCATATGAACGACATCCTATGAGGCATATCTGCTTTGTCAGATAATTATCGAATGGAGAATTTTTATTGGCTGACTATATTAAAAAAAAATTTTCCAACTCCCACTTTGCCGACGCGGGCGGGATATGAAAACCAATTATAAAAATTATTACATTAAATGTAAATAATTTTTATAATTTAAACTATACAATTAATCCGGCATCATACGAAAAAATTAGTCAATAAATGCATATGTAAAAAAGAAAAGATTCATGAATGCTGTTTTATCATGCGATCCTTCTTCAATATATTAATAATAACATTTTAATTCTCATATATTTATAATACATTAATAGCGTATTTGATGTTGATACAAATATATAAACACACAACTATCAAGCATGCATAATTAGTAAAAAATAAAAAAAAAAGTTTAATAACGAAAACTTTTCTTAAAGCTTATAAAGAAACAAAACACTTACCGGTATGTCTTACATCAAAATATGTATGTAAATAGTTTTTCACCTCTCTAAATAATACACTTTCCCTCAATCTTAAACGTATAGAGATCTTTTCTTTAAATTCTCATCTACATTAGTTTAACATGAAACGCGATTAGAAGATTTGACTACACGTTGCAAAAGTGATGAGGCTATATTTAGCCATCTCTTTTGCTGTATAGTTCTATATGATATACAGTATATTTTTCTTTAGATTATTTATGGCATTTGCTTTTTATTATGAATTTTAATCAAAACTTAACTCTTTATGGATATCTAAACACCCAATTGATACCATAAAATTTGAATGGTTAATGCCTATAATTTCAGGTGGTAGTTCAAATATTATTTTACCTTGATCCTCATTAGAACTTATGTCTAATGCATCTGGTAAACATTAATCATCATCAATCAAAACATAGTTAAAATTGTTAATAAAAAATTAATTTTAACATGGGGTGTCGTTGATTATTATCTATATTAGTTGTCCGACATAGTTTATTATACTGAATAAGTTGTTACGAATAATATGTTACAATTAGTTTTTGTTAACGATTTTTGTAATCTCATTATGCTACGTTTTGATTTGATCCGATATTATTATAATTCAAATCTATATTTATATTTTAGATATACTGTATATACAGAATAAATTGCACAAATAAAGTTTTTCTTCTTAATGCAAACAAAAAATACAGTCAAACCTCGTTATAGTCACTCTTGATATAGTCATAATCTTGATATAATCAATTTATTAAGCTCTAACTATTATAAACTATATAAAATTTTACCTTTACATAGTCACAACTTATAATCACCGAATTCTTGTTTCCCGAGCTTGTGATGATATCGAGGATTGACTGTAATTATGAATGATAATCAGTTTCATTTATCGCTAGCTTTCATCGTTTTCGATAATGACTATAATGACTTCGAACTTTAATATTGACGTAAGCTACGTTTTTTTTTTTTTTTTTTTTTTTTTTTTTTTTTATGGGCTATTATCAACTTTTGTTATTCGTATTATTAAAAGATGAGCCAATTATTTTTCAATCTAGAGCGAAATGAATAAAAAGATGTATTACAATCAACTATATATCGAGCCAACCAGCGGTCACCTCTGCAAATTTACTAGCCATCATTAAGCTTTGAGTGATTGAACGACTTACTACTATCCTACTATATTTAGTACATTGACGGTGGTTTTAGCAAAGTAATATTACATCACTTTTCTTCTAAATAGAAATCTAATCGTAAGTACACCATTGAAGAGTTATATTTAGAATGAAAAATTAAGATATGTCGCGGTGCGGTTACGAAATGCATACATAATGATACGATTTTAAAGATACACAATCGGCTCTAAGGACGCCCACAATTACTAAATTTAACGGTCAAAGTAATTAAAAAACAGAAGATAGTATTAGTAATTTGGAATATGGATATCCGAAACTAAAAAATATAAATATAGTATGGATTTGGTTAGTTTACAGTCTTCAGATCAGTATACCAAGGAACAAAAAACCTATATTTGAATTATAAAAAAGCTTATAATTATAAAAAATGAATAAAGAATATCAATCCAGCTTCTTGGTTGATACCAAACCAGCTTTCCGTGTTTGCGCTTTCATAAATTCTGGGAACAATCACATGATTCAAAATCAAGTGATCGACAATTCACAAATCATTAAACTTCCATTTCCACCAGAAATTAATTCTCGAGATTTGGTTATTTTACACCCAGATGGGCGAATTCCTAAACCTCCTAATGCCTTCATTATTTATCGAAAATTATTTGTTGAAACAACTCGTACTAGTGGTTACAACTTGCCAATGAATATTATTTCTTCAATGGCATCACAATCATGGGAACAAGAATCGAATGAAGTAAAAAATGAATATAAAAGAATTGCAAAAGAAGCTTTTAATTATTGGAATGAATTATTTCCTAAAATGAAAACTGAAAAGAAGAGAAACCAATGGAAGATGGTTTCGTTTGATAAACCTTCTACTCGTAAAGTTAGAATGCCTAAACCTATGAAATCTATTAATAAATCCACTAAAAAATCCATTAAAAATAAACAACTTGAATCTCCTACAGTAGATTCTGAATTTAATTTGTTACCTGAAACGACTGGCACCAACAATTTAAATAGTGAGAATTTAAATCTTAATTTATTTGCAGATTGGGCAGATTTCTTTGATAGTCAAAACGTCTATCCAAGCCCCGATTTATCAACAATTTCTAGTGACTACTCCCCTAATATGATTGAAGAATTTGAATTCGACTTAGAATCTTCTGCACAATGCTTTGATTTACCAATTCAACAAGATCAACAAGTCAATGAAAATATAATAAATAACTTTTTATTCATTGATGAAAACCAATCTCTTATGAATGAAAGTCAATATGGACTTGGAACTTTTGGTTTCTCTAATGAAACTTTAGAAACTATTCAAATGTTCAATACACAAAATATGTTTAACATGGTCGATGAGACATCTTATGATCAGTCATTAAGTACAACAATAAATCAAGATTATTTAAATGATGCATTAATTTCTTATGAGATGGGTTTTGATCATTCATTTTAAAAAAAAAAAACATTATAAGATTAATATTTATGAAATTTAAAACATAAATTAAGCATTATAAGATGTTATTTTCATTAAACTTATGCAACCAAAATCTTATGTTATTTTAACAACTTATTTACAACCTTATGTTAATTTTTTTTATGAAACAATTACAAAGAAATAATTATGAGAAAATTATAAACTTATGCGATATTTAAAAAACTTAAAAACAATCTTAAATGTATATATAGACTTTTAGCATAGAAACATCAAATTTTTATTTGTATAATTTTAATATATTACATATTATATATATAATTATAATGTTTTTTTAATAAAATAAAATAATCTTAAAAAGTTAACTAATTGATGTATGCGCATAATTGAATTTTATCTTAATGATATTATTTCCATTCAGACATTTGTAATCTATAATACAAGCTTCAGACTATGTTCGCGTATATTTTGTTCAATGGTTTATCAAGTTCAACCATCACTTAACTAATAACTCTTGACATAAAGTCATCTTTATATTAATAACCCGGCCAGGTAGAATGGTTAATCACAGTAAAGAATAATTAATCAGAATTTGTTATATTTTAGCGTAGTTATTTTATGGCATATATTTATATATCAGATATGTACAAGAAATATTTTTAATTAGAACATAAAATGCAATTTTATAAGCATAACTTTTCACAATAAATACTGTAATCAATTTGGAACCTATTATTTTAAATTAAGATTCTTTTATTCAAATCAACCTATATTTTAATACCTAAAATTGAACATAATTAGTTCAATTCTGGATGCTGAATAAAATCAGGATCAGTTGAGCCGAGAACCAGACATTTCGAAAATTTGTCTTATTATGCGAAAAAATATCCGTTATTTAGAATATTCGAATTGCGAAAATTCAAGGATAAAAAAGTTATTAATGTATATATGAAAAGAAAAGATGCTGTTTATCATGCGATCCTTCTCAATATAATTTTACTTTTCGTACGTTTATGATACATTAATAGTGTATTTGTTATTAATAAACATACATGATATTATGTATGCATATTCGTAAAAAAAAAAAAAAAGGATTTCTTCAGTATTAAAATATTATATTCAAAAACGAAAATTTATAAAAATATCAAGCATCAATCGTTAAATACGAAATATTTATTCATCTATACATTTATGTTATTAAAGCTTATAAAAAAATATTTATATAACCTTATTACACATACATATATCTAATTTCATTTCGTTTGTTTCCTTCAGATTCATAATTTTTCTCTTACGGTTTTACAAAAAGTAACGAATGGCAAACTTAATACCATAAGGCAAAAGCTCAACAAACTTTGCCATATCAACATTCTTATGTATGAAAAAACAAACCATAAGACAACAAGTATAAACACATAATAAAGCTCTATCCAATTTATTGCAAAAACTATAAATCAAAATGAGCAAAAGAAACAATGTAGCCAAATAATAAGACAGATCCAAATTCATATAAGCACAGAAAAAAAGATTAATCGTAGGTGATATAATAATAATAATCTCTTTTAACCATGCAAAAAATGTGTTCCATCGATTATTAATAATAAATTCTTTTTCTTTCAAAAATTTCCTATCTTTGTCTTCTTTTTCTCTCAATGACTCCCGGTCTTTTTCATCTTTTTCTTTCATATAATTTCTGTCTTTATCTTCTTTTTCTTTCCAAGTCTCTCGATCTTTATTATCTTTTTCTTTCATATACTTTCTATCTTTATCTTCTTTATCAACTTGATACTTCATAGAAATTTTATGCTTCGAAAGTTCTAATTGTATATGATTGCTTAGAATATTTGACCTCGAAAAAGCCTCTTCGTTTCTCGTAATTGAGATAATTGAAGGAGTACCTCCTCCATCAAAAGTGGTACGAGCAAATTTATTAGGAATAGGAACAGTATAGGATCTTCGTGGTGGCATATTTCTGAATTATGAACAAGATTCCAGTACGCCTTTATATAAATTTAATGTATTGAAAATTATGGATGCTTCCTGCTTAAGCTGGTTAGTTCTTGTGCATTAAAACCTGTTTGAGCTTTATTTCAATGCATATACATACATAAATAAAATATATGTATTAGTAAATAATTATCTTGTTTGAGCATATATAGTTTTTAAGCATAAAATTCACAACACCCTACGCGTAGCGTTACCAACCAATCAGATTTCAAGATCAGTAAGATCAAAGTTTAATGAAGAAAAAAGAACGCGCATTAACAAAAATAAAAAAACGCGTATTAATGAAGCTCTTTCTAACCTATTTTAATAGCGAACCCTAACCCTAATTTAACTGCGAAATTTTTTTTAGCCAAATTTTTAAGTTGGTGACACTAGGGTCTTATAAAATCCACACTCGTGTCACTGTTGAAAAGTAACTTTAATTATTGAAATTTGGGGTATTAAAAAAAGGTCCAATTCTGTAAATCCGCCTCTTTGATAGTTATGAATTAAATAGTACTGTACATTGAGACTGGTAAAAAGTTTATCTTGTTTTGTTTTTTTTTTTTTTTTTTTTTTTTT
>QKWP01000057.1:229135-239527 GCA_003550325.1 Gigaspora rosea | reverse complement strand
AGGATTATGATCCGGTAAATGCCAAATTATGCATCCGGTAAATTGCAAATTATGCGAATTATGCGGACCCCAGGATTAAAGTTAAAAAAAATTTGCTGACCAACCAAATTTCAAGATCTTAAGTAATGCAAGACAAAATTTTATAACCGTCTATGAAACTGTTTTTACGTGTTATAAAATTTTATTATATAAATAATATTTTCGAACTCTAACCTTATTGCAAGATTTTATTCCTAATCTAAAAGCACGAAATTTTACTAGAAATTTTTTTGTGTTCTAATTTTGCCCGTGGTATGTACTAAAATTATCTGCAACTTACATTGTACAACCAATAGTGTGTATAATCAATAATTGTTACTATATTCGAGGTGTTATGAATATCAGTATGTGATTTTAGTATGATTTTATCAAACCTTACCATAGAGCTTGCTTAATTATCACGCCTCATAGAATTTAGGGTACTCTACCAGAAATTATGATTAATTCCAGCTGGGTTTTTTAGAGAGTAATAGAACGGTTTAATAAAATCTTAATTTTAAAGTGTAGCATTATTCACATTATCCTACTCGGGATTAGCCAGCGTTAGAGTATCTCTTAAACCATTTCTCTTGCAAATCTGTCCTGAAATTTTTTAAAAATTTATTTTTACCGATATATCAAGATCCAGTGATCAGAATTTAATGATTCTAGTACTATTCAATTCGTCTCAACAAGACAATTTGAATGATGCCAAAATTATTAAATTCTGATCACTAGATCAAAAGATATTTGCAAAAAGCAATTTGCAATACTGCCCTACAGAAATTTAGTTTTTTGAATAATTCACGATCTAGCAAACCGAATTCAATAATTTTGATGCTATTCGAACCGTCTCGTCAAGATGAATCGAATGGTATCAAAATCATTAAATTCTGATCACAAGATCATGATATATTGGCGTTTAATAATATTTACCCTTAAACCGTTTCTCCTGCAAATCTGCCCTGAAATATTGAATTTTGATTGGCAACTCATGTAACACTTGTATTACCTTATAAATTAAGGTTTTAATAAATTCTGACTTACTTTATTTAGAAATTGATAAACCCCAGTTTTACTTTATTTTATAAGTTCATAAATTTCTTGCATTGCACAGGAACTATGATCATCAAATCGATTATTTAGGTTCAATCATCTTCTATTTCACCTTATTTACTATTATTCTTTTCCCATTTATTTATCGTTATTTTTTTTCACATTCTTATTTTTAAACGAAATATGAGTGCAGATATTGAAGATAATGACTCATATACCTTTGAGTTTACACGAATAATTACTGAAATTGAAAATGAAATCGCAATCGATAATCCTATGGATAATGCTACTGAAGAAGAATTTGATAACATTTTCATACTTATTTTAATGTATCGCATTATTTATGTTATTTTCAAACTTATTTATTATGTATTGTATCGTTTATGTTATTATTTTTTGTGTATTTATAATGCACGTGATTTTCAGAAAATTTCAGGGCAGATCTGCCCTGAATTTCAAACAGTTTAAGAGATAATATAGGCCGACTTGATAATACACTCTGTAATTTAATCTGTGTAATGACAATTGGCCAATAGAAATTCCTTTATACGAGAGAAAGGATAAATTATGCGAGATTATGCGAGTTTCTTTATATTATGCGAAATCGCATATTTTATGCGCTATAAGGTGAATTATGTGAATATTATGCCGGATCATAATCCTGGACACTCTAACGGACACGTACCAGATCACGTGATTTTTACGTACCGAGTATAATGTGACTCTTTACAACGTAAGCTATCGAAGTTGAACATTTTTTATATTTGAACAATATAATTTGTTAATTTTTTTTAGATCAAATTAGGATTAGTAAAATTAAATTAAAAAAAAGTTTAATCGAATTCTATTGATAGTTGGTGAGAAATTTCCGTTCAAAGTTTCTACGCAACCTAAGAAAATAGCCGCAGCAAAAATTTTCTGAAATTTAAACAAAAATTTCTCGACAACTATCTGATTGAATTCGATAGAAATGGTTTAAATTAATTCTATAAAACAGTATAATTCATTTAAAAAATTTCCATCGAATTCTATTGAATAGTTGTCGAGAAAATTTCATTTAAAGTTTAGGAAAATTTCTAACGCAGCTACTTAGGAGACGGCAGAAATTTTTCAAACTTTGAACGAAATTTCTCTGCAACAATTCAACAAAATTCGATAAAAATTTTTTAAGATGAATTTGCTATTTTTTAAAATTGAATTAAGAAAGTTCAATTCCATTGAATTTTATAAGATAGTTGTCAAAAAAATTTCAGCTAAGTTTTGGAAAATTTGGCACAGCTTAGAAATCAGGAAATTTTCCGATCTTTGAATGAAATTTTAACTCAGCAGAATTCAATGAAAGTTTTTTAAATGAATTCTACTAATTCATAGAATTGATTTTAAAAAAATTCTATCGAATTCTTTTTGATAGTTGTTGAGAAAATCTGTACAAAATTAAGAAAAATTCAATTACGTACATTGAGTATCATGTGATGTTTGGTACGTGCGAAATCACGTGATCTGGTACGTGTCCGTAGACGGTCTGTGCATTTTAGGGTGTCCAGGATTATGCGATGCGATGAGGTAAATTATGTGGGCGAATTGAGGTTGATTATGCGATGGATGCGAAATAAATTTAAAATTATGCGACCAATTAGGTCGATTATGCGTGATTTTTATTATATGTAATTAATTTTTTTAGTATGTTTTTTCGAAAAATTTTACCTCGACTATGCTCGTAATTTAAGTTCTTTCATTTTCTACATCGGAACTTTTCGGGACCTACATTTTGTCACCACTCTATCACCCAAATTACAAATTTAAAGCTTGTCAAATGAAGTTAACATATTCCCAACAACCAATCATATTTTATTCACGTGATTTATGCTTTTTTTGCTTGATTATGCGAAACATATGCGATGCGAAAAAATAGCAAATTATGCGCATAATATCGCATCGCATAATCCTGGACACCCTAGTGCATTTTAACAAAATTTTAGGTTACGCAAAACCCATGATCACGTGATTTGCGTAACCAAAAAAGCCAATCAAAATTCGAACAAGAACTTGGTCCAAATTGAACCAATTCGGGTTCACTTGAACCAGAACTTGAACCATTTCAGGTTCACTTGAACCAGAAATTGGTTCAAATTGAGCAACTTCGGGTTCATTTAAACCGAACTTGGTTCAAATTAAACCACTTCGGTTCATTTGAACTAAGTTCTGGTTCAATTGAACCACTTCGGGTTCATTTGAGTTCATTTGAACCAAATTTTGGTTCAAATTGAACCACTTCGGGATCATTTGAACCAGAAGTTGGTTTAAATGAACCCGAAGTGTCTCAATTAGAACCAATTTCTGGTTTAAGTGAATCCGAAGTTGTTCAATTTAACTAGAACTTGGTTCAAAATGAACCCGAAGTGGTTCAATTGAACCAGAGCTTGGTACAAATGAACCAAAATGGATCAATTTGAACCAGAACTTGGTTCAAATAACCCGAAGTAGTTCAATTTGAACCAAGTTCTGTTCAAATGAACCCAAAGTGGCTCAATTTGAACCAAGTTCTGGTTCAAATGAACCCGAAGTGGTTCAATTTGAACCAAGTTCGGTTTAAATGAACCCGAAGTTGCTTAATTTGAACCAATTTCTGGTTCAAATGAACCTGAAATGGTTCAATTTGAACCAAGTTCTGGTTCAAGTGAACCCGAATTGGCCCAAGTTCTGGTTCGAATTTTGATTGGCTTTTTTGGTTACGCAAATCACGTGATCACGGGTTTCGTGTAACCTAAAATTTTGTTGAAATGCACGAATTCTAAGTCACGTGACCTCTATTTGTACTATGTTGCACGTGACTAGGTCGGAAGGGTCGGAGGCCGGCTGGTGGGTGGAATTAGCAAAAGTGGGGGGTGAAAATAGCAATTCTCTATAATATATATAATATATAGAACGTCAATAAAGCACACTACTGGTGTTCAACACTACATGTGTTTTGGTCAATCAAAATTCATGAAATTTGTATAATGTGAAGATTAGGTGTAACCTGAATTTTTCGAAAAAATGTGTTTTTTCAAAAATTGTCTATGTCGAAAAATTCTGTCTAAGAAACCTATCTTTATGCTCTAACAAAAAAAATTCAAAATTTTGGTATATACTAACCCTAACTCTAACCCAAACCCCAACATGAACTCTAACTCTAACCCTAATGGCAAAAAAATCTTTTGTATATTATAATTTGTATTTACTGGTATTGAACGACCCCACCAGGAGTCTAGACACTTTTGCAGTAACGTGACCATTACGTGGTATGGCGTCTTCAGATTAACTTTTTGGCTTTATTGTTAAGGTTAGGGTTAGGGTTCGTGCATATAGCCTTAGAAGGTCCCTATATATATGTAAAATTGCGTTCCAGACATTTTTATATGGTTTTTAAGGCCGATTTAAACACTAGTTTTCGAGTATTTTTGCTCTTTTCTCTTTTTTTTCTTCTTGTACACGTGTTTTGTTTTGATGTCGGACTGATCCGGGACAATCAAAATTTACGTTCTCCGATTAGTTAATTCTCATGCGCCATGTCATGTTACTGCAAAAGTGTCTAGACCCCTAGTGCGGTTGTGTTGAACACCACTAGTATGATATATACGTATTGTATATATGTATAATTTTTAATATTAAATAATTTTTGATCCAACAGTCCATTTTTGATGATTTAACTACCAAAATGTCCGTCTCAGTAAAACGATTCTAACAAGCCCAAAATCATTAAATTTTAATTATAGGATCCCAAGATCAACAAAGATTTGTATTCTATAAACAAATACTATAGGTTTCCAAAAATAAGCTATTTCCAAAAGAAGCTACCCCCCAGATTTTCAGAAAAATTTTTAAAAAAATCGTTAACAGTTGCTACATATAACCCTTTTTTTTTACTATGTAAACTTCAAAAGGTCGATTAAGTAAAGTTGTTCAGCGCAACGAAATACATATATAGTAAATATTTCATGGCATTTGGACAACTTTTTATTAGTACGTTTTTCAATTTTTTGAAAAATTTAACAATTTAAAAATAAGCTACCTTTACGATTTTTGTGTAACTTTTTGGCCAAAAAGGGTAGCTTATTTTTAGACAAATACAGTAATAATTAAATTGGAGTTTCATATGGGCCAATTTAAGGAATTGCTAATAACTTTTGATCTACTAGTCCATTTTGGATGATTTAACTACCAAAATGTTCAGCTGAATGAGACAATTCTAACAAGCCCAAACTCGCTAAAATCCAATTACAGGATCCCATGTTCGATCAAATTTTGTAAGATTTTAATAGTGTTTTTAGAATTACTATATAAATATCTTTAATAGTGAATAACTTTTGAACTATCGGTCTGTTCTGAACGATTTAATCACCAAAATGTTCGTCTCAATGAGACGATTCTAACGAGTCCAAAATCATTAAAATCTAATTACAGGATTACAAGATTGATAAAATTAGTGTAACAGCTTATCTACAAATTTAATGGGTTTTTATAGCACTACATTAAAAAACCCTATTAGATTTGTAGCTAAGCTGTTATACTAATGTTTAATGATCTTGTGATCCTGTGATTAGATTTTAATAATTTTGGACTTGTTAGAATCATCTCATTGAGATAAACATTTTGGTGGTTAAATCGTCCAGAACAGACTAGTGATTCAAGAGTTATTTATTATTAAAGATATTTATATAGTAATTCTAAAAAACACTATTAAAATCTTACAAAATTTGATCGATCACGGGATCTGTAATTGGATTTTAGCAATTTTGGGCTTTTTAGAATCGTCTCATTGAGACGAACATTTTGGTAGTTAAAACATCCTAAATGGACCAGTAGATCAAAAGTTATTAGCAATTCCTTAAATTGGCCAATATGTATATACTATATAATTATATATAATACAAATCTTTGTCGATCTTGGGATCCTGTGATTAGAATTTAATGATTTTGGGCTCATTAGAATCGTCTCACTAAGATGAACATTTTGGTAGCTAAATCATCCAAAATGGACTAGTAGATCAAAAGTTATTTAATATTAAAAAAATTTACTTAGTAATTTTAAAAATTACTATCAGGTATAGGACATGTCCTTCATTGCTTTTTATAATTAAAATTTTTAAAAAAACATATGAATTTACTATAAACTTTGAACTGAAGATCCTATTTAGCTTAACTAATTAACTTCAAATTAAATTCTTTGGAAATATAGAGCAAGAAGAAAAAAAAAGTAGTACAAAAATCAAATTTAAATTTTGCCAAATTACATCTTTTCAAATGTAACTTCACCAAAAACAAAAATTTACGAATTTTTTTTTTGATTTTTAAAACTCCCTACAGAGACACTCAGTGACATACTTTAAAATTTACAAATTTTAATTAGCAGTTATATGTAAAATCGTGCTCTAAACAACTTTACTTAGTTGATCAAAGAAGGTTAACTTGCTCAAAGTTTATAGTAAACTCATATGTTTTTTTAAAAATTTTAATTATAGAAAGCAATTGGATCATTTTAAAAGGACATGTCTTATGTTTGCTATTAAAATTACACAAAAGTCAAACAATCTTGGGATCCTGTAATTGGATTTGGATAATTTTGGGCTTGTTAGAATCATCTCATTAAGATGAACATTTTGGTAGCTGAATTATCCAAAACAGACTGTAGATCACAAGTTATCCAATATTTAATATATGGGCCCTCAAAAGTAGAAACCAAAGAATTTGACTATTTTTTGAAAATTAACCTGTTTGATTGATTAGGTGTAAAATTTTAGGCCCAATCTTTTTTACTTAATAATGAAAGTCTAATCACTTAATTAATTTTTGCGATACAACAGTTAAAAGCTTTTGACTCTATAATCTAAAAATAGATTTACCGAGATTTACCGATAGTAATACAGAATCTGCAGATCTAATACTCCTGTTTAAACAGGTTTGTTAATCATGAATAACCTAATTTTAGATTGTTTTAATTTTGTGTAACAAAATAGTTTTTGCTGATTTTCTCAAAACCCATGATCAGCCAAATTCCTTGGTTTCTACTTTTAAGGGCCCATATATATATATATTATTAAATTTTAACCAATCAAATGCTTAGAAAAATTATCAGGTGGGGGTGGAGGGGTCAGCCACTTAGTGAAACCCTAATCAACTGATAAATGGCACTCTCTTTAGCACTTTTATATTAATATATATAAGCTATACTTTAAATATTAAATCAGATTTTTAAAAGTCTTTAACTTTTAAAAAAATACAGAATTACAGAATTATATTCTCTAAAAAAAAAATTACATTATCAAAAAAAAAAAATTCATTTTACAAAAATTAAATTCTTATTATATTTTTCATTAGCTCATTTCAAATATAAGATTTATAAAAAGGACTTAATTAGGTATCGCATGCTGCGATGTACTTGTATATCACACCCCAATAATCTACCAATTAAATTTGAAAATCTGGTATAATGTGCAAATTTTTTTTGTATAACAAAATAAAGAAATTTTTCTAAAATTTGTAATATCAAAAAATTTCATTTACTTAACCATCTTTTACGCTCTAACAAAAAAAATTTCTTGCAAAATTTTGGTATATACTATTATTTTCTCTTTAACTTCTAACACTAACCTTTATCCTTACTCTAACCTTATATTAATTTAATTTTGTTTATATAGAACATTTGTTATACAGTCAACTCTTTCTATAATGAACTATTGGTTCTGGCTATTAAAAAAAGTTTACTATATAAAATTACTATGTTTTCTTAAGAAACTATAACTCCTTTTATACTAACTATTATAAAATCCAAATATTTTTAGTTCATTATATCCAGAGTTCATTATAGAGAGGTTTGGTATAAAGAGAGTTGACTGTACAGATTTACAATATTTACATATTGTGTGTGATGAATTAGCATATCACAGGGTGTGTTGCATATATTTATTCTTATAAAAATTACCCATTAGCATTTTTTTAAATATACTTTTTTTGCCCATTAACTGTTTTCAAATATAATTTTTTATCCAATACCTACTTTTCAAATATACCTTTTTTAAAAAAAGAGTCTATATTAGCAATTTTTCAAATATGTCTTTATATAATTGTTTGAGGTCATACCCTCTAAATAAACTTGTTCAGCATGTAATTCTACTTATAATTAGGGTTCCAAAATGGTTTGAACATTTCTATCTGTGACCTGTCAGATCAACCGTTTTTTTAGCAAATTACTCGAAATAAACCAGTTACTCGATTAAAGTGTATCACCTGTTATAATTGAATAACTGGATACCCAATTATAGATTGAGATTGAGATAGGAACTATACATGAGGACGAAAGCATTTTGGGTTCTAAAACCCAAAATTAAAATTTGAAGACAAAATTGTTTTGACCTATTTTACTTAAAAGACAAAATTATTTGATACTTTTTTTGAATAGACAAAATTATAAAGAATATATCTATATAAATTTTATTTGCTCTTTCTTATAAAAAAATTTTAATTTTCTCTAATGAAGACGAAATAGACCTTTTTTCAAAAATCAATTTCAGTAGTATCACTAGTAGGAATATTCCAAGTGCCCGATTTTGAAGATCATTATACAATTAATTACAGATTTTTTTTATACATTTTATAATACTTTTTTAGAAACCCATCTTTTCTGTGAACATAGCCAATGCAGTAAGATAACTTGAAACTTTTGTACTATACTATAATAATAACAATTGAATCTCTCTGAATCTCTCAACCTTTATATTATACTTTATTTGCAAAAGTTATAAGTAAATTACAATTACTATATAGACAAAATCCTCTGTATTGAACAAAAAAAAACATAAAAAAAAGCTCAAAATAATGATTAATAATATCAGTATAAAAAGAAAAAATTAGATTATATATATTTTTATTATATGCATTGTATAGAAATCTTTTAGTGATTGAGAGTATATGAATAATATTAATTAACTATGCGATTTATTAATACTATAATTATAGGTGCTTTTATAATACAATAAAAAGTTCATATATGTATAAGATATATTAATAGAAAGATAGTTGTATAAGATAGCATAATATAAAATATTAGAACTTTAAGTAGATATAGAATTAGATATAGGATTAGATATAAGATTAGATGTAGGATTAGATATAGGATTAGATGTAGAATTAGATATATGGGGCCATTGAAGTAGAAAGGGCCGAAACTCGGAAATATATAATTTTGAGAAAATCATGTTTATTTTTTCGGACTGATCTGGGTCAATCAAAAATTATGCGATTTGATTGGTTGATCATATCGGGTAATCTCGTGACTTACAAGTCTTCTAAAAACTTTTTTTAAAATATCTTGATTTTTTATTATGCAAACTAATTTCCATTTGTAATTGAAAAGTATAGCCCACCTCAAGATTAATCCAAATCTTAAAAGAACTCAAATTTGATTGTTAGGGGAGTTTGGGCCCTTTCTACTGCAACGGCCCCATATAATTAAACATAAAGATTATTAAGAATTGGTAAATAAATAAAATTAAATACTATGGGGAGTAACAAAAATCAGATAATATTTAAGCAAGAAGGAGATAAAAAAAGTTGAAATTATATATAAAAACCTGACTATATATATATTGAGAAAGTAGGAGGAAGTAGGCCTCTGATAAAAAATAATTAGGTGATTAATGATATAGTCCTATGAAAAATTCAATAATCACAATTTAAATTAATAAATATATGATTACTTATCTCATTACCAAAATTTGCACAGAGATTACTATCAGTTTTTATTGGTTATTGGATAGTAATTGATTTCAATCCCTCCTGACGAGAACTATCGATTAAGATAGTAATCGGTAATAATTAGTGATAATTGATAGATATCAAATTAAAAATTATGAATAACAATACTATTATATTGTATACTTATTTTTAAACGTTTTACAAGGGTTTTTGCATGTTTTTGCAGGTTTTGCAATTTAATATAAAATTTATATTTTTTTATTTGTTATTATTATTATACATTATATTTTAATTAACTATATATTTTTAATTAATATTATATATTTTATTATATATTATACATTTTTTACGAATAAAAAAAACGACAAAAATAAAAACAAAAAAAACTAAACCAAAAAAATAATGAAAAAACTGAAACTAAAATAAATTTGATCTTTTTCGCATTTCATCGCATAATACTAGTTCTATATACTTATTTTTCTCATACTGCAGTTAGCTCTTATTTTTTTTCTTCTGTTTTAACTATAATATTCGCTCATATTTGCTACTTCCTAAAATAAAAAAAAATGACAAAAAAAAAATAAA
>QKWP01000057.1:151609-220494 GCA_003550325.1 Gigaspora rosea | reverse complement strand
GAGGTAAAGAAGTTTTATCAGGGGCACTTCAAAAAGAGAAAATATAATTTTGAGAGAATGTCAAAGGATTGGATTGAGGAATACGAGCCAAAACACTGGATTGACCCAACTTGGTATGAGGAAGTAGAGCAGCCAATCCAAGAATCCGAATGGACAGAGTGCATAAAAGATGCGAAAGCGAACACTGCTCCAGGTTTATCAGGCATAAGCTATACCTTTATTAAAAGGGCGGGCCCCGTAGCCATAGCAGCTTTCTTAAGGTTGAGCAACCTAGTATTAGATTGTGGAACTATGCCTCGAAAATGGAAGATAGGACAAATCTTCCCTATACCAAAGCTAGTCGAATAGGACTATGCTTTGGCTAGTACAAGACCCATCATGCTTTTAGAAATCTTCAGAAAAACATTAGTAAGAATTGTGCAAAGAAGGTTTAGCCTAGTGCTTACTAAGCACCGAATCTTAAAAGGTCAAAATTACGCAGGCCTTCCTGGAGAGGCAACAAGCATCCCTATTCATATTTTTAATAACCTGGTTAAAGAGGCGAGAGAAAAGAAAAAGGAGGTATGGGTGCTTTTTCAAGATATTAAAAAAGCCTTTGATTTAGTGCTCTCTGAAAGTATACAACGAGCATTGCGCAGAATTAAGGTCCCAGAGAAAACGAGCCACTTTATTACAGAGTTGTATGCAAGAAAAGAAGTTCAGGTTATTACAAAATTTGGGGTCACAGAAGGTTTCGAGGCGGAAGATGGTATTGATCAGGGGGAGGTCATTTCTCCCCTAGTATGGAAGGTGATATACGACCCTCTCTTGTGCAAGATCCAAAGCCTAGAAGAAGGCTATAAAATGGAGGTAAATTGGCCAATAAATATAAATAAAAGCTTAGTCAGACAGGAAAAGGCGAAAATAAATTGTCTGGCATATGCAGATGACACAATCTTAATCGGGGGATCGAAAAAGGATCTAGAAACAATTACCAGAGTAGCTAACGAATACTATGAAATAAATGATATAAAAACAAACCCCATATAGTCAGAACTCCTGGTACTGCACAAGAAGAATAAAGAGGAGGAGGCTTCGATAAAACTTGGATCTGATGGAGAAATGGTCAAAATGGATACAAAAGGAAAGGCAATTCAGTTTTTGGATGTTTGGGTCACAGAAAAGAACCAAGCTAGGGATTGCAAGAAGAGGATTCAAAAGATGTAGCCAGCTTTACAGCAATACTAAGGTACAAAAAGCTGTCAATAGGACAGATTAAGTATCTTAATAATACGGTGTTACTACCGAGAATTGAATACAAAGCAATAACCAATCTGTTGCCGAAAAGTGTATGTGAGACTATACATCAACCAATGATTAGACTAGCTAAATGGAAAGTTCAACTGGTATCTACAGCTCCTAACTGTCTAGTTGCAAATGCTGACTTCATAGGGATTAAAACTTTTTGGGATAGGCATACCGAACACGCTATAACAGAATGGAGCGTAAGAATCAACGATAGTGGTTTATTAGGAAAAACGACAATGCTGAAACTAAAGGAGGCACAACTAGAACACTGCAACCCTTCTCCGATATGGTACTTCGAGGAAAGCGAGTTTAATGAAGCTAATATGAAATTCAATTTAAATGTAAAAGTACTGCAGTTAGCAAAAAGTCTGGGGTTTGAAGTGATATCTGAGACGCACATTAAGGAATGGCAAATTGGTGAAGCTGAAGGTAGTGGCACAAAAATTATAAAGATGTTGCAAGAAGCAAACTGGAAGGGGAGCCTAACAAGTCTAAAGAAATTACAGCTCTGGTACTTAGAACAATTAGTCGATCCAGAAGGAAACTCCTTGTTAACGTGGCAACAAATCAAAAAGCTAAGAAAAGAGAGTACCAAAGGAAGGAAAGCTTCATGGTTTGCTGAAATCGAAAAAATCGTGATGGAAAACAATACAAGAACCTTACTCGAACCAATTATAGATAGCGAACAGGAAGTTAACCAATTTTTGCTAAAGCCAGAAATTAAGAAAGTCTCACGAAAATGGTCAAGAAAGGAGTGGGTGTTATTCGATAGTGATAAGGAAAACTCCTCAAAAGTAGGCAGAATCGTTAAAAAAACCAAAGACATAGCAGAAGTGGGTTCTATGTTGGTGATTGAAAAATTCCAAAAGGAAACCTCTAGGGTAGCCTACAGAAATTCGAAAGGAACACCCCCTGAAAATGTAAAGGAGAAGGTGAGAGTTAAATTGAACAAGCTCGTAGACATCTCACAGTGAATTGAGGGTAAAGAAAACTCGAAAGTGCTTAACTTGGGTCATTATAAGAGGCCACTTGAAAGACGTGCGCGAAAAGTAGACCAGAAAGAAATAAGAGAGGTAAAGAAGATTAAAAAGGAAATCACTGCAAAGAGGTGAGAAGAATTATGCATTGAGAATACAGTTAAGGGAAGAGATAAGGTGGAGGAATTGGGTCAGATTTTAGAGTGCAATTGGAGGGATAGGGTTTTTAGCTTCTATACAGACGGATCAGTTAGGATGCACCCAACTTTGGGTCGGTTAGAGTTAGGATATAGTGTAATACAGGTAGACAAAAATGGTAAGGTTGTCCGGGGCACCTATGGGGGAATGCAAGGTTGGGCGTCTTCCACTCGAGCAGAGTTAATGGGGATCATGGAAGCACTTCTAATAGTCCCAAATGATAGTGAAGTAACGTTCAATACAGATAGTCAGGTTGCGATAAATTTAATTAAAACGGCACTAAGAATACAAAGAACAAGGGAGTGGTTAAAACTGAACAACCCCGGCATACTCAGTGCGATTAGAGAGATGGTGTTAACAAAGAGGTTGAAAGTGGAGTTCAATAAGATTCAAGCTTACTCACAGAACAAACTAAATCAGCAAGCAGACACACTAGCAAAACGAGGACGCAAAGAAGGAAAATTAGTAGATATACATGCTGTTAGCACTAGAGGGTTCTTTCTAAAACCCACACGGCACATGAAAACCGTCGAAACTCCCCTCAGAGAGATGATCAAGAAATTGCTAGGCATAATACATAAAGCAGAATGGACTTTTCTATGTGGGAGAAACGATGAAGTTCATGTAGAGCGGAACTCCGAAACAGACTGGTTAGTCTTCAAAAAGGTCCTGACACATCTAAGAAAATCGCAAGGCAGAAGTATTAGAGACAACCAAGTTTGGAGCTTTAGACTTAAACGTTTCAATAGATTGCTGCCTACGCTCGAGAAGAGACGCTGCTTTAGACCTGATTTGTATGAGGACGATTTATGCAAAAAATGCAATACAATGAAAGAAACATTTGAACATCTAACTGTATGCGATAGTGACACACAGAGGTGGGCACAAGCAGAAGAAGAAATGGTTAAAAAGGCGTGAGAGAGCTTGGATGACATTGGAAAAAGAGCAGTCTCAAGAGAACAGCTTGGAAAGATACTCCGAGGGACTTGTGAAAGGGGAGATACTGAGAAAGTTAGATGAAATAAAATGGCAAGAGGAATAATTTACAAGGAGACAAGGAAACGCCTGTACGATCAAGGTATCTCCAACAACAGAATCACTAAGCTGTTGGTCCAGTTTATGCAGGATTGGCTTCAGTTCTTTCAGGATGAAATTTGGAATCCGCGCTACAAATCTGTGCTAGAGTGGGAAAAAGAAGTAGGCATGCGGAAAAAGAAGAAGTATGAGAAGAAAAAGAGAAAAAGTAAGGTACAGGAAGGCAGAAGTAGTCAGGAGGGTGGTGAAAAGGAAAGAAGAAGATCAAGCCATTCAAAGAAGCAAGAAGAATGGTCAAGAAGTTTTGAAATAGCTACCAAGAAAGTGTATACGTGAATGGTAGAGGGGACAAATTCCCCATGGTGCCGAAATTAAGGGTAGTCATGATAGACTGCAAGTCCTTGCCGGTGAACCACTTTTTAGAAACCTTAACGAAGGTGGAGAAAAGTGAGGAGGTAAAACCTTGCTATAGCAGGTTACACATAGGTGTCCAATGCGACAACCGGGTGGGTCATACTTTAGATTTTAGCTTCAGTTAGAAGTAGTCATAAAATGTAATGTACAAATTATGATAAATAAAGTTATAGCATGACTGCCGAATTATAAAAAAAAAAAATTAAAATTAGGATAAGGGTTAGTTAGAAATTGGGTTAAGCCTTGACTTATAAGTAAAATTGTCTTTCTAATATTTTTTATTAATGCTTCTAGACAAGTTTAGATACTTGTTTTTTGTATTTTCAGTATTTTCAATTTTTTTTTTTTTGTTTTTGTTTCATTGAGCTAATTTATAAAGATCAAATTTTATAATTTGATTGGCTTTCTATTATATGAATGCATCTGGCTTTAGACAACCACTTTATTTGGAATGTTCCTACTTGTAATCTTGAATATTAAATATATCTGTTAATAAATAGATAACCTGTTTGTTAACAGGTAACCTGTTTTATTAACAAGTGACCTATATATTATTTTAAACTAGTTTGTTAAAAACATAATCCGGTTGGTAAATTTTTTGAATCAAGTAAGGATGGTGACATATATTACATAATATAAGTTTACTATACCCCCTACCCCCCTCCCCCTACATAAGAGCAATTTGATTGGCTATTATGAACTTCTATATTTAACGTAAGATTTCAGAGACCCCCCCTAAAATATTACGTAATATTGTCACCACCCTAATTAGGTATATAGTTTTCTGGATTAGAGGTTGGAACCCTACTTGTAATAAGGTTGCAATTAGAGTTCCGAAGTTCAGTTCAGTTCAATAGAGGTTCAGGTTCAGGTTCAATGAACCTCAACCTGAACCTGAACCTGCTCTAAAAATTCAATACTGAACTGAACCTGAACTTAAAATTATTGAATATGAACCTGAACCTGAACTTAAAAAAAGTTCAGTTCAGGTTCAGTTCAAGGTTCATGAACATGTTCAGGTTCATAATATATGCACATGTTTATCTAAATCACAAAGTTAGAATCAATAGTAAAATTTAAAAAATCATAGAAATTTGTATAATTTTATTAATAAAATTATACAAATTTCTATAATTCTCTAAATTTCATTAATTAATCATAACTTCTTGCACTAAGTAAACTTGTTTAGCACCAAAAAATACATCAAATTGGTATATTTTATTTTACTTTTTTTAAAATTTGAAGAAAAGATGCTTAATTTTGAAAATTTTTATCAAAAATTCAAAATTAAGCATCTTTGAATTTTAAGGAAAATAAAACAAAAATACCCTATGATATATTTTTTGGTGCTAAACAAGTTTACTTAGTACAAGAAATTAGGATCAATTAGTAAAATTTAAAGAATCATAGTAATTTGTATAATTTTATTAATAAAATTATACAAATTTTTATGATTCTCTAAATTTTACTAATTGATCATAACTTCTTGTACTAAGTAAACTTGTTAAGTACCAAAAAATATATCAAATCGGCATATTTTATTTTACTTTTCTTAAAATTTAAAAAAAAGATGCTTAATTTTGGAACTTTTCATCAAAAATTCAAAATTAAGCACTTTTTCATCAAATTTTAAGAAAAGTAAAATAAAATATGCCGATTTGATGTATTTTTTGGTGCTGTACAAGTTTACTTAGTTCAAGAAAATTAGTAAAATTTAGAGAATCATAGAAATTTGTATAATTTTATTAATAAAATTATACAAATTTCTATGATTCTCTAAATTTTACTAATTGATCATAACTTCTTGCACTAAGTAAACTTGTTAAGTACCAAAAAATATATCAAATCGGCATATTTTATTTTACTTTTCTTAAAATTTAAAAAAAAGATGCTTAATTTTGGAACTTTTCATCAAAAATTCAAAATTAAGCACTTTTTCATCAAATTTTAAGAAAAGTAAAATAAAATATGCCGATTTGATGTATTTTTTGGTGCTGTACAAGTTTACTTAGTTCAAGAAAATTAGTAAAATTTAGAGAATTATAGAAATTTGTATAATTTTATTAATAAAATTATACAAATTTCTATGATTCTCTAAATTTTACTAACTGATTTATACTTCTCACTTTAAGTAAACTTGTTCAGTATCAAAAAATACATATATTTTTATTTTGACTCAAACTAGTTTGCAAAATTTGGACTAGCCCAACCAAACTTATAATTGAGTTTGAGTTTAGTATAAAGTTTTAAGGGTAGAGGGTACATCGATCATTTTTATATAGTTTTTATATGGTATTTTGAAATTTTCATATAAAATTGATATATGCACTAATAAAACTTTTTTAAATTACAACTAATTTTTATTAAAATTTTACAAAATATAAATAAAACAATTTATCTATTATGGTAAAATTTTGAACTATTATTATATTTTAAAAAAATATACTTGTATATATCATAAAGTTTTTCTGGGTTGGGCAAAAATTTTCTGGGTTGCACAAAATTGCTATGCTAATTGGTCAATTTATGTAAATTTATAAGTTAGTTTTATTACTAAATTTTAATACCCAATCTTTAAAATTTCATATCTTACTGAGTTTTTAACCAATTTTAATGATTTTACAATTATTATAGTCAGAAAAGCCTGCTCTACAAACTTGGCTTAAAATATGATTAGTTTATTTATTATAATTTTTCATAAAATTAAATATAAAAAAATTTACCATTAAGTTTATATATAATTTTAAAATAGTACCCTCTACCCTAGTAGGGCAAAAACAGAAGTTCTAGGACAGAATTCTAATAATGTATCCAGAAGAGGCTCCAAGCCTCTTTACAAACTTTTCTAGATATATTTAATTATATATCGAATTCAAGCTCCAAATTACGTCAGAGCCAGATCCTGTTAACTTACTCTCCTTACTTTTAAATTTGGGCTTCCAACATTAAGGAGTACATAGTCTTTGTTAACGCTCTGGCTATGTTTTTAATTCTAAATAAGATAACAAAAAAATTATACTATATTGCTTGCCTTTGAAATGAGCAGAGAGCACCGAGGACTGAAGTGTCCGTGCTTCTCTGCAGGCCATTTAAGCCTAATATGCATACTATTTTCTATGTTATCCTAGAATTAATTCAAAAGCGATTCATTACTATCTAGCAAAGGACAAAAAATGCTAAGTCTTACCTCGCAGAGGTGAAATTTAGCTATTAGGAGTGAGACTTATCCGATCAGAGGTAAGATTTGGCTATTAGAGGTGAGACTTATCCAATCAGAAGTGAGACTTATCTGATTAGAGGTGAGACTTATCCGATCAAAGGGGAGACTTATCCGAGGGAAGACTTATCTAAGGTAAGACTTATTATACATATCTCAAAGTCTCATTGCCACGTCTTACCCATTAGCAATTAATAAGATCTTGCTTCTGAGCACTCGAAAAAGATATATCCTATTTTGAATAATTTTATCATGAAAAGACGGGGGTAAATATTTTTATTTAAACAAAAGTTTACCCAATATATTAACAGGTGAGACTTAATAATATCATGCCTAGAAGTGATAAAAAAAATCGTACATGTGCTTGTTGTGGATATACTTTTACAAGACCAGAAAAACTTCGCAAGCATTATAAAAGCAAAAAAAATCAATGCAATATACCATTTGCCTGAACCCAAGTATCCAAACAGGGGCTACCTCTCATTTCTAAATTTGGTTCAAACTCGGCAATTCAAGCCTCTCCCTCACAGAACAAAGTTCAAGAGGTGGCCCAAGTTCAAGAAGCTGGCCCAGGCCTAGCAACCCAAGCCTATAGAGAAGAAATATCCTTTGAGCAGAATAAAGTCCAAGAGAATGATATAGTATTTGTGGAAAAAAGTTATGACCCAGCCAGACCACATAAAAGTCTCAAAAATATGTCCGTATAGAAAGGAAAAATTCTAGCAGACAATAATCCAGCAAATGCTTTTAATAAACAGCAAAACAATCAAACAGCATATGCCGACGCTCAATATATGCCCCAACTCATGGCCTCAACACGCAAAGCAATTACCAATATACTCAAAAAAGAGCTCTACAAAAAGGATCAAATAAAAACATCATTAGTTATAGAAAGCACATACACAAAATATAAATATAAAGGAGAAGGTGATGCTATGGACAAAGCAAATTATGAACTTAGTCAGACCCATTCATATCATAGAGAAAAACAACATATTCTTCTTTCAGAAAATGATATAGACCCATATTTAATTCAATCTGTAGGAGAAATAGATATACAAATTGAGAATCACTTAAAAGAGGAGTCCGGTAAAATTCTTCTTAGAATAGAAAATATATTTATTGAATCCTATACCTACCGTTGAACTAATGGAGGTTCCTATATTCCTACTTCTAAAAAGCTCGCCAATACAAAGTGCACTATTAATCTAGATAATAAAGGTTTAGTCGATCCAGAAACCAATACATTATCTGAAAAATGTCTTCAAGGGGTATTAGGTGCATACTTTGCTTATCAGGATGGATATACAGAACATCTTGAACAAATCTTTCGAGCTACAAAATACAAGTCCTATTTAGATAAAGTTAAGCTCGATGGAATTTCTATGCCTACTCCAGTTTGTTCCTGTATATTTAACAAGATTGAGAAAATGAATCCGGATATCTCTATCAATGTCTGAGAATGGAAAGAAGAAACAGAAACCCCTAAAGTAGTAATAGCTAGCAAAAACTATAAAAAATGCCATATTATTGACCTTTTAGCTCTTACAGATATTACCAAATCTGAGGATAACAAGTACGGTCAAAAAAACTATTTTCTTTGGATTAAGAATATAAATGGGCTAGTTTTTAGAGATACTGCTCATTATGGTAAAAGATATATTTGTAGAAAATGCACTCAAAGTTTTTCTACAATAAAGGCTTTAGATCATCATCGAGAGCACTGTTTCGGTTTGGGGAAGCAACTCAAGAAGTCAAATTACCTATCAAAGGTGATAATGATTTTGAGAAGTTTAAAAATTACACCCGGATGATTAATGCCCCATGTGTAATTATAGCTGACTTCGAGGCAGACAACAAGAAATGCAACGAAGAATATGGAGGACAAATGCGAAAGCTTGCCGAGCAAAAAGCCAATAGCTTTTGTTATTTAGTTTATTGGATTGATACTGGAGATATATGGGGGCCTTTCCTATATCAGAGAGAAAATGCTACACAAGAATTTGTCCAAAGAATTGATAAGGAGTTGGTCGAAAGTAATAAAGTCTTAGCTATTAAGCATGTCCGAATCATTACCAAAGAAGACAAGAAAAAATTTGCTGAAACAGATACCTGTTGGATATGTAAAGAAAAATTAGCTATAGATAATAAGGTCTGGGACCACTGTCATATAACAGGTAAGTTTCAGAGACCTGCCCACAATACCTGTAACCTCAAACTCCAGATCGAAGCATGGAAAACTCCTATCCCAGTTGTCTTTCATAATTTCTGGGGCTATGACTCTCATTTAGTCTGTAAATCTGTTGGGCAATCTGTTAATGCTCACCAAATCAGAGTCATAGCCGAAACATTTGAACGATACAAGTCTATGAAGGTAGGTCAGCTAAAATATATAGATAGCATGCAATTTATGAATAAAGCTTGGCAAATCTTACGAAAAATTTGGGTACCAACCACTCTATTACAAGCTGGCACTTTAAAGACTATTCTCAAGATCAAATTTCATTAGCAAGTCGTAAAGGAGTTTATTCTTATAACTATATTGATTCACAAGATAGGTTTAAAGAAACAGAGCTTCCTCCTTTTCATGAGTTTCATAGTACTCTTAAAGGCAAAATTTCACAAGATGACTATCAACATGCCCAAAAAGTATGAAAAACTTTTAGTTGTAAGACTCTAGGAGAGTATCATGATCTCTATCTTAAGATTGATGTACTTAGCCTGGCAGATATTTGGACCCAATTTCGAAAAACATGTATGCAATATTATGAGCTCGATCCCAGCCATTATGTATCTGCACCTGCACTAGCTTGGGATGCTATGCTTAAAATGACAGGAGTCAATATTGGACTCTTTACAAACATGGCTATGCATGATTTCATAGAAAAGGCTAAGCGTGGCGGGATAGCTATAGCTTGTAAGCGCCATTTCAAAGCAAATAATCCTAAGATGGGCGAGACATTTAACCCATCTAAGCCTACAACCTGGATAAGCTATGTCAATGCAAACAATCTTTATAACTGGGCCATGAGTCAGTATCTGCCTATCGGAAATTATCAATGAGAGGTAAGTCGTAAATATCTTGAAGATAATCCAAATAAGCAAAAAAAATATCTTGAAAAGATTCTTAATACCGAAGCAAATTCTTCACGAGGTTATTTCTTAAAAATTAAGGTATACTTTCCTCTAAAGACCCATGACTATTTGAGTGATTTACCCCCAGTCGTAGAGAATATGGCTATAAGTAAAGATATGTTGTGTCCCTATACCTTAGAGCTTGTAGATAACTTGGATGGAGGACGGTTTTTAGCAACAAAAAAATTAGTTCCCCATCTTGGTCCACGAAAAGATTATGTTATTCATTACCAAGAACTCCAATATTACGTAAAATTAGGTATGATAGTTGATGAGGTTACAGAAATTCTATCATTCGACCAAACTAACTGGCTTGCCCCTTATATAGCCTTTAATACGGAAAAGCGACAAGGCGCTAAGAATGCTTTTGAGAAAGATTTCTTTAAGCTCATGAATAATTTGGTATATGGCAAAGCTATGGAAAATGTTTGCAAATACCAAGACGTCAAGCTCATGGCTATGAATAATGAGCAAGACGAAAAGAAATTTATTAAGCAGATCCGTAAACCCTCTTTTAAATATGCCAGATAGCTGGAAAATACACTTGTAGGAGCACATATGGAAAAGGCTACTGTAACTCTCAACAAACCTATTATTGTCGGAGCATCAGTCTTGGGCCTTAGCAAACTTCACAGATGTACCGCTTTTGGTATAAATATGTAAAAGAGAAATATGGTAATAATGCCCAGCTCGGATATAAGGATACAGACTCATATATGTTTCAAGTTGAGACTGAGGATATCTATAAAGACATGGCAGAGCGACCGGACCTTTTTGATCTTAATAATTCTAAGACTATTGGGCTTTTCAAAGATGAGACTCCAGGCAATATGATTACAGAATTTTATCATATCCGGGCCAAATGTCTTAGCAGATAAGTCTACAAAGTCTAAGCATAAAGGAGTAAGCAAAAAGGGTATGAATGAAATGGCTACCGATACATATTTCCCATCTTTAGGTGGAACTCTACTAGAGGATCCGGTAGACAACACTGAGGTCTTCGATCCAATGACCCAAGTTTATCAAGACTGTCTATTTGGTAAGAAAGTATTCCATGCCAAAAATTTAGGTATCCGGTCAAAGGATCATATATTATCTTTGGTCGAATCAGGAAAGAAGGCCCTATGTTCAATAGACACTAAGCGCTGGATCCTATCAGATGGAATTACCTCTTTGCCATATTTTCATTGGCATAATAAAGCTTATAAGAATATGGTCAAGGCCCCATGAAGAGGCCGAAAAAAGAGCTATTATGGCCAAGCTCCCAGAGAAATATCAAACTACATGTACATCTCACATAGCCCCTATTTTCTCGCAAGCTCGAAAATAGATATATAGTTAACCAATATATAGTGATCAAACTAGGTATTAACTATTTTTCAGCTTCGAGCGAGAATCGCGAAAAGGCTGGGCATTCCTTGAGAATAGCATATAATATATTTTTTTAAAAAATATTTAATTATTATTTAGAGTTAGTAGTACGTGACCCCCAGGTCACAATATCATGTGACTACTGCGCTCTGGTGACATGGTGTCCTGGCTCAGCAGTTAGAAAAAATATACTGCGCCATTTCCTCTGCGCAATTAAGTCAAGCCTGGACACCGTATCCAGACTCTACTATCAGAAAAAAACAGAATTACATTCATGTGTATTTCCAAACATATAATAAAGTATTTGCATATTCCGCCCATATTGGGCTTGATTTTTTAAATGTGTATAATGGCTAAGACTCTAAAAATGACTAAGGAAGAAAGAGCGAGGCGTGCTGTCAATTTCACATAAATAATCAGTTTAGTAAATCATGGTTTAACATTAATAAAATCCAAATAACCGTATAACACTTGTTCACACAATTGTATAAAAAAATAAAAAAATTTTGGGGTCCCAACCCCTTTTTTTATTTAATAAAAATTGTTGCCAGAGCAACAATATACAAATAAAAAATATTTTTTATATTATTCAATCTCATCCCGATCATATCTTTCCTGATCACTACAATCAGCATCACCAGCACCAAACCACATATAATTGTCTAAATCATGCTCCTTGTTGGGATCATAGTCTGGATCATCTGAATTAATGCACAGAATTAAATTATTTTATTTTTTGACTAAAAATATGTATAAGAAAGTAGAATTTTACTTACCATATCTGTTTCTTCTATTTCTGCATTGACAATTGAAATTAATATTCTTTGTCTAGGTCTTGGGTTGGGTGGTGTTGAGGTGGCAAGATAGACGGTTTTGGGAGTATTACTATTATTAGTCCTGGGGTGGTGGTGCTATCATTAATCTTGGGGGTGGTGGTATCGTTGGTCTTGGGGGTGATGCTATTATTAGTGCTTATTTTTCGTACCTAAATACAAAAAAAATCATAGTAAGTAAAAATTCATAGTCTCTGTTAAATAGCAAATTACTTAAAACTTAATTACGGGCAAGTAAAAAAATATATATATGAGCAAAAAATAATGTATTGCTAACTTATCTTGCAGGCAGGAGCTTGCTTTTTATACCTCCCCCCTTAGATTCGACGATTGCTACAACCAAGTAAAAAAGTCAACGATCTCAACGATCTGGGAATTCCAAGTTCCTGCGACATATGAATTTTGATAAAACTACTGATAAAGAATGTTATCTCATTGCCCTTATAGCCTTTTTAAGTCTCATTCTTATCACAGGATCGTATAAAATAAGAAAAAGGGTCTAGACATTATTTACATTCGTAATACAGTATTCATTAATAAAAAATCAACTATGAGAAATTAAGATAAAGTTTAATGCAGGCCATTAATTATTAAAGCTGGTCAAGTTTTTATTGCTATTTTAGCTTCGACCTAGGCCAAAATAAAAGTGGACTCACGGGACTGTTAAATTGCATCGAAAAAATATTTAGTTATAAAACATAATATAAAAAATGGTACATAAGGTACATAAATACAAAGCATTAGAGAAAAGGCTTGATGGATATTATTCCTAGTATAAAAAGTTAAAAAAGATAGTAAAATCATTAGAAGAGACTATTAACTGGATAGAAAATTATATAGAAGAGCAAACCGGTTTTGAGTTTGGCAAAAAACTATTAGATTTAGATTCGGACCTGACATTATAGTCAAGGCCAGTTTAACCAAAATTGGTTTATTAACCAAATTTTTTTTTCAGTTTTATAAAAAAAAAGGGCTCTTCTAATTTATATTCTAGTTCTCTTATCTTAGCTTCAAGAAAAAGAATTTTAGCTTTGCTAACAGATAAAGCTTTTTGTGATTACTGAAACTCTTCCTCTTGCTTTAAATACTTAGTTAGCAACTTTTCACTAAGATCATTAATTTCGGCCTTAGATCTAAAAGCAGAATATAATTTTTTTTCAAGCTCTTGCTCTGTTTTTTTTGCAAGCTCAAATATATCTGACTGAGCTGGCTTACAGAAATTGCAAGAAGGCAAAGGTATAAACATTGGTCATGGCCTTTTTTTTAGCTTATTTTTTGTATAATAAAAAATATATTTGGAATAATATATATTTCTGGTTTATCCGGAACCTCCTATATATCCTATATGTCCTATATGTCCTATTTATCCAATTTATCCTGTTCTTCCTAATCTTTTTTTCCAGTATATTATATACATCTGGTATATCTGGTATATCTAGTATATCCGATATATCTGGTATATCCAGTATATCTGGTATAATATATTTTTCTTGTATATCCTATTTAATAAATTATTTTGAAATAATATATTAGATATAAAAAATATTACTACCATGCTTAGGCAACGCATGAGATGTGATGCTCCTTCTTTATCTCTAGCTGATTATAATTTTATTATACAATGTCGTAATAATATGCCAAGGACTAAAGTTTTAAATGAGCTAAAAGAAAAATATAGCATATCACAAAAACATATTTATCAAATTTGGAGAGGTAAGGAAAAAAATAGGGTTGCATGGGATCAACCAATTCTGCCTCTCGACTTTGTTAAGGAAGGTAGAGAAAATTTGGTTAACGAATCAATTCTGGCCTCTTTTTTTCATTTCATTCGAAAAAAAGATAATTCAGAAAAAAAATATATTATTGCCCCACAGATCAAAGATCAAAGGGATTTGAAAAAAGAAAATTTTTGTTTAGTAGACAAGATTCTGCCTCTTGACTTTGTCGAGGAAGGTGGGCCAAGAAGATCTAATTGCATTTTATGAAAAAGAAGCCATTCGAGATAAAAAAAATATAGCCAAACTTAAATCTATACTAGCTAAGTAGATGGTCCAGCTCATCGTAGAATAATAAAAACTTCTCACATGCGTCAGTAAGAATCTCTTTAGCACTGAGAGTATCAAATAACATTTTTTCAAGTTCATTATAGCTTATATATTTTTTTTTATTAGGATATTGGTTTCTCCCTTATTATAAACTGAAAGTGAAATAGTAATTCTTTTTCCATTAGCTGATGCTGTAAACTCACCCTTTACTATAGGTTCCCAGCCAGCCCGATGTTGCCATCTAGTGCCAAGAATAAATAATGATATATTATTGCCATTATTATCTTTTTCTGTTGGTAAAACTGAAAACTCATCCGAAATTGTTAAGGTATTATTTCTAATACCTATAGTAACAGGTATATCAGAAAAGGTCCCAACAGATTGTTTTTTGCCTACAGCCCCTGTTAGTCTATAAACCTTTTTTCTATTTATTTTTAGCCCAAAATATTTTATAAAATGGTTTGCGATATTTTCAGAAATATGTGACCCATCTGAACCCATATCGAGTAATGCATGGGGTATTTCTAAATCATATACTTTACATGAAATCGTGGCATAGTTATTGGGATCTTTTATTTGCAAAAAGTTTATTTTTAATTGTTCAAGCCAATTTCTATATAATTGGGCTTCTTGATATTGTTTTATAGCATAATTTAGACACGAAGTGCTCGACTTTGTCGAGGAAGAAGACCTTTCTATCTTCTCACAATAATTGCTTGAAGTCAAATATGCCAGCATATCTTTTTCTGAGCATGCGAGAAAAAATGGCTCTAAAATAAATTAATACTTTTTTATTATATTTGCCTATACTTTGGCTACTTCTTTATTCATACAATTTTTTGAATGATACAAATAAAATGAGTCTTTTATTTCAGGGAATAATTTACTAAGATCCATATATATTTCTGTTAGAATTTCTTTAGGATATTGAGAAATATATCTTGTTAAAATATATTTAACCGACTCTAAAAATATCTGATTTTCATTAATAGTTTTTTTTAGTAGTTTTTGGATTTCTTTTTTATAGAAGACTTAGAAATCCTATTTTTTTTTATATTAAAACAATTAGTTTCTCTAGACTCAATCTCACTATTTTCTTGGTCGCTTT
This sequence comes from Gigaspora rosea, assembly GCA_003550325.1. Lineage (NCBI taxonomy): Eukaryota > Fungi > Glomeromycota > Glomeromycetes > Diversisporales > Gigasporaceae > Gigaspora > Gigaspora rosea. The sequence goes on along the minus strand of QKWP01000057.1, from coordinate 204,874 downwards.
CTTCTTGGCTACTGTTTTCTTGGTTGCTTTCATTAATTATATACTCTATATCATCTTCTGATTGGCTTTGGTCTATATATTCATATTGGGAGCTAGTAATATTATTAATCTTTTTAGTCTTTTTAACTTTGGGGCAATTCTTTTTTGTATGACCGGCTTTTCCACATATAGAACAGTATCTTTCTACTTTCTTTAATTTTGTTGTTTTTTTAGGCGTAGGCTTTCTTGTAGCATATAATTTTTTTGATTGTATATTGTAATTCGCATAGCCTAATCTTTTATATAATTTTTCTTCAATAAAATTTTCTAAAGCATCCGGATCTCTAGATGCATCATCAGAATACCCCAGTCTTTGGGCTATAAAATCAAATGGTTATACGCTTTTTTATATATAGTTAAATTTTTACTAGGCATTGTATTGGATAAAATTATAGGAACTGATGAATTGTTATTAACTCTATTATATGTAAAGGTGAAGGTTTTCGCTCAAGCCATGTGTCCTTAACAGATGTAAAGAAAACATTTATATCTGCTGGATTCGTTATTTTTATTTTTGTAAATAATTCATCAGGTAAGTGAGTCCTAGGGTCCGGAATGGGCCAGGTTGGGCGGGCTTCAATAGAGCCCATACTTAGGCCCACAAAATATTTATGAGCCCAAGCCCGGTCCAAGAAAAAAAAAAGCCCAACTAACGGGCCTGGACGGGCCTTAGGCCCGGCCCAAACCTAACCCAAATAGGCCCGCTAATTTCTAAAATAAAATTTTGAATCTCCATGTACGTGATCTATGATTTCAATAATGGACTGGTTATTTTAAAAATAGCTTTGAATACATTATTAAATAAAAGATTTTTCAAAAAATTATAAAGTTTACGTTATAACAGGGATAATCGCTTCTAAATTGGATAAAGATTGTATGAATATCATATGAAAGTTGGGGTATCACACGGATTAATCAATCAAAAATATGTCATCAAAATTTAATCAAAAAACTAGTGGCTAAAATTGAATGGATTCCATTTGATCAACTAACTAATTTGCAAAAAATTAGAAACATAAAAGACAAACGTAGTGAGTTCAAAAAACATATCTTTAAGAGAATTTTTAGTAGAAAAATTAGAGAAAACGGATCTGAAGTATTATTTGTGGCAACCTGGCTAAATGGCATCCGGAAAGTTGAAAAATCTGAATGTAGTTATAAACAATCACGCATTGCAGGCCATGTTGTTAATCTCATATCGTTACCTAGTTTAAATGCTTCAGAATTTATAGAAGAAGTAAATTAAAATTTTACCTTTATCAATGAAATATAATATATAACTACTAATCTATCTTTTAAGTTTAAACGATATATGCAAATAAGTGACAGGTAATATATGGAATAACTAAAGACAGCGCAACCAATGGATATATGATAGTAATACCAGACATATCCAGTTCACATAACACTTTTTTTTCCTGGTGCCAATTATGTGATCATCTTAAATCAACTCAAGACTGGACAAGCGGAGATGAATATATCGATGAATGTATTAGAGAATTTCAACTTAAGGCTACAAACTGTAAGAAGGTCATCGAATGGATTCCATTTAATAAATTAACTAATTTGCAAAAAATTAGAGAAAACGAATGTGAAATATTATTTGTGGCAACCTGGCTAGCAGGCTATGTTGTTAATCTCATATCGTTACCTAGTTTAAATGCTTCGGAATTTATAGAAAAAGTAAGTAAAATTTAAATCATTATCAATGAATTATAATAGATAACTACTAACTTATTTTATAAGCTTGAACAATATATGCAATTAAGTGATAGCATAGTTTATGGAATAACTAAAGATACAACAACTAGCGGATATATGATAGTAGTGCCAGATGAATTCAATTCTATAAGAAATGAGTTTTTTGGAGAATGTAAATATTGTAGACAACATAATACTTTTTTTGCCTGGTGCCAATTATGTGATCCTTGGGAAGCAGCTCAAGATTGGACAAGTGGAGATGAGTATATTGATGAATGCATTAAAAAATTTCAGCTTAAGACTACAAACCACGAGGAGATCATTGAATGAATTCCATTTGATAAGTTGCAGAGTATTAAAGGAAATCAATTTGCGGCAATATGATCAGATGGTATACGTAAAGTCAAGAATGATGATCATTTAGGTTATATACAATCTTGAATCCAATTCTACAGAGTAAACCTTATGAAATTTGACAGTTCAAGAAATGCATTAGATTTTATAAAATATGTAAGTAAATAATCCACTTAATTTTGATATTAAACTAGCCAGTAACTTCTATTTTCTTGTACCCACGAGTTTTATAGAAATCGTAAAATAATAAAATTATATTCTAAAAAATATAACATTAAATAAATGTTTGATGTGGTCTGTGAATTAGTCGTCATGATGAAGATTTATAATAAGACAAAAAACTATTCTTAGGTTTAATAAGTTTAAATTATAGTAGCTTCACTTATACTGCAGTATTAATCACTTACTAGAGTTATGTATATAACTTGAATCGGGACGAATCTGGATTCAATTATTCAATCCGTATTCTATATGAATCGGTTGGCAAACGGCCAACGGCCAATTGGCTAATATTTAAATTTCGGTCAAAAATTTCTAACTTACACAATTTTAAAAAAGAAAAGACTATACTGTATCAGAAAGTTGTTACGGTTTTATTATAAGGTATTAAAATAAATTATAAGGTATTAATAAATAAAAAAAAAAATTTTAATCTTTATTTTTTTTAACAAATAACCAGATTTTAGCTAAAAAAAACAATGTACTTTAATTTTTTTTTTTTTTTTTTTTTAGCATTTTTATCGGGTATTATTAAGCCACCCCGGGCTTGCTCAAAAAACCCAGGCCCGGCCCAGTAATTAGCAGGCCTAACCCAAACCCGGCCCATAAAAAATTGGGCCTAAAAATTAGGGCCCAAACTAAGCCCAAACCCGGCCCGGCCCATAAATTTCCGGGTTTGGCCCGGCCCATTCCGGACCCTAGTGAGTCCATAATATTGCCAATGCGTCCTGGTTATTATTCGGTGTTTGTAATAATAAAAGATGAATTCTGTCTTCATAGGTTTGGGAAGTGTTGCCTGCAGGGTATTTAGCTAGGACAGGTGTATATTTACCAGACATTTTAGATTTTAAAATTTCAGCTTTTACAGCATCATTAAATCCAGCAACTGCCAATGTACCTACATATGAAAATACTTGTACTACTCTATTATAATATTCGTCAGGAGGTTCCTGACCTAAATATTGGAGAATTTGAGCCATCAATGCGGATAATAAAGACATAACGTCTGTTAAGGTTGCCATGTTTGCTATATTATTATTCTGTAGCACAAAAATTTGTTGATTTAAATTATTAATTAATTGTTCTGAATTTCGGGCATGATTTTTCCACTTGCCCACTTATTTTGTAATTGGTAATAGGTCTGTCTGTTTCTCAATTTTAATGCAAAGCTTTCTATAAGCAATTCTGATATCCGTCTTTTTTGTGTGCGGATTGTAATTCGCCCATCAAGTTCTCTAGATTTGAATATATTATGCCGTGTTCTGTGGGCCTTATAAGCCTGGTGAAGAAGATCATAGTCATTTTGAAGTGTGGCTAACTGGGTTTGTAAATCAGCAAACTGGGTCTGTGAATTGGCTAATTGGGTTTGCAAATTTATTATCTGGGTCTGCAAATTCGCTACTCAATTTTTGGCATTAATTGCTCGAGCATTTGCTCATGGATATATTTGTAGCACCAATCTCTCAAACCTATTTCCAGCAACAGAAATTATATCAAGATAATCTTCAATGCCATTTATTGTAGGTACTATTGTAATTGGACTCTGAAAATATTGTCTAATGTTATCAATCTCTCACCGGATTCTATTATTTTGGATCGTGGCTTGATTTTCAGGAAGAGATAATGTTCAGGAGGATCCTGGTTGTTGTGCCATATCTTGAAAATTGTTTTCTATATATAATTTTTCAAGTTTGCAAGAAAAGCGGTCTATTTCATCCTGAAAAATAGCTAACCATTTTTCTAAATAATCTATATAATTTCCTTGATTTATAGAATCTTGAAGGTCTTTCTAACTGTTTTTTAAGATTAGAAATTTCTAATTTCAATGGGTCTAGATCTTCATCACAAATTATGATTTCTTTTTCAAGATAATTAATATAATCCTCTTTTGAGACAAGGTCCTGTTGTAATTTGTAGACTCGATCTTGTATAGCTAATAAGGCACCTTTAAATTGCTTGATTTTTTCCCTCATTTTTTTTCCCTTTTTTTCTCATAAATTCGAAAAAAAGATAGTTATCTGTTTTTTTTTTAAACATATTTTGTCCCGCAGATCATAGATCAAAAGACTAGGCCAGCTCAAAAATGTTATCTATTCCTATAATACAAATAGATTCTGGAAATGTTTGTGAACTAGATATATCTATTGCTTTGCGTAAGATTTATTATCAGCCTAATGGCTATCAAAGAACTGTAAAAAAATTGTATGAAGCTTCTTTAAAAGCCGAATATGATTTTTTTATAGATGAGGTATGTAATTGGCTTGAAAAACAAGCTTTATATCAAATTCATAAACCTCGTCCAAGATTTATTCCTAGAGCCTCATTTAATAGTATACAGATTCCCAATGAATACCATCAAGCTGATATTCTTTATATGCCCCATGACCGAATTAATAATATAACTTATAAATATTGCTTATGTATAGTTGATGTGGCTTCACGATTTAAGTGGGCAGTTCCTTTGGCTGATAGATTAGCTTATTCTGTGACCAAGGCCTTTAAGAAGTTTATAGTAATTCTAAGTGCCCTCTTATTTGGCCTAAATTATTAATGGTCGATCCCGGTTCTAAATTTAAATCTGATTGTAAAGAATTAATGAAAAAATATAATGTTAAAATTAAAGTTGTCACGTCTCATAGAAGCCAAGGTATTGTTGAAAGATTTAATCGCACTTTAGCTGAAAAATTGTTTCGATTACAGGATGCTTCTGATTTATTATTACCTATATCTAAGAGATCAAGAGCTTGGGTTAAAAATCTTTATACAATTATTGTAACAGATTAAAATGAAATCAGATTAAAATGAAATTTTTCTATTTTTTAAGCAAAATTTTAAAATTTTTTAGGTGACATTTTTTAGGGATTTTTTTAGCATTAGGGTTAGGGTTTAGGGTTAGGGTTATTAATAAACGAGTATATGTGGGCTTTATAAGCTTTAAAGGTGAGCAAGAGAGGTCCCCAGTTTCATTTTAATCTAATTTCATTTTAATCTGCGACAATTATTGATAACCTTAATAATTCGGTAACTAGATTAATTGGCATGGCCCCGGCAAAAGCCATAAAAATGAAACAGATTATTTCAACATCTTCTAAATTACGCAATGCCCCTATAGAATTTAATGAGTCTAAATTGGATTATAATACTTTGGTTAGATATTTACTTGAGCCGGGAGAGCTGGAAGGCGGTTTTAAGTGAGCAACTGATATGAACTAGTCTCCTCAAGTTTATCATATTCGTGAAGCTTTGGTGCAAAAAAATCAGCCATTCTTGTATTGGCTAGAAGATAATGAAGGCAATGGACCAAAGCGATCTTTTATCAGAGAAGAGCTTCAAATCATTCTTTCTGATACGGAATTACCGCCCTAGTGGGTGCTTACAAATTAAAAATTTTATGATATAAAAGATGCTCGTGGAATGCTTCAAGTTGGTGTTCCTGGTCTTTTATAAATTAAGAAAACTTCTGCTTCTTTATCGATCTGGGCTTCGTCAACGAAGTGGTCCTTGGCTAATTTGTAATATAGTTTATATAGTTCTATAATAGAATTAAGAATCTTTGGATCTCGCCCATACCATGATTTGTAGTTATTCATAATTTATTATATTTGTTTTTATTGGGGAATATTGTCATGGCCAAATTTAGTATATATTCTTCTGGAACTTCTGCTTGTCGTAATTTTCTAATTCTTTCTTTATAGTTTTGCATGAACTTGCCGTTTTTTGGTTTCCTATAATAGAAACCGGCTTTGATTACATTAATTAAAGCTTGCTCGACTTCTTGGTATGTGGGCTTGGTTTCGGTGAATAGATTTTGTGTGCTCATTGTGAAAGAAAATTTTTATATAATTTCTTTACAAACTTTTTTCTTTAATTAATTATTTTCTACTATCATTAAAAATTTTTATTCTATAGTAAATGAAGAATCTTTATACTTGTGATTATCTTCATAACTCTGTTAAGATTTATAGTAAAGCTTATATTTGTCCAGAAGAAAGCCTGCATCATTGGAAAAGTAAAAAGCACTATCCTTATATTTGTGATTATCTTCATAACTCTGGTAAGATTTGTGGTAAAGCTTGTATTCGTCCAGAAGAATGCCAGCATCATTGGAAAAGTAAAAAACGCTATCCTTGTACTGATTGTGGTAAACCTACAGCTACAGATTGTGGCTGGTGTGCAGAGCATATCAGAGGCTATTATGTTATACAATATTACAATAAATTGCGTAATAAAGCTTAGAAGCTAGATCTTATTGATTGCTAATGAGTGAGACATGGCAATGAGACTTTGAGATATATATAATAAGTCTCACCTTAGATAAGTCTCCCTTCGGATAAGTCTCCCCTCTGATCGGATAAGTCTTACCTCTAATCAGATAAGTTTCACCTCTGATCAGATAAGTTTCATCTCTAATAGCTAAATCTCATCTCTGATCGGATAAGTTTCACTCCTAATAGCTAAATCTCACCTCTGTGAGGTGAGACTTAGCATTTTTTGTCCGTTGCTAGATAGTAATGAATCGCTTTTTGAATTAATTCTAGGATTACATAGAAAATAGTATGCATATTAGGCTTGAATAGGCCCGCAGAAAAGCACACTTGGACACTTCAGTCCTCGGTGCTCTCTGCTCATTTCAAAGGCAAGCAATATAGCATAATTTTTTTGTTATCTTATTTAGAATTAAAAACATAGCCAGAGCGTTAACAAAGACTATGTACTCCTTAATATTGGAAGCCCAAATTTAGAAGTAAGGAGAGTAAGTTAACAGGATCTGGCTCTGACGTGATTTGGAGCTTGAATTCGATATATAATTAAATATATCTAGAAAAGTTTGTAGAAAGGCTTGGAGCCTCTTCTGAATACATTATCAGAATTCTGTCCTAGAACTCCCGTTTTCGCCCTACTACCCTTAATAATTAAATTTAGAGTTTGTGCCTGGTCTGGACCAGACCAAACCCAGACTCAAACCTAGAATTACTAGTTCATATGAACACCAGACTGAACCTGAACATGTTATGAACTGAACCTGAACTGAACCTAGACTAGCTCTAAAAGTTCAATACTGAACCTGAACATGTTTTAAAAAATGTTCAGGTTCAGGTTCAATACTGAACCTGAACCTGAACTTGACCTAAGTTCAGTTCAGTTCAGATTCATAGAAACACTAGTTGCAATGCAGTTTTTTGGACCTTTTACTAAATGAAAAATGAAATTAAAGTTAGAAAAATTTTTTTTTTTAAAAAAAAAAAAATTTCTAACTTTAACCTCATTTTTCATTTAGTAAAAGATCTGAAAGTAATTTTATTATAAGTAGAATTACATGCTGAACAAGTTTATATAGAGGCCCAAAGCAAGTTATCTTAACAAAAAAAAGGGTTTTATATTACAAACCAAAAATTTTTAACTTTAGCACATAGTTAACTTGCTTTTTTAAAAAATAACCTAAATTTTGCAACTAAGTAAACTTGTTCAGCATAAAATTTTGCATAAAATAGTATTTTCAAAATTAGCAAAGCTTTTTTCATAAAATTTTACTGGCAAAATTATTAATTTTTGCAAAATTTTAAAAAGTTGTATTAAGTGTAGAGCTGCGGACATTTAGAAGGTCCAAGGTAGTACATTACTCTTCACGTCATATAAAATTTATATAATCATATTAAACGTCACATCACATACGTTACGTCAAACATCATAGTATATGTTCAGTGATATTCTAATGTCTGCAGCTCTAATTAAGTGTTTTTATTCTACTATTCTTAATATGTTTAATTCTAAAATTCAAAAATGAGTTAATTAGTAATTCGTACATCGATCAAATCACATGATCAAGATTTAATAATTAATCGTGGGGTTAATTAAATATAATAAAATAAAACTTTTTCCAAATCTTCGTTTCTTCACTAATTAATTTTCTATGCCTTCTAAAAAACAATTAGTACAACTTCTTGCTACTGGTAGTCTTGTTTTGCCACTTCATTATGGTATATACGCGATGAATTGGTGGACTTTTACTAACAAAAAAACATTAAATAAAGAAAAACAAATATGTATACCCATAAGATTAAATATGAGAGTCCAGTTAGAACTTAACAGGACCAAATTTATTGTTCGTGTTATTAGTGCAGAAGATGGTATTAAGCCAGACTACGTTTGTGAATCTGATATAGCTGCCAAAATCTATCTATCTGCTTCAGAAGCTATAAATAAAATCTACAACAATCTGTTTAATAATAAAACACGATATTCGGGGCCTTCAGTTTTAGGATTTGATGATGAAAATATTATTCAAGAACTATTATCCGATGTCTTATTTTATCCTTTTAAAATAACAGTTGACAAACTTTCTATTTTAATTATAGAGTTGGGTTATTCAAATGGCAATAATATGGTTGGGTATCGATCAAGTTTTATTTATAAATATCAAGATAAGCAAAGTCTTTTTGTACAAAGAATTGAAGATAAAAAATGTCATATAGAAATATTTCAACAGAAAGAAAAAATTGTGCATTATAATGATATTTCACCAATTGAAGTTTGGAAAAAAACGGGAATACTAAAAAATTATAATGGTAATGTTTTATTTAGAATTTAACATCCTACTACAATAGATATATTGAAAAATTGTGAAGAATTACCTATATGTAGTATGAATGAATGGGATAATATTGAAATCATGAATCAAGCATTTGAACGCCATCTAAAGCGTAAAATAGCTGTTGCTCACCTTAATTGGCATAGATTTTTTATTGAATGGAAAAAACAAGAGTCGAATATTATAGAATTGATAGTGCATCTTAAACCGCTATATCCATCAAACTATGAATTTACTGATCGGGAACTACGTGCCTAGAGAAAAATGATGAAAAGTGTAGGCTGTACAGATATAACACCTTAAGAATCGAAGGTAAGTTTTCACAAATCTGATTTGATAAGATTATGTGTTTTATTAATTTTTACTAAAAAAAAACTTACTTTTATTGTAGCCCGAATTTTGGACTTGTGCTATAAATCCTAATAGTGATCATTCTGCACTTCTATATTTGTTTGATAAAAATTTGTTAAATGATGCTTATAACAATGAAACTGAATTTACAAAAGAAAATAGCCGATTGAAATTGATGATTGATAAATTTTGGAATTGTTTTAAAGAAGCGATTAGAGTTAATAAATGCGGATTAGATGGAAAGCAACGAATTCTCTCTATTATTACAGAAAATTTTGGATTTAGAGAAATACATAATAAATTGCAAGTAAGTTTCAAATATAAAGTTGTTAGTTATTTTATAACTACTGGTACAAACTTATTACAATTTTTTTTTTAGGTTTCTAATGACTTAATTAATGCTGCAAAGAAGTATAATCGTGTAAATGGTCCTGGATGTCCTGCAAAAATTAAACCGGTCATAACACGAAATTATATCTCTGAAATAAAGGATAAAGAATTTGAAAGTTTTTTTTCTGACAAGGATAATGTCACTATGAGCTCCTATCATGTTGATCCAAAAACCAACTTACCATTACTTTATTTAAAAGATAACAAAGAAGCTCTCTGGCAAAAGTTTGAGGCAGCTTATCCTGATGGAATAAAGAGAACTTCTTTTATGGCACGCTTAGCAAGTGATCGTTATGTATATCGAAAAGATTTGGGTGGATTATGTAATATTTGTAATGAATACTGTTATGAAGTGTTTGATACACTAATTAATTTGGTACAGTTAAATGTAGAAAAGAAAACACAGGTATATAATTGAATTTAAATAAATATTGTATTTATTTTTATTATAAAAAAATTACCAATAAACATATAATATGTTCTCTTTAATTTCAAAGAATATTTTAGTAAATGAACTTGAAAAGCTACGCCACCATTTAGTACGGGGCTTTGAAAATGAACTTACTGTAAATGAAGATGGCACAGTACCGCATACAGATGTAATTAACCACTGTTTATTATATGCATTTGGAGAATGTACTCTTGAACATAAGACTCGCTGCAACACATGTGATCAGTTGTTCATACTTATAGATCGTTTAGCCACTATACTTCCAGAAAGTCTTCAAACTATAGAAGAATCACAAAATAAACTTTGTTATTTTCTTGCTCATCAGGCAAGGAAAGTTCATTTGAATAATCAATTCAAAACAAAGCTTTTAGAGCTTGACAAAGATGGTGCAATTCTAGTATGTGATTACAAAATGAGAATTTTGCCTAAAAGTGCCCGCGAAACTAAAGAGCAGTTTTTTGGAAAACGTGGGTGGACACTACATACCATTTTGGTTTTTACACAATATAATATTTCACAACTAAATGTACAAGCATTTGATCACTGGTCTACCGATACTAAGCAAGATGCTTGGTTTACTGCTTCATCGTTCGATGCTGTTTTTGAAACATTAGACCCAAGACCAAAATGGATCAAAATTTTCTCAGATAATGGTGGTCACTACCATAATTCAGAATTAATGACTATTGTTACAAGTTGGAATCAATGGTATAATATTGATGTTCGTGGATGGCACTTTTTTGAACCTGGAGATGTGAAATCCTGTGTTGATTCACATCATGCACGAGTAAGTTATATTTAATTATTGATACCAATGGAAATATTGAATTTATTCTGCAGAGTATTATAATAACAATACACCTCTGCTAAAAATATTTCTTTTCAGATAGCTTATTCTATCAAAAGATACATAAGAGTTGGATATAATTTAGATGATGGTAAGAAAATAAAAGATGCTATAAAGAATTTGAGTGGAACTTCTGTTTGCTCATCTGGAACCAAAACGCGATCATGTACCTGTTAAAACTATACCTGGCATCACAAAATTATCATATTTGAATGGCCAATTGAAGGTCCATTTATCGGTTATATTCAGGCTTAGACTTTACCACATATAGGTGAATGTCTATGTTATTCTCCAACTGATATCTCAAAATTAATTGAAGAACCTTTACACAAGCCAACTCCTGATGTCTCTACATATACTAAACCAGTTTTGCCATAGAATTTTTCTATAGTTCGAATTAAAGGTATACTATAATTCATAAATATAAAATTTTGATAACCAATAATCATAAATAAATAATTTTTTTTCAAATAAAGCAAATAAAAACATATTGGAAACTGGAAATAATAATCAAACCCATTTTACAGGTAAGTATAGCTAGGCGTCTCGGGTGTTTGCCATTTTCTACAAATTATATTTTAGGAATTATGAGGTAAAATTGTCTATTATTATAGACATAGATAATAATTTTCCATTAGAAAATGGATGGGCGCTCAAAAATAATCAAAAATATGGTCAACGGGGTAGTGGAAAACATATAACATTAACAGTAAAAGCTTATTTGGAAGGGTTTTTTTTGGCAGAAAATTTAAATAAAACAGATCGAATGTCTGCAAAAGATATGATTACAGAGCTAAAAAAATTAGCAGAGGAAGGCGAAATTCAAAAAAATGAGGTACCAGAAATAAAGACAGTCGAAGGTTGGATTACAAGATATTCAGCAAGTTTGCGTAAAGAATCAGCAGAACTAAGAGTATTAGATAAAACTAATAAAAGACCCGAAAAGAATCATAATAGTAAATATGGTTGTAAACAGCAAAAAAAAATAATAACTTTATAACTAAAGTTATTAAAATTTGATTTTAATAAATTTTGACCTACTAAAATCTCTGTTTCGTTCATATAAAAGTTTTTAAGTAGGAAAAAAAAGGTATTATAAGCAAATATAATAAAACTTTTAGATTCAATTTGTCTTTTCATAAAAATTTTTTTTTTAGTATATATTACTTTTGTGTAATATATATTATATAATTACTGCGTATTAGAATATCATCATATGATGATTACCCCAAATTTGTTATATAAACCTGCTCTGATTGATCAGCGAATTAGCAATTAATATGTAGGTTGAAAAGAAACTTAAGCTTAAAGTTTATAATAAATTTATATTTTTTTATTATAAGTTTTATTGTCCGGAGCGAAGCGAAGGACCTTTAGTTTCTACGTATCATAATACAAAAGTTACTTTCTTGATGCATCACATATATCAAAAACACAACTTTGCACTTTTCGTTTGTTCACTCACATGATTTTTAAATTATTTTTATTAATTGCCAATTTATGAAATTGATAATAACTTTTAACCCACTGGTTCGTTTTGGATAATTTAACTGTCAAAATGTTCATCTCTATGAGACAATTCTAACCAATCACAGGATCCCAAAATTATTCATCACTAAGTAAATTTCTTTACTATTGAATAACTTTTGATTTACCAGGCTATTTTGGATGATTTAACCACCAAAATGTTCGTTTTAGTAAGACAATTATAACAAGCCCAACATTGTTAAATTCTAATTACAGGATCCAAAGATCGATAAAGATTTATTAATCCTTTAATCAAATTGATTAATAAATCTTTATCGATCTTTGGATCCTGTGATTAGAATTTAACAATTTTGGGCTTGTTAGAATTGTCTCACTGAGATGAACATTTTGGTGACTAAGTTATCCAAAATAGCCTGGTGGATCAAAAGCTATTCAATAGTAAAGAAATTTACTTAGTGATAAACGATCTTGGGATCCTGTAATTGGATTTTAACAATTTTGGGCTTGTTAGAATCGTTTTATCGAGACGAACATTTTGATAGTTAAATCATCCAAAATGGACTGGTAGATCAAAAGTTATTATTAATTCCATAAATTAGAATATATAAAATTTATAGTACAAGAAATAAATTGAGTTTTAGACAAACAATGCTATGCTTTTATCTAGTAAATAGCAAACTTTTTTAATTATTATATTTATATAAATATTTAGCTCTAGACAAACAATGCTATGCATTTACCTAGTTATATATTAGCACTCATATATAAACAAGTATAACATCTCATATAACTGTTAATATCATTATCATTATAGATTTTCATTTATGAAATTTGTAATAAGTATAAGTTATATCTAAAACATAGTATGACTAGATCACAGAGTTACAAAAATTATCAAAATGAATTACTGTCATCACAATTTTCTTTAAGTTCTTCCAGATCTCTAATAACTTCTGTTTTTTCTTCATTACAACCTACTACTATATACCAAATTATCTAAGAGATACCAATTATTCTAATAAAATTCAATACTGCTATATTTTTAATTCTTCTAATTCAATATCTTCTGGAAATTAATCCTGCTGCAACCCCAACCACAGTTATATCTACTCAATTTTCAAATGACACATCAGGTCATTCTGTATCCAATAGATGTAATATTACTAGACCGTTACTTATAATGATATAGATGATGAAAATAAATTGCATAAATCGACAAAGCACTAATGATCAAAAATGTATATTATTTTCAAAACAAGGCTGCTTAAATGTAGGTACATTGATACTCGATGGTAGTTTATCTAGTATAGTGGATAGCGAATTATTAGAAAGAATTGGTCAAACCTCAACTCAAATCACTGGAACTTTGACAAATTTTGTTGACATTGATACACCAGAATCAGCTTAGCAAATATTAAATGTCGAACAATAGAACCATTTATAAACTTGTGTTTTTAGATAAATTTAACAAAAAATTGTAAAGTCTGTTTAATTTTTTGATAAAAAAAAATTTGAATTTAACAAACAAAAATTATCCAATAGAATGATGTTTTTGACTGATAGGTTTATATATACATGTGATTTTGGTCATGAAAAGGGCAAAATTAAAATATAATTTGGGTCAAAAGTTTCAAAAAAGCATACATTATATGCATTTTGCATTCTAATTAGTGTAAATTGATAAATATTTTTGACTATATCAATAAATATTTTTGCAAAATTAATATTATTTCTTATCCCTGATTCTACAGACATAATCTTCTCTAGTATCATCAGGCCATACAAATTTAATTACTTGGTTAAACTTTAAATAGATCTGGCCAGCTAGCTTTTTTTTTAAATTTCATATATAAAAAATTTTTTAAAAAAATTCTATCTAGTTATTAAAACATATAAAAAACTTTTTTTTATAAGTTTCCAAATTTTGACCTAGCTGAGTTATGAAAACAAATTAATTAATTTTTGTATGACCTAAGTTGAGAATGTTAAAAAAATATATTTTTTTTATAACAAACCAACAAATATAATAATCTGACTATTTTATTTCTTAAACCTCATCATTTTGAAACTTATGCCTAAAACTTTAATTGGGTTGGCATGGAGAGAATTATGGATTATACATTGCAATTATGGTGTACTAGATTTAGATGATGTCTGGCTCCCGCCTTTGTAATGATGATAATACTGATTTTGTTAAAGCTAATTAATCAAAATTCTAATAATACAATAATAATATGTAATTCATATTTATTAATAATATTAATGATAATAATAAATTTAAGTAGTTCTTTTAGTGTCACATGTTTCAATTGTACTTGAATCGATCTTTTTTGTTTTATATATTATACTTGAGTTGACCTTTTTGGATAGATTTTACTATTAAATTTAGTATCCAAGTGATAACAGATCCAAGTTCTATGCTGTACTGTGGTCATAGCAATTTATCCAATATTCATGAGATATAGGTAAACAATCTATATCTTCTTCAAATATCAATTGTATAATATAGTCATCCTCCATATAATCACACAGTTGGGCACATAGTAAAAGTTTAAAAATATGCATATATAGAGGGTTTTTCTTATGAATTAAATCATATTTTGGTCTAAACATAAATGTGATTGTATGGAAGGTAATGATATGGAGGGACAATTGTATGCAAGGTGTTGAATAAAGAATCAAGCAATCATTCTAACAACTTATTTAATATTGTTAAATAATCATTCTAGTAGTTCTTTATAGTTAGTGTTAAATAATCATTCTAATAGCTCTTTATGGTTAGCGATAAATAATTATTTTAAAAACTTATTGTTGTGTTAAATAATCATCCTAATTGCCCTTTATTGTTGTATTATAAAACTATTCAACAAGTTTTTTTAGATAAGCATTTAGTATTTTGATTAGGATGGTTGAGATATTGTTGTATAATTCGGGAGACATTTGATCAATTTTCATCAACAAAAGGAGATGTTTAATTGATAGATGTCACTATAATGGGTTTATAAATATTATATATATTTTTTTCATATCGAGGCTGAATAATATTTTACAATCTATAATATAGGAATTGAAAAATACATGTATATAATAAAGATTAGTTTAATAGCGGAAATTGCCATTCTGATAACTTTATGAATTATTTTAATGATAATATAAGTTAAGGTATTATCTTTTATTTGAACTCAAAACCTAATATAAGGCTTCAGCCCTATGAAACATTGCTGTTTTATTATTAAAAAATTCTATGAGAAGAAAATTGAAAAAGAAGCAGTAATTATCATACAAACTATAAAACGGATAAGTGCTACTAAAGGAAAAGGGCACCTCCATTTTTTATCCAATTCAGCCCTTTTGATCAATGACATATTGGCCTAAAAATTATCCCAACATCATAATCATAATATTAAAATAATTATAATTATTTACATAGTGATCTTTATAAATTGATTACATAAAAAATAGAAATCATATATAGGAACTTTTTAAACACCTGGTTTATTGAAAGTCTGGTTAAAAGGTCACTTTTTTACAACAATATTATATTTGAAAAGCTGTTATTGATTAAAAGATTATACATCAAAATGGATAAATAATTTTAATATTATGCTTCTAAAAGTGAATAATAGTTTTAAATACAGTAGGTTATATCTAAGGTTTGGTTAAAAGAATTTTTTGTAAAAAATTTAAATTATTTAAATATATTAATATTTATATCTGATATTTAAAATAAATTAATTAGCTCTAATAAAAAATAGATAAAATTTAAAAAGCTTATATATATTAATTTAAGACCATACAAAATAAGTTGGTTTTCATAACCCAGCTAAGTCAAATTTCTGCAAAAATTTTGGCTATATTTATTATCCAGGTGGTTTTTTTAGATACAATATCTATAGAAAACTTTTATATGGTTTTTTACATATAAAATTTAAAATAAAAACTGGGTTGCTGAGTCATTTTTCAAATTTTATGTTATGAGAACCAAAAAATAACTTTGTATAGATAAAATAATTAATTTTAATTAATTCATGATCATTAAGAACCAGTGAAATAACATAGTAAATTGTGGGCAAATATACTATTGTTTTTTGACTTTTTCAGATTCTGGAGTTTTTCAAAGGACAATCCAATTTTCTACTAAATAAACATCTCTTTTAAATTAAATAAAAATTGTAGAGGAGAAAATTCTGGCCATAATAGCAGTTAAATCATTAAAATCAGCCCAGTGGATCACGAGATATGAGCATTTTTGTTTTTGTGACTATATGGTGAAAACAAAAAAGTAAACATATAATTGCGAAGACAAAAATGCTCATATCTTACAATCCACTAGACTGATTTTAATGATTTATTATTATCAGAATTTTCTCATCTACAACTTTTACTTAATGCAAAAGAGATGTTTACTTAGTAGAAAATCGGTTTGTCCTTTGGGAAACTCCAGATTCCAAAAAAGGAGTTGTTTAAAGCATTTTGCAATCTCATGATATAAGGCCAATCAAATTGTTTGTTTTGATTGACATGGATCAGCCCGACGAAGAAAAAATAAAGAAAAAATAAAGAATACAAGAAAACTAATGCTATATTGATGCACTAATAAAAATGTCAAGAAGGTGATATTATCTATAAAACATGCTCTAACCCTAACCCCTTACTCCAACTTTAACTAAATAGTCAAAAACATATGATGCACAACACTTTAAACATTCCCCAAAAAAGGTGGTCGTCTAAAGCTATGTATCCATATGACATTTTCATATAAATCAACCTAACGGAGTTACGAAATTTTGTTTACACGGATCAGCTCGAAGAAGTCAAAAAACAAAAAAAACTTAAGAACATAAAAACGACATTTTAAACCTATATTGGGCAATTAATAAAAAATGTCAGAAAGGTAGTTTTATCTATATTGGTTTTAGGGTTCTGCAATTTGATTTGATCTTCAAATATTTGAATCAAATATTTGATCAAATTCAAATTCAAATTTGACTATATTTGATTTGATCAAATTCAAATCTGATTAAATGTGATTTGATTTGACAAATATTTGATTTGATTTAAAATTTACTATTAAAAATTCAAATTCAAATCAAATTCAAATCCAAATATTTGAATCAAATCAAATTCAAATTAGGGTCAATTTGATTTGAACAAATTCAAATTGACCCAATATTTGATTTGATTTGAATTTTAGGAACCCTAATTGGTTCTAACCTTAATCCGACCCTAATGCTAAATGGACTCTAATACGAATTTAAACTAAAATTTCAAAAATCACGTGGGTACATCATAGCTTTAGCCATCCCCAAAAAAGACAAAAAATACATAGTAAACATATCTTCACTATTTTATGTTTTTTCACTGGTTCTTAGGCGAATCATGAATTAATTAATTTATAAAATTACTATCTCTTAACTGTTAACTATATAAATTATTCCAAACAAATTTGCCTAATAAATTGTTATAAATCTATAATTTTTAAAATTTAAAATATTTAAATAATTTTTTTGATAATATTTAAAATAAAAATCATAATATTAGTATTTAATTTTATATTATAAGTAAAAAAGTTTAAATTGCTTATGAACTAAAAAAAATAAATTTAAAACATTTTTAATCAAAATATTTATAAATTTTTGATAAATTCTGTAAATATTAGTTTTAGACTTGTAATTCTTAATACAATATTATAGCTTATATAAGAATAATAATTATAAAAATTAAAGCTTGTATCAGAAATATAAATATTTTTTATAATTAGAGATATAAAGTTTTAAAAAATCTAAAAAAAATTTTGTAGTAAAAATTTTAAAAAAAAAACTTTAAATTTTTATAAAAAAATTAGAATAAAAGTTTATAAATTTTATTTTAAATATAATATTATAAATATAAAATACATCCCATAATATTAATATTTTTTAATTTTACATATTTCAAAAATTATAAATACTTTTAATTTTTCAAACAAATTTGTCTGCAATATAGTTTAACAAATAATACTATAATTAAAAATATTTATAAATTTATATTATAGTATTTATATACAGTATATAAAGTACCTGAACAATATAAAAACCAATTTGTATCTCAAATTTTCAATTCTAAAACTACCTTTTATATTTTATTCTGATTTTAAATCTATCTCCACTCTAATTATAAACAAAAGATTAATTTTTTTATTTAAAATTGTTTTGATTATTGCGCTTTGCAAAAAGATGTGACCTCTGCAGATCACAATGTCGCGTGAAAATCGGATATAGATTTTAAGAATCTTACCAATTTCAAATAAATATAAATATAACTGACCGAAGATATGAATCAATAGATAATTTAGAACCTCGAAAATTCTCGATCATAATCAAAAAAATCATGGGGTCACATCTTTTTGCAAAACGCTATAACATGTTATACGTATGAATTTGCAAATTAATAAAATTAATACCCGTGTACGTACATCCCATATACAATTACATTTACAAATTATATAATACGTATCTATAAATTATAAAACAAAAAGTAATCTAATTAGTGCTCGGCAAAATCGAATAAAACTCGATTTTCGAGTTTTTGATTTTTAGTACAGTATTAAAAATAGATTTTGAATGTCTGAAATCAAAACGATTTTGCCAAGCATTATAACGCAACCAGAATCAACATCTCGTTATAGAAAGAGTTGACTGTAATTTTGTAATTATATTAAAAAATGAGCCCGTCTCAAATTACGCGCATAATATATTGTCATTATTCCAAAGTGGGTTATTTTAATTTCATCAAAATACCTCTTTTTACTTTATTATTTATTAGCATATACATATAGGCCAAAAATAACGATTTAATTGGATTTTTTCACTATACACTACTGAATTAACATCCAGAAACTGGCAGGATTATCGCAACTTCATCACAGGGTTTCACCATAATTAATTTATCATCCTTGGCATATTAATTGCAAACATAGAATTTTCAAGAGCTTTACCAAGATTTTCATGTCGATTCTTCAAAAGGATGAACTTGTGGATGAAAATGAAATTATTTCAGATGAAATGTTTACAGCGTCACGAGCAGAAGCAAAATAAAAATTGTAAATTCCTGTTTGTCAAAATAGTATGAACTATTAAATTATTAAATTATTATAATATTAGGATAACAAAGACAATGTGCGTTAACTTTACCTTTGACATGGTAAAATTCAACCTTTTTAATATATTAACGTTAGTATTAGCATTATCCGTTACGGTAGCGCATCCACAAATTGTCATGATCAGTGTTTAAAATTTGATGTTCTCATGTTCTCATGAGAACACTAAATTTTTTTTAAGAACATTAATATTTAAAATAATGTTCTCTTATTTGAGAACATTTTGTACTGATAAAATGTCCTCAAAATATTATTAGTATTAGTTTTTTTTTTACATATTTGAAGAAAAGATTTATAGTTGCAAAAAGTTAAATAAGTATATCACATGATCAATTCAACCAATTTAAATGTTCTAAGTACTATTGAAATCAGAAAGCCTTTGTCTATAACTTTACTTAAAAGTCCAAGATAGGTTTATACAATAAAAATATATGCATATTTAAAAAATAAAATTCTATGTAATGAGAACATTAAAAATTTTTTGAGAACATTAATACTCTAAATTTAGTTCATTTTGAGAACATAATTTTGAATTTGAATTTTAAACACTGGTCATGATCAAAGTGTGACATATTTGTTAAGACTTTAGTTAATAATCATGTGTAGATACTTGTGCCTATGTTAATCGATAAATTTGACCAAAACCAATGAGCAGATATATAGAATTCACTATCATCAATCCGAAGCTCTATATTTCCTTCCTCACCGTTTAGGATTATGCGCGCTAGCCAGATGGATTCTAATTTTTAGATTTTCAACTGTTTGGGATATTGAAAGAACAATTATGGAAAACATTTTCTTTGTTTAAATTAATCTTAGATTCAACAATAATTTTTTTTTTATTTTGATATGTTATATTTATACTATCTTTTAGAGAAGCTTTCAAGCCTAAATTACTTGCTGTATTACAGTTAGTAATGTACCCGTTTTTTTATTTGTGAATCTGGTACATCATACGGTGCACAGTTATAAAATTTGAAATATCGAAACGAAAGGTGACTTTCTGGTGGATGTGTGTGTTTTCAGTCCAATTCATTAAATACATAATCGTTTACCTTACGTTGATTTCGATTTCTTTTTTTTTTTTTTTTTTTTAGAAATCTCAAAAATATGTATTCGGCGCAATAACAATTGGTGGGCCATATATTTGATGTGTGTTTTATTTGCATTATTTTTGTTTTAATATTAAAGGATGATGAAAATAATATTTTGATGAATCTTAATCAGTGTTGGATGTATGCTTTTTTTTAGAATGATGCCTATAAAATTTTCTGGAAATGTTTACAACATTTAGAAAATCTACATAAAATAATGTTATTGGCTAATTTTTTGGCTTTTTATATGTCGAAAAGTAAATATTACAAATTAGTGCTTGGCAAAATCGAGTTTTATTTAGCATTAGATCCAATTTAAAGATTAAATTTTTAAAGCATAGATATCAGGCGAAACTCAATGACGAAATTATTGCAATTGATTGCACTATACGTACTCGTAGAGTGCTGCATTCAGTACCCAGTGACCCGATTTTTTAAAATTATTCGATAAAATATATAATATACATAGAAATTGTCTAGTATAGCATACAAAAATAATAATAATCTTGTCCAGATATGTATAATCATTAAATTAAGCTCATAATTTTGACGTCAATTAGCAGATAATTTTGACGTCAATTAGCAGATAATTTTGACAAAATAGGATAACTCATGAGTATATTCATACGGACCCGGGCCTTTTAAAACGAAAAGAAAAAAATCCATTTTTAGCAACAAAAACATCAATCTGACGATATAGCACTTTAGATGTGGAGAATGATTTTTTTTTTCCAAGTTTAAAACATTAAAGTAGTTATACTGTACACGAGCCGTAAAAAAAATCGATTTTTTTCGCCCTAAAATTTCACGCGAAATTTATTTGCTTTTCGTACTGCCAAAGACAACAAAGAAAAAATTATGATATGTTGTATCAAATTCGAAACACAACCTTTGAACTATAAAATAAGAAACACAACCTTTGAACTATAAAGTAAGAAACTCAACCTTTGAACTATAAAGTAAGAAATAAAAATATATATATATAAATAAAAATAGAGAAATTATCTGTCGACAAAAAAGCTACTTTAACAGGAAAAAAAAATGGAGAAAAAAAAAAAAATTATATATAAATCGATATTCCTAAAAAAAATATTCCTAGGCAACATAACGCAAAAAAAATATATTCCTAGGCAACATAACGCTTTAAATAAATCCAAATTCCCTTATTAAAATATCATTAGTAATCTTTACTAGAATACTAACTATCCTTAAAAACATTAGACTTCTGATATCGAAAATTGCTTAAGTCAATAAAAGTTGGTTTTTTTTTTTTTTTTCATAGTGTAGATCGAAATGTTTATCGAGTATTTTTCTTAATTATTTAGCGCTCGTTTATCAAATCTTAATTGATAATCCATATTTAAAACCAGCATGCTTTTACTGGTATATTGAAACGAGAATGCTTTTTTTTTTCGAATATATTAAGTGCGGTTTTTTTTTTTTCAGGTATGTAAAAAAGAAATGTGCGTTTTTTCGAGTCCGGGAGAAGTTGTACTTATTTCGAGTAAAATAAAGTGAGTGTTCTTATTTTTTTTTAATAAATTGGGAGGGGGGACTTATGACTTATTACGAGAATATATACAAATTTCACTTTTTAACTTATATCCATTAAAACGTTTTCAATAAAAAATACAAATATATACATAACGATAACGTTAATAGAAAGAAATATAGATTTCTTGCGTTTATATGTCTTTTAAGATACGCAGAGCTCTTGTGACTTTGTGATCATTATTATTCTGTTTATCGTAATCATTACAATCATACCCAGAGTCATTATCTTCATCTATGCCAGATACGATCCTTCCGAGTGCGTCAAGTTTCCTTATAAATCTTTCTCGTAACTTGGGAATGCTATCAAATGCGTTAGATTTTGTTGATCGGCGCAGATAACGAGCCAAAATGTCAATGGAAGTTCTTAAATGTTTCTCATCAAGTACATTTGGTAATATTGGAATTTTATTTTTTGATAACAAATTTCCGCCAATTCCCAGTACAACAATTCTTGTTTCTAAAACAATCCATCCAACGCAAAACTCTGCTAAATCTTGAACGTCTTTTACAAAATCCTTAATCATAAAATCTTTTTCAATTTTTGTAATTTCCATTTGTTCATTTTTTCGTAAATATACATAATTGAGAGCTTTATCAGCACAATGAATAGATGCTTCAACGTTACCACAAATCAAGAGAGATCGAGAGACTAAACTCATTATCATAATTTGTTTATTCAAGTTATCATCAGTCTTTGACTCTTTTTTCAACTTGTTTACTAGTTTTGTGCCAAGATCATTTTTATCCTCATAAAAGGCTTGGACAATACATCCAATCAACGCATACCAGTGTATTAATGAAGCAGGTGTGGTAATACTGTAAAGTTCGGAAAAAGTAAATTGGCTTTTCTTTTGAATTTTAATTATGTCATGTCGTTCAGAAATAAGATTGTAAAAGGCTTCCTTAATATGGAAAAGAGCTTGAACTTCTGAAACATAAACGAGTGGAATAGTTGTACTAATTGTAGGTTTAAATGAATGAAAAACATGATCTCTAATCCTATTAGCTACATTTTCTAATAATATGTTATTATTTTGATCGTTAAAAAGTGCGATTTCAAGCCATTTCTCTTCAGAACTGAAAAAATTCTTTTCTTTAATAGCCAGTTTCCAGAAATGAGATACTGCTCTATGACGTAAAAGAGGAATTGAACGAAGGCTAACATAACATTGTAATGCGGCATTTGCATATATACGAGAAGGATTTATGCGCATATTCCTATTATAAGTATAAGGATTTTCCAAAAGGTTAATCGTTCGAAGGCATGTGTATAAGATTGAAAGACGAGTTGCATGTTTGTTTCCTGGAAAAAAAAATGATAAAGAAACATTAGAAAAAAAATTTTAAATACAGTATTTATATATATATCAATTCATATCATAAGTTTATCTTATAATAAACACTTACCACCACATAATTCTGCCTCACCAAGTCGATTCCATAATTCAATCTCTAACAATCTTTCATCCCCATCCATGTCTACATTAACATAACCACAAAAAAATTCCCATCCTAAAAAACCTCTTAAAAATAATCTTAAAGATTCAATAAAAAGACCAGCCACAAATCCTAAAGTGTTTATTGATGATATATTCGTAAGGGACGAAAGAGACGAGTAAAGTTCAGTTGCATCCTTAGTCTTGGAGGTTAAACAAGAAATGATAACAGGTTTGCGGTTGTGTTGTTGTGTTTTAATTGAAAATAAAGATGGCCGGATGATATAAGTAAAACACATTAAAAAAGTAATGATCCTGATAAAATACCTATTTAATAATGTAATGTAATATATGAGTTAATATCAATAATAATAAATAATAAATAATAATAATGAGAAAAATGAAAATTTTTAATATATACATACCAAATTCCAATCGTTATACCATTATGACTTCCACCTGGAACTAATGATTCATTATTGTTACTAGCAATAACACGTCCTTCATCATGATAATGATGTGAAACCGATTGGACGCATTTTGATGGATCCATGAGAAAAGTCATGCACATGAATAAAGTCATTAATACTCTTGAGCCAGAATTTCCAGAAGGAGGTGTTAATGATTTATGTTGATGTAAAACATAAGAAGGATCAACCTCAGAAGTAGGAGTATCTGGTGGTGTCTCCATCTCACTTTCAATTTTTTTGAGAAACTCGATACCACAAGGGACATCTGCAATAATCTTTTTTAAAACAGCATTTTCATTTTTAAGTTCGAGATTATTCTTTTTTAAATATAAAATATATTCGGTTGCTTTTTTCAAAACAGTAGCTTTATTTGTTTTCGTAGCGGCTGGAATGCCATCTACTTCTTCGATTACGTCATCATCTTTACTTTTTAAATGGCAAAGTGCGGGAACTACGCTTTTTAAATCATTAATTCGTTCATTAATATTATTTCGATAACGACGTTCAATCACATTATGTGCTTTGTTTTTTTGATTGTTTATTTTCGTTTTTTGGTTTAATTGTGGTTGAGAAGTTGCAGTCGAAGGTTTTGGACGTAACTTCGAATTGGAAAATGAACTTTCGTTAAATGCTGTATTATCTTCATTAGAATCCTTGTTTTTAACAAGGTTAGTGCCAGAAGATTCGATGGTTCGATTCGTGGTATCAGATAAAGAAGCCAGTATCGCATTAATAATATTTTTATCAATAACAGGAGATTTTGAACGCGTGTTTGATGTCAAAGAATCTTCATTAAATGTTGCACTGATATTAGAATTTGTTTCATTTTTGATAAAAGAATTATTCTTTTTTGTGGACTTGAGGTAAGTATTTGTTTTTTTTACAGATTTAACAGTTCCATTTGTATTTTTACGTTTTTTTTTTAAGGATTCATCGAGAGAAATCGAATCATATCCAATGGCAACGCGTTTTCTACCATTTTCAAGTTGGATGCCTCGAGGATCAAGATTAGAATCTGGAGATAATTGGGTATCATATGTATCAATTGTATCTTCAATTGAAGAAGAATAACTGCCAAAATCAACTAATGAAGAGTTATTTAGAGGAACATTTAAATCTTGAAAGAAAGTATAAGTTAATGGAGAAAGATTATCCAGATTATCCAGAGAACTGTTGTCTTCAATAGAGACCTCACTAGAAATTGGCGAATAAAATAGAGGCTCTGAAGAACCGATGTTAACAGAGTTTGAAGAGAATAAAAATGTTTCTTGAGCTTCCATAGAATTTTTTCTAGAATTCAAAGAATTCAACGAATTATGCAAGGACTCTGGACAGGAATTATCAAAGGAGGTAGAATTTGGTAAATATAGAAAAGGTTTTTGGGAACTTAAGGAAGAGGGAACTGGATATTGAAAATCAATCAATGATAAATCTCCAGATCGAGAAAATAAGGAGTTCATTGTATTATCATCAACGAACATTGCTTGAATTTGAGTTTCAAATTCAGATAAAGTTACGTTAGATGATTGAGTGGTAGAAAGATTGTTGTTATTAATCGAGGTCATAATATCATCGATGTAGGACTCGTTCATTAATAGATCTTGAAAATTGGTAGATCCGTTAGTTAATTGCCAGAGGATATGACGATTCGTGAAATTGGAATCGAGGATATTTTATAATTTCATTTCTAACGCATATTGTACTTTAAAAACAAAGTGGTGTGAGGTGTTAATTTAAATTTGATTGGCTCGACAATTATTTTTTTTTTTTTATCAATGAGATATATGCTTATAATTGTTGATTTTTTTAGGCTTATATAAGGTGGCCTGATT
Source organism: Gigaspora rosea (assembly GCA_003550325.1). Lineage (NCBI taxonomy): Eukaryota > Fungi > Glomeromycota > Glomeromycetes > Diversisporales > Gigasporaceae > Gigaspora > Gigaspora rosea. The sequence goes on along the minus strand of QKWP01000057.1, from coordinate 178,921 downwards.
TTTACATTTGTTTAAACTAATCAGTTACATATCGGGAACATGATGAACCGCAATCTAGGAACCTCTGTTTATAGTATTTGTTTGACCGCAATTTTGAAGAATAGCCGTTTATAGAAATGGGCTAATTGTGTTAACCCTAAGTTGCAATGCAAGTAAATACGGACTATTATTTCCAGACGACAACCCGGTTCCCGGAGGTTATTACATTATTTACCGAATAGATTAAACAAATTTAATACTTATATTTATTTAATTCAACTCAGGATAGAGGTGCAGACATAATGCCGTATCTCGTAACGATAATGTGTTACGGCATTTTTACAGTAACTTTATAAAGTTACGGCATTATGTCTGCATCTCTATTCAGGAACATTGTGGTTGCATCTGGCTTTGTATAACTTAGTAAAATACATTCTTTTTATATTGTAGAAAGTTCTACCAATTCCAACCCTTGTGGAATAAATGGTTTTAATATTATATTTACAAGTTGAAAATTTTGTCGATAATTATGTTGAATAGAATTGATAAAATTTTGAATACGCATAATATTAAAAAAAAAAAAAGTTTGAAGGGGCTAAAATTAATCCAAGTGCGTGATCTATTTGTGATAAAAAAAAATTTGGCATCACTTAATCTAGTACAATTACATACGTAATTAAATAACAGCAAATAGTTTTTCATCAATTATTAGGACCAGTAATACCGACATAACGTTTTATCGTCATTATGATATATATATTATAGTTAAAAAAACAAATAAATAAAAACTATAAACTAATATATATATATATATATAGTGTTAAAAATATCGATCAAATTACGTAAAATTAAATTATAATAAAACTAAAACTAACGTCAGAAAGCAAAAATTGCAAATTTACGGAAAAGGGGTAATTTAATTTGACGAAGAGGGTAATTTGGCGAATTTGGTTATCTCGTGGTCTAATGATCAGGTTCGAATAATTTTTATACCATTCAATTCGCTCGATGAGACGAATCGAATGGTACAAAGCTCACCCGATTCTGATCACTGGATCACAAGATATTATCGATTATTTACCAGTTTTACACTTCGTCAAAGTTCCCCTCAAGGATCATTTTTGTGCTGCATATAATTCAATGAAACGAATCGAATGGTATCAATGGATCACACTAGATGTCATCAATTCGTCAAATTACCCCTGCCTTTCTAAAATTTAAACTTTTTGATACGATGTATAATCCCATTTAATTTCACTTTAAAAAAAAGATTTATATTACTAATTTTATATAAAATAATTCTAAATCATGTATAAAATTTAATAATATAAAAAATAAAAATTTTTTTAATATTTAAATATATAAATTTTTATATTAGTTATTTTAACTTCGCCAAATTACCCCTTTCTTTCTACCTTATGTCAAATAAGATAATAAAATAATTCAAATGCTATTAATGATTGTTCAGTTTCTTTCAATTACAGTAATAAAAATTGAATTTTCGGGTCGGCCTCGAGCAAAAATACGTATAGGACACTTATATTGTTGAAAAAAAATAGGAAATACTATTCCATTCGATGCAAATCTTGTTCTAGCATTAACGAAGAGGATCACCAATCGTAATGGAATCACATTTAGTCATAAATTTTATAGTTATCTACAAGACAAACAGAAATATTGGCAAGATAAAATTGTTAATTGACACAATCTAAACCGATATCAAGCAAATATGGACTTTGAAGCATCATCAGATATTGTTGACGAGATCTTGGGGATTGAGAACGGTAATGATTAGTTTTGATTTACTGCCTGATGATAAAAAAAAAATATTTAACCTTTTAAAATCTTTTAAAAAAACCGCTATCAGCTATGTTTTTTCAGGTTGGTAGTACGTATTATGGTTCACTATGTATTTCGTATTGTATTAGTGCATCCTTCCTCCGGATACTGTCCGAATGAGGAAAAGAAAAATTGAACACGTGACCATAATACTTGACTGTCTTGTAGTTCAGTAGAGCTAAACGATTTTTAGATCATTTGATTCATCTCAATGAGACGAATCGAATGGTACTAATATAATTTGATTCGGAATATTTTTTAACGAGATATAGCTGAAAAAAGCATAGTTGTTCATATATCTCGGAAAAAATGTCGATCATACTCCGGATAGAGTGCCGGCTCCGGATAAAAACTTTATTACTCACAAACTTTTAAAAAATTAATCAATACTCTCTAAAGACATATATTATAATTTTACAATACACTAATTCATAGCTTTAATTTAGATTTTACAAGGTTTTTATTGTTTTTTTCGCAGTAAATACATATAAATGTCTACTAAATAACGAATACGCGACCATTCCTAAACACTGCTATTACTATCACTTATTGTATTATAAACGGCATCATAAACTATATATCTAAATTTATAAGATATAATAAAAGAAAAATATATTAAAATACGGTCCAGAATACAGTTCAGAATAATAGTTCAAAGCAATACTTTTTGCTTGTAAAAAAAAAAAAAAAAAACAAACAAAACTAGTTCTTTCAATTTCACTCACCAATTGTTTAGACTGCCGAACCACTTTCCGACCTTTCAAAATCACTTCTCATCTAGTTTTTGAAACTACTGCATCTTATTGCATCTCAGGTTAAAAAACGATAAGTTTAAAGGTAAACAACCCACAACTCAAGTTGTTACGTTTTGTATTACAAAAAAAAAAGTTTCATATGACACGACGATTTTTACTATTAAAAGTACTTTAAAAATGACAATTGACTATATAAAAAAAGGATCGTCGCCAATCATATTTATCCTAATATCAGCCAATAAAAACAAACTTCCGCTATGCTGCTGAAAAACCAAAGTGTGCTAGAGATGGGTAAGAATATTATTTATAAGATATTGGTCATGCAACGATTAAAAAATATCATGAAATTTGTTTTGTCGGAGCAAATGATTGGCTGACATGTGCCGCTACGCGGCACGTTTCAACCAATCATTTGTTCCGACAGAACAAATTTTGTGATATTTATCATCGCATGATCCAATAATCCAATATCGATGTTATCGTGCAATTATGATCATGATTTAAAAGTTGTGAATGGCTAACTGAGTTTTAATTTGGGATTGTTGTGCTTACGTAATAACATACAAAAAATAACAATAAGAAATTGTTACTTTTTGTATGTTATTACGTAAGCACAACAATCCCAAATTAAAACTCAGTTAGCCAATCAAACCTTTTAAATCATGATCATAATTGCACGATAACATCGATATTGGATCATGCTATCACAAAATTTGTTCTGTCGGAACAAATGATTGGTCGAAACGTGCCGCGTAGCGGCACGTGTCAGCCAATCATTTGCTCCGACAAAACAAATTAATCGTTGCATGACCAATATCTTAACCTGATCAGCAAATTATTGAGGTAAAAATTAAAAATTTGCATTCCAGATTACATTTGTAAAGCGTGATAAGTAATACATAGGTATGTGTAAATATTGGGATAAAAAAAAAATAATTTTTACTTTATTACCTTGCCCATCTCTAAAGTACGCCAAATTGCCCGACTCACCCTTATGTTTTTATTTTTATATTTTTCACTATTTAGCTATTTAGTCCAAGCTCAAAATATAAATCAGTATAAACCAAATGATGTGTCTAGTTTATCGATTTTTGTCACGAGTATTGTCGGCGTTCCTAATACGTAATAGGACTACGGATTTTCTTTCTGTATATAAGGTATAAATTAATTTCGCCAACAACTGTTTCGCCGACAGCCACTTCGCCAACAAAGCTGGCCTAATTTAGGTTAGGGCCCAGTGTTAAATTTTTACCTAGGAAGAATTTGCAATAGTAAAAGTTCCAGTGGTCGTATTGTTAAATTTTTTATCAGGTAGGTTCTAGCGACTCCCAGCCAATTAGGGTTTTCCTGATTTATAGTTAGCATTGGCTAGATGTAGGTAGTCGGTGAAATGACTGTCGGCAAATTTTAACAGAACCGTTCATTATAGAAAGCTAACTGTAAATTTTTTTTTCTATCCATTTGTTATTCATATTTCAACAAAAATAGAGATGTTCTTTCCGTTATTTAATTTGTGAATATATTTTAGAACTTTACAATCTTTTATAGTTTTTTTCGCTTGAATTATTTATTTTTGTTAATTTGGTTCACGAATGCAGATTCGGTTTATAAATCTAATTACAACTGAAATTTACTATAACGAGCTTCTTTATAAAGAACTCTGGACATAAATTTTGTTGAATTTGGAGGTATATGTTTTGTATATTCGATATTCGAACAACATAATTCAAGCTTTACAATTCATTTTAAATCTGTTTGCGAATATTAGAAAGACAATAAGAAAGCTTTAATATATTAATATTTAAAATAATAATAACAGATAATAAAGATGGAAAACTTTAAGATCGGAATATTATGTGGCTGCGCCCTCGATTAGTGATTACGCGGGCAGATGATGAGCAGTTACGTCAAAAGTGACGTGAAGTTACGTCAAAAGTGTCGTACAGCTATGTCATAATAGTCGCAACTAAGTTTTTGACGTTGTACAAGTTGTAATGACGTAATTTAACTTTCTTGATAAACGCATTTAACTTATTGGTATATGAATGTCGTCATGGAAAAACCTTACCACACTTAATGAGAGGTTTAAGGAAGTATATAAAAAATTTGTGGTTTAAAATTTTTGAAATCAGAAAATTAAATGGTCTTTGTCACGGTTCCCCGTGACCTAGCTATTTTATTTTTCAATACCCATTCTTTCCTTCTATAGATTGTTGATTTGGTGCGTAATTCCGGGTCCATCAGGCTTGTAGAAACCTGTTGGGAAGTAATTCAGGTGATATTTCACATGGATGCCTCCTACCCCATTTGGAAATTGTAACGAATTGTGTTCCAATTGAAGCGGTATTTCTGTGTTTATCGGGGCTTTGTTACTTTGTGTTATTGTTACGTCATTGTATTTCTTGAAGTTATAGCCGTTGAGGTTGTTACTATCAATCGGGAGAGCATCAGACAACACGCCAATTTAGTCTCAGGGTAGTAAACTTAATTGAGGTTAGATTTCAATTCGTGGTTACAATTCATGAGCAACACTTGTCATCGAGATGAAACTCAAGATTCTGACGATTATTAGATATTCATTATAAATGGGCATTTAGACAAGTAATTTATTAGTGGGGGACAATTTGTGAGAAATCTCTTTATTAGGAGAAGGGTTTAAAGAGCATACATCTTCTGCTCTAACATCGGGGGAAGACTAGCATCGAAAAAACGTCATAGAATCTTTTTCATAATTATAATATAATCGAATAAATGACTAAATCTAGTAATTAGTATCGACAACTATATTAGGAAATCTATAAATTCGGACTAACCCTTCCTAAAAAGTCTAGACTCGATTTCCACTAATGTTACGTAACACCGAAGCTAAATCCTAGATTCTATAGTTACAGATCCCATTTCGCGAAATCAGTATACTTTTTAATTACAAAGATTATTAAATCGAATTATAGGAACATAAAATAAGCTTAATACATCGCTTATTTGAAATAAATACAGCATCTATTTCTATCAAAATCCGATTCCTGCATTTTAATTCTGAAACCCCCTCAATATATGGATCGTTATCAATAGAAATCAAGCAGCTAGAAATGGTGTCAGGTAAATTATAAAGTCCCGGTGGCAGGTTTTTCCTTGATGGCACTCATAAATATTTATAAATATACGAGTTGAAGCTTTAAACAAAAGAATGTAAAAAATTTAAAGTGAATGCATCTAATTAATAATCCTTTATTTTATCATGCATAATAAATTTTTTAAAATTCTATAATATATTATATAATAAAGAACAATTTATAAATCATTCTCATTTTAGTGAATGACGCGTTATATTTTAAAAAATTCATTACATCGAAGGTTTATTAATAAATCCACTATTTGAAAGAATTTCAAATGGACCCCAACTTTATTTTTTTATTACAGTACAGTAGTATTTTCATATGCAGACAAATCCAAATTTGGTGATGATCATCACCGCTTTCAAAACTTACCAATAAATTAGTTTAAAAAAGAAGAAACCAGCCTACACTTGATTAAAATTAATCCCAAATAATCTTAATATTGGTGGTTTAGTGCTTGTCAAATCGAATAAAACTTGATTTTCGAGTTTTTGATTTCGGACAATCAAAATCTATTTTTATTACTGTACTAAATGATGATCCGAAATAAAAACTCAATCGAGTTTTATTCAATTTTGCTGAACATAGATAAGTTTCTTTTAGAGATATTAGATATGGGTTTTATAAGTTTTATAAGAAGTAAAAAGCACTTTAATTCTAGATTTGAATTAACTATATAGTGTTATTGTAAAACATGCAAGTGCATCTTGCTTATTAAAGCACAACTAACCAGGCTCTAGTTTCTTTTAAAAGAACTACAATATGAGTTCAAATAGTGTTTGTACAGAAACTATAGTAAGAAAATATATTTATTAGCTTTATACTCTTATATTTAAAAGGGATTTATTTTATAGTGAATAGCACTATAGTGCTATGGTTTTTAAATACTACATTATTAATTACTATATACAGTATTTATTATATTATACTATATATACAGTATCAGGTATATTATTTTCATGCTTTATAATATTCGTATCTAGCCAATCAGATAATCACTAAAATCACATGCTAACAGGGTACAAAATAACTATCCCAGCCTGGAGGATCTATGGACAGTTCTTACGAACAGTATTGCAGTAAGAACAGTGCAATTCACATGATATTATAAAACACCTACTAAACCCTAATTCTAATTAACTATTCACATGATTTTTTCTGTCCCCAAGAACTGTCCATAGATTGTCCGATCCCAGTATCGCCATTAAAATTTCACTTTGTGTAGCGCAAACCAATAATAGCAAGTCATATCTTAATATAACATAATACAAACAAATCGCTCATTTTTCTAAATTCGCATAAGAAAACCTTTCGCGCTCTAACAAAAAAAAATTCCTTGAGCAATTTTACTATATGTTTTAATGTCTTGCTAACATCAAGGCCTATAGGAACTCTAACTCTAATTTAAACAAACTTGAAGTTTTTTGGGCATAGTCATATGACAATGAAAAAGTAATAGCAATCCCGACAAAATTTTAATAGCCTTCTAACCCAACTTACTAGCAACACTATAACTCTAACCTAATAATAAAATGTCTTTTTTTTAGTGAATTTTTTTTAATGGGACTACATAATATGTAAAATTTTTTAGACTGGTATTGCTAGTCCCATATAAAATTTTGGGCACAAAAATAATTTTTGCTTATCAATAATCAATCACATAACTAATTTATCAACTAGGTTAATGCATGGCATTGTGCGTTTGAAACATATTATGTTAGAATCGTTTTTGATATAATTCAAATCAAAATAATGTAATAAATCAAAAATATAACTACTATATATATTCAAACAGACACCAAATTAAAAGTTATACTTTACCTAAACATATAATGCCATCACTATGCTTCTAACAATTATATGTAGTATTCGAAGTTTATACTAGCATATTAGTTATATGATTATAAAAACCTTGCAATAAATTATTTATAAATGCACTTCCTAATACTTAATGCTAAATTCACATTTAACTATCATATTTTGCTATGAAAAGTACTTGGGTCTTTTACTATCAAGAGCATATACTATTTGGAGTCTTGCACATATGTACATATAGCTGATTTAATTATACAAGTAATAGACATGGTAACATAATCAGTATTAACTTTAAAAAGAAAACTATTAACTAAAAAATTATTTTACATAACTATATATGTATATAATAGATAATAATAATTCTTAATTTTCTTAGTATCACTTATTGATCAGATTAGCTATATTTATACTTTTTGTTTACAACCAGTACAATGAATAAACTATTTTTGTTTTTAAAAACTAGTTACCTGATTATATTCAGCACCTTCACAAATTTTACAATATAATTTGTGATTTGTTTTTTTAATAGCTTACCTGCACATCTTATTCTATCAGTTTCTTTTGGTCATCCTTTTTCTTTATACTTATAAGAATTTATCATTTAACCTTCTATTATAAATTTTATCTTCACTACTTGAATCACTTGAATCTATATCATTATCGAATAGCGGTTCTTAATAATTTATATATTTATCAAGAATAGTAATGAATTTGTAATAATTTTTCTGAACTGCTACTATTAATGCTATTTTTGCTTTGCCCAAGACTCTCTATATAGCTTTTAATTACTTTGTGGTTAATATCACATACTTTTTTAACTAGTACTATACATTAAAATAAGAAACTGGACTATTCCAATTCATTGTTATTGATTGTTCTATTTTAAATTTTTGCACAACCAAAAATGGATCTTCTGTAAAATTACTAGTTACATTATTGTTATACTATTGTGATTGTATTAGTTGAATATGGAATATTGTAGTCTGTATATATAGTAAAATTTGAAAAAAATGCTAGCAAATGATTTTATGATTGTAGGGATCAAAACAAGAACATAAATGAGTTCTATTATCCAAAAGCAATACAAAATGGCTTATTTTATTTGACAATATTTGTAGAATTCTCTATATTTTTACAATCTTATTCTTGTCAACAAGTTTGAATATTGACTTGATTATAATATCAGTAAAATTTAGATTTTCACTAAATAAGTTAAGATCAACCTACATAGTACAATATACGGCACTTTGGTTATACTAACATCTGGATATAACGATATCATAGCAAAATCTTTCTATACCAATATTTTTTTTAAAAAATTTAATATAAAATATTGGTATAACTCATTGTATTGACATTTTGAATTTTTTTACTAATGAACCAAAAATGTCGATATAACCAGAGTGACGTGTAGTAATAGTGATAATGTTAATATAGTACTTCTGTACTTTGAGAAATATTTTTTAAAAAAAACAGATTTTTATTTATCACAACGAATCTTTGCAGCATATTTTTTTTATTTTACAGCATTGTATTAAAGTACCTTTTTTATTTGATCCTCTTAAATCTTTAAAAATTTAGTAGTAAGATACTTATGCAATATCTTCAAATATTTAATAGAATTACTGGTATATTAGCCATCTTAGTCAAAGCAGTCTTGGGAGTTGAGATACAAAATAAAGCGCATTTTGTCTTTTTATCCTTTTTGAAAATATATACTAATAAATTTCTGCTAACTCTAACAATATTGTATTGGAGTTGAATATTAATCTTTTGAACTTAGTATTATAGCTTTCAATCCAAGAAGTTGAAAACATTTTGACTATGAATAATTTAAGTACAAAGCCTTTGTCCATAATTTTTTGATAGTATAAAGTACTTATTATAAGTAACTAATTACATTCTCATTGTTATACTTTTCAAGTAGATATTTTCACTATTATTCAAAATTTGTTATAAAGCTACTTTGTTGTACTTTAAAGAAATCTTTAATAAACTTATTATAATAATCTCTAAGAATACTTTTTAAATTAAAAGAAAGATTCTGTAAAATATAAAACATACAATTAAATGCATGTGTTGTAAGAAATTTATTTTGTATTACTACAATTAAAGCAGATCAGTATCAGTAAAGATAACATGAGAAGTAGCTTCAAAGGTTGCTTTTTTAATTTGTTGCAATATTTAGATATATGTTTTCTTTGTTTTATCATTAGTTAAAGTCTAAACCACCAAACAGGGTAATAAATGTGCCAGATCATAATGAAATCCAGATTAAAATAAAATGATAGTATAAAATCTCGAAAACTAAATTTTTTGGCGTGCATTTTTTAGGGTTAGGAGTTTAGAGTTGAGGTTAGTTTTTAAAAAATTATAATAAACAAGTATTAATGGGTTTTAGAAGGCTAGCAGGTTAAGTATAGAATATAGATTTCATTTTAAATTATGATCTGTGACAATAAATAGATGTAGGACCCCAGATATTTCTCATATAGGTCATAAATGAATTTTGGCCAATTTTGGCCCAATTTGCTAAAAACAACAAAATATATTTGTTTAAATAACTTTTGATCTAGTGATCAGAATTGAATGAACTTTTTTTTGTTAGATGTGCCTCACTGAGAGCTTCATTTTAAAAAAAAGATTGTTCAAATTGGTCAACTGGATACCAAGATAATTGGCAAAAACTGTTTTTTTGCTTCTCAAATTTCAGAGGTTTTTGCTAAAAAAAACAAATATGACCTCTATACTAGATGTCCGGGTCCTATAGTTATCAACTACTAAAAAAGTAAAAGTGCTATTTTATACTGATTTTTTTTCCAACTTAAAGCAGCCACGCTAATATTTTATTAAGCTACTTGTATTTACTATTGCACCTACATAGTACTACCTAATAATATAAGTTTAGCATCATCTGGCCATCTCAGTGGGTATCTAAGTACCTGGATACCTAAATGCAACCTGCTGCACTACTTTGATACCAAATTGGTAACACCAAATTGGTATTGAAATAGATAGCTCATCTAGCTACTTAAAGCTGAAATAAAAAGATCTTCACCTTTTTACGACAAGCAAGAAATTACCTTCCCGTCTTCTTTCTTCCTTTAAGGCTTCAAGAAGGCTTGCCAACATTACTAACTTTCCTTTGATCTTCATTACCTAGCCTCTAGGACAAGGAGTATTAAATCCAGACCCACATGAACAACAAACATTTTAGAAAACAAAAGGAATTAAAAAGGAGTACTACTACAAAACCTATATGAAATCCAAAATAAACAAATATAAAACGAGGATAGACAAAAAAAAAACAAAAGAAAGAAAAAATAAATGTTTGCAAGAACTAGTTTAAAAATTATATAGACTGTATAAAGCATTTAGCTTTACCAAAGTACTATATTTATATATAGTGAAGAAGCGATAGAAAGATAACCAAAACTACGCCAGTATCAGGATACGTCAGAAAAAATTTCAGTTCAGTTGGTTTCTACGTATCCACGTGTTATTCATTGTTTGTTTCAGACGAGTCCAAAACGCCCTTGTGACTTGATCCAATTTGGTAGGCATTATCCCAATTCAGAAGGAGTAAATACTGCTAATCTTTTGGAGGGAGTAAGCTAGATTTCCTACTTTTTGGCAAAATTTCGAAAGTTTCCAAGAAGTAACGAGAAAAAGCCTGGGAAAGTACCAAATGTAAAGAAAGTTGGTAGGAGTTACGTTGAATATAATAACACATCTCAAAACTAAACTCTAGATCAGTGCCTATAGTTGGGGGTGAAATTTATTTTCAATTTTTTTAATTTCAACAATTTATTTCAACAATAATTTCAACATTTTTAATATGTTTATAAATTAAACCTAAAACAATTATTGTATTTGATTTAGTTAGTTTTAATTAATTTTTGACATAATTTAAATTAATTTTTAATATTGAAAAACTAATTTCACCAATTTCACTATCAAGTAATTTCAACAATTTTAACAAAAACATCTTTTTATAAAGAGTAATTTCATCCCCATCTATATCAGTGCTACTACTTCTTTGCTCAATAGTGCCAAAGTCATAACTGGGAGTACTTCTCTATCAAGTTTGTCAAAAGACGTCCCAGGTTCCTATTTCCTGCAGTATTTCAGTTCCTCAATAGAGAGCCTCTTGTTTCAGTATGCTTTTAGCAGAGCCAATTTTCTATTTTATATATTAAATATACAGTTCTCGTAGGTCGACCGTTTTGAAAATTTTGGTATAAGGGATCATTAAAAAGAGTTCTTTTATACTGATTTGTAGTAGTAGTATTATCATTTAAAATATATTTTTAAACTTCAACTATTATTTAATTTGATCAAAAGATATATAAAATAATCAGTAAAAATATTTACTATGAGAGCCCTAGTTTACTTCAATATACCATAAGAATTAGTTTCTTTTTTTTCAACAATTTTTTATAAAGATGGCTAGTATCATTTGTTCAATTATTTGGTTTTGGGTGAAATTGTTTAATTACTTAATATAGTACAGACATATAAACTTTTAGTAAATATTTTTCTTTCAAAGCTTTGCATATTTGTTGAAAGCTACAATTCATCTTTTTTATATAAAAATTAATATCTTTAACTACTGTATTTTCTCCAAAATAAGCTACCATCAAAAATAAGCTACTCCTTTAATTTTTTTTAAAAATCTTAAAAAACCTATTAGTAGTTGCTACATATAAATATCTAAATTTTACTAAGCAAACTACAAAAGTGTTATTAAGTAAACTTGTTTAAAACATCAAAATACATTTATAGTAAAAATTTTATTTTATTTGGACAATTTTTTATTAGTAAGTTGTTTAATTTTTCAAAAATTTAACAATTTGAAAATAAGCTACTTCTATGTTTTTTCATATAATTTTTGGTCCAAAAAAGATAGCTTATTTTTAGAAAAATATGATATATTTATGTAAACTTTAAATTTTTCTAAAAATCAAAATGCTCACAATCAAGATTGAGATTCTTATATTTTTCAACTAATTTTGTAATATATATGATCTTATTAAAGATATAAAAATGTTTTTCTTAGGGTATAAGAAATTTATCTGCCAAGTACATTTAATATGTTTAGAAGTAGTTTTTTTTTTGGTTCTTGTTTTTGTAAACTCGGGCCTTTTATAATATTTACAAACCAATGTACATCTTCAGATACAACAATTATTTTTTTCAATGCAGTAGCAACATATTTTAAATTCTTGTCTTTTTCAGAATTCAGGTATCTCTTATATAAATTATAACTAGATTTTGGCCAATTTGATCTAATTTGCTAAAAATAACAAAACTATATAGTTAGCTTTTTCTAATTCGAACAGGCCATTCCAAGAGATTTTGTTTGTTATAGAAAAAGTCTGAAATATAAAATTTAAACTGAATACTAATAGAAATTTGGTATATAAAGAGTAACTAATAAAAAAAAATTAATAGCCTATTTGATACATAATTTGTTGAATCCTATAATATATATATATATATATATATTTTTTTTTTTTTTTTTTTTTTTTTAAAGAGAGGTCTTTCCTCTATATCTTTATTAATAGTTATTATTCACTTAATTACAAATGTACCTATAATATATATTATATAAAAATATATAAAAAAAAACCACTGTTTTACACTATTTTTTTCTAATTTTTGAATTTATTATCTGTTATATCACTATTATTTGATCTGGGTTATGGCCCAAATTAAATATCTGATCAGATCATAGCCCAGATTAAATATCTAACCCATCAGGTTACTATTATCTTAGGGAAGTGCAGTTAATCACGTAATTAGGGTTTACATAGGTCCTGACCCCCCCTAGTGATAGAACTATTGACCAATCAAATTTAAAAAAACTCAAAACGTCTTTGACCTGAAAATAAGCTACCCCACAATTAACAAAAGTCGCTACATAATAAAGTCTAAATTTTACTAAGCAAATCGAAAAAATCGATTAAGTAAACTTATTCAGCAGATCAAAATACACTTATCACAAAATTTTCATAAGTATTGGATAATTTTTAATAATTGACTTTTGATTTTTACGTTTGACAAAAAAATTAAAATTTTTTAAAAAAATATATTCGACGAACGTAAAAGTTAAAAGTTAAATAATAAAACTTCCCTAATACTTATGAAAATTTTGTAGTAAGTGTATTTTGATCTGCTGAATAAGGTTACTTAATCGATTTTTTCAATTTGCTTAGTAAAATTTAGACTTTACTATGTAGCAACTTTTGTCAATTATGGGGAGAATATATTTTTTTAAAAAATTTTAATTTTTCCGTCGAACGTAAAAATCAAAAGTGAATTAATAAAAAATTCTCTAATGCTTATGAAAATTTTATAGTAAGTGTATTTTGATCTGCTGAATAAGGTTACTTAATCGATGTTTTTCGATTTGCTTAGTAAAATGTAGACTTTACTATGTAGCAACGTTTGTCAATTGTGGGGCGAATATATTTTTTTAAAAAATTTTAATTTTTCTGTCGAACGTAAAAATCAAAAGTCAATTAATAAAAAATTCTTTAATGCTTATGAAAATTTTATGATAAGTGTATTTTGATCTGCTGAATAAGCTTACTTAATCGATTTTTTCGATTTGCTTAGTAGAATTTAGACTTTACTATGTAGCAACTATCTGCAATTAACATAAAATCGATTTTCTTCAATATGATTGGCTATTTATACTATATATATATATATAGGACGTGATATTTGGGGACCCCACCCCCCCTAAAAAATTACGTGATTTTCTGCACTTCCCTTACCCGATACATAATCTGGATTAAATATCTAATCTGTCAGGTCACTATTATCTGACTTGGGTCAGAACACTAGTTTAATTAATTATATAGAATAAATATTATTCATAATACAGAATAAATTTATTTAAATAAAAAATTATATGTGCTAATTAATTTGAGTTTAAATCCAGAATAGCAAATTTATTATGTTAATTTGATATCCAAAATAAAATATTTGTTCTGAAAGTTTTAGTTCAGATTATCAAGAGTTTAGTATATAGAGGGCCAGATTAAAGAAAAGCAACTATATTTATTTAAATAACTTCTAATCCAGTAATCAGAATTGAATAAATTTTTTTGTTAAATATGCCTTACTAAGAGCTTTATTTTAAAAAAAGTATATATAAATTCGACTAGGGTTCCAAACCGGATTGAAAATCTCCAACCGTGACCTGTCGGGTGTAAACCGATTGGAACCGGTTATTCGAAACTAAAACCGATTATCCGATTAAAAACGGGTCACCCGATTGTAATCAGGTAATGCTAATTGGGTGACCCAGATACCCAATTACCTATATATTATGGCACATTTGTAAAAATAATTTTGTCCCCAAAACTTAAATTTGAGGACAAAAAATTAGTTAAATTTGACAAGCGCGCCGTAATGAGAAATATCNCGGCATAATGAGAAATATCGTTGCAGGTCGACATAATAAAAGAAATCGGATTACCTATTTTTCAACGGGTGACCTGTTTGTGTTATATTAATCCGGTTGGCATATTTAAACCGGGTTGTCAAAATTGCGATCCGGTTGACGTTTTTTTCAGTTCAGTTGATCGGTTGGACGGTTAACCGGATTGGATGTTGGAACCCTAAATTGGACTACTGAATGCCAAGATAATTGCCAAAACTGTTTTTTTGCTTTTTAAATTTCAGGAGTTTTTGCTAAAATATATAACATATGACCTTTGTACTAGATATCTGAAATTCTTCTTTTTTTCTACTTCACAATTTCATTTATCACATGGTCCCAGCTACAGAATACCATATTTATTTACAATTCTTCACTTTGAAGATCTTTATTTATCAATTAAAATCCATTAGGCCGTGCAAACAAATCTAATTGTTTCTTGTAACCCAGCAGGGTGCCTTTTTTGAAAAAATTAAAATTTTATTTTATATATAAATAATTTTCAGAATTTATTATTTGGTGCACTATACTATGATTAGAACTAGTACATATCTGCAATAGCATAATATGCGCATAATCCGATTTTTATCGTATAGCATATGCGATTGCAAAATTTGCATATCAGGACCATTTTTGTATAATTAATAGAACATAATCTAAACATAAAATGGCTGGTATTAAAAAATATAGAAAAATGTCAGAACATCTCGGATAGTAGACAGTTAATAAACACAAAACACGAGCATGGTTGTCAGAGATTTTCAGAGGCATAATATTTATCTAGTAGGTTATAAAAATATGGTATTTTACAACACTAGTAGGACTCCGAACAATCTATAAATAGCTAACAATTTTAAAAAATTGTTATATATTTCTAAAAATGGAAAAGATCTACAGAAAAATAGTCAAAAATAAGCATTAATATTACTAAATATAAAAAAGATCTACAAAAAATTGTCAAAAATAAGCAAAAGCAAATTGCCATCTATCTATGTATAGTTCGGGGTCCTACTCTAGTGAGCACATATTTTCACATATTTATACCTGAACTGCATAATTTACAGCATAATTCAAAATTTTATCTATAATTTCGCATAATTTAAAATGTAATACATGCAGAATTTGGGGTATATTGCCACAAAAAATGATGAGCCCTACCATTGAGTTCTATTTAAAATCTGACAGAAAAAACCTTCTTTTATGATAAATTTTCTAGTACTATCCTACAACATTTAGAAGAATAAGTGAAACAGAAATCTGCAATATTCAATATAAGTAAATTCCATAATAATTCAATTTTTTAATAGTGGTATTAGAATTGAAACCTTAAGATGTAATTATCAATTTATAGGATGACTTACTGGCCTTCACTTGGTGACACATGTTTGAGTCATCGATTTGAAAATACTCATTCGTGTTAACACCTGGAGTAAGCATAAGGAATGTTACTACAGTAAAAAATCAAATACAAGAAGCGAACTATAAATTAATACTTAGCCATTAGTCCTAATATATATCAAACTAGACACTCTCATCTCCAAAAGAACTGCTATATATAAAAAATTGAATCAAACTAACAATTTTTAAAATTCTAAAATTTTGTGAGAGATTTGGACACGGAAAAACTAGGCTAATAGTATAGTTCTAAGTTTCCTCAAGCTCCATTTCAAATGCAACCATATTTCGAATAGAGTATTAATCTAAAACAACACATGTATGACCTTTAGTATTCACTTATCTTGCAAAATACGCTGGCCAATTAACTAACAGACGTCAATATCTTCTTAGACGCTATAGAAACAGTTAAAACTGGAAAAATATACATTAAAGGATATGTTAGATACTTAAAAAAATATTGCTAGCTCACTTCAGGCCTATTTATTAATGAATTAGTTAGACTGTTAAATTTTGTAAAGCTTATGAATACTACACTAATACTACAGGTTACCATTGTGAAGAAATGTTCAAATAGCTAAAAGAGATCTAAAGTAAGTTCGAAAATTTTTTTTATAGTTCAATGTACGTAAACCAATTATATTTAGCCGGTATAGGATAAAAGTCTGTGACTCCGGGTACAGGATAAAAAGTCTATACCAGTGTCTGAAATTGGGTTGCGAAGTTTGCGAACTGCAACAAATTTTAAATTTTTGCAACCAAAATCTGAAATGCATATGTGAATTCTGCACATAAATTTGCTAAGTTTACTTATAATTTTTGATTAAATGCTTATGCACGCAACTAAATTTTTATAAATTCTTATAACCCGCAACTATTTTTTTTATTTAGTTGCAGCCCGCAACTAATTTAAAAATTGAATTTTAGTTACTGGTCTATACCCCGGGTACAGGATAAGGACGCTCTTAAAATTTTATATAACATTTTTTTATACTTATACAATAACAACCGGGTCCTGGGTGTCTTTTAACCTTAATATGTTACAAGAAACAATTAATTTTATTTGCATGGTCTTATCTTCAATTATATTTTCTTGCTAAGTATCTTTATAATTTATTATATTATCATTTTTATATTTAGTTTAATTAGTGTTATATAAGATATCACTAATATCAATTTCATTTTGGTAACCATATAAAATGTTATTAACAAAATCACTTAGGATGTTATTGTTTGATACAAATGCGCTAATGCTAGCAAATCCACATAGCGCATTACTACTTATAGTAATTTTATCAAATTTGTCTATCATTTAGATAAAGCAAAAATTGAACACATAAGGTAATAGAATAGCACAACAAAAAACCAAATACAAACAAGATAAGCAAAGTAGCAAAGCAAATCAAGCAAAGATTGATTAAAAGAAAGACAAATAGAGTATTATAATGAGAAATCAAGCATAAGTAATAACAAAAGCAATAATAATATAGTATAAAACCAACTATAGTCACCTCTTTCTAATCTGAATAAGCTGTCTCAAGAGATTTTGTTTGGTATAGAAAAAGTTTAGAATATAAAATTTCTCTTTTTAAACCGAACTCTAATAGAGATTTAGTATATAAAGAGTTACTAATAAAAAAAATAATAAGTCCGTTTGATATATAATTTGCTATATACTATAAAGGGTTTTAGAATATAGTGCACCTGCACTGCAGTGCACCCTTTTTATATTCTCAAAATTTACTAGATTAACCCTACTGTGTTTTTAACAAAAAATAATTTTCTCGCAATTCTGTACTAATTTTGACTTTAACCCTAACCCTAACTCTAACTCTAATCCTAACTCTAGTCATTATTTATATTTGTTACTATAGGGTGCACTAGGTGCACTATAGTGCAGAGTGTACCAAATACTAAAATTCTACTATAAATATATATTGTATAAAATATAAAAAAAAAACTGGGGTGTGGCAACATAGTGTAGTTGGATAGTTGTTACCCCCCAAGTAGTTGTAGCAAAGGTACAGAGTTTGAATCATACTGGAGACGGTTTCGAAGAATTTATCTGTATTACAGTAACCCAGATTCTAAGCTCGGATTTACAAATCTGTTTTCTAGGTTATACCAACTCGTATTGGGAGCTTTGGCGCTGTGTTATGCATCCTGGGGAGCGCAGGTGCTATGTTATGCACAGAACTGTAGGACAAAGGGAAACCATACTTGGCAAGTCCTGAGTAGAGAGGTAGCCGGACTTTCAATGGTACCTAATAGGAATCGGATGGGAACTGACCGGCAGTGAACTAACTGAAAGCGGACTTACAACAAAAGGGTTTATGGCAGGCCCTACCAACCGGACCGCCGGGGTCACACCGGAGAAAAAGAACATGTGTTTCAGAATCATGTACCAGGGGGAGGGAGCTCTGGGTTCGCCAGGGCAGACCAACCCTTCTGGGTCCTTGGATTGGAAGTAGGAAGGCAACCGGGTGAAAGAAAGCTTCCGGAGGAAAGAAACCGAAAGAAGAATAGGACGGTACTGGGGTCAGGTGAACTCTACAAGAGCAGAAGTAAGTAGTGATAGCGGTTAGGTAACCACTCCTAACTGCAAGTGTTGGTTTCGTCAAATGTGTACGCTACTGAAGTGTAGGTGATACCTGTGTGGGACAGAGACCGCTCTACCAAGTTTCCCACTGGGATAAACTAGTCCCAAGAGGAACTGGTTAGCATCCGGAACAGTGTTCCGGTAATACAAGACAGGCTGACAGGAGGCAAGGATCAGAGGGTTTAAATAGGCAATGCCAGTATGTGGGTTGCAGGTATGACAGCTAGTGTAGAACCTTCGGGTGACTACTTAAATAGGCAACCAAAAGTTGCAGGTGAGGCTAGTTGTACTCTCGTCAATGTACAAATGTCGGATGTCCCTTCATGTAGGGTGTCCGGGGTCTGATTATCTTGAATAAAAAAGCTCTCCCCCGAAGTGGGCACTTTGACTTGGGAAAAAAAAATAAAAAAAAATAAAAAAAATTACCATTTTACACTATTTTTTTCTAATTTTTGTATTTTTCTAATTTTGTATTTATTACCTACTAGGTTATTATTATCTGACCCAGGTCATAGCTTAAATTAAATATTTGATCCAGATCATAATCTGGATTAAATATCTAATCTGTCAGGTTATTATTATCTAAATATCTAACCCATTGGGTTAATATTATCTGACTTAGATCATGATCCAAATTAAATATCTGATCTGTCAGGTCACTATTATCTGATCCGGGTCAGAACACTAGCTTAATGAATTATACAAAATAAATTTTATTTGTAATACAAAATAAATTTATTTAAATAAAAAATTAGATATACTAACTAACTTAAGTTCAGATCTGAAATAGCAAATTTATTATATTAATTCAATATATCCAGAGAAAATATATATAAAATATTTGTTCTGAAAGTTTTAGTTCAGATTATCAAGAGTTTGGTATATAGAGGGCTGATTAGAGAGAGACAACTATAAAAGCAAAGTAACAAAATGAATTGGTATAAAATTATTAAATAAAATTATATATGAATAAAGTAGTGTAAATCTAAACCTTGGCTTATCACATACAACAAAAATACCCAAAATATTATTATAGAAAAAGCTCGCAAATTTAATAATAGCACCAACACAATCAATATTACACACTGGACTATCCAAACAAATAACCCCAACTCCAATCTCTATCCAATACCTAAAACTATCTGTATGCCATGTACAGGTTGTAGTTACAACACCAATCGAATTTTTGATTACTGTACCTTTGATATCTCTACTACACTTTCTACCCAATTCAATGGAAGGAAGTGCTATTACAATCCTCCTAACAAACTTAAAATTTATGCTAATTTCCTAGACTTGCTTTATTCTGTAGTAGTTCGCAATACACAAAACACACCTCCTATCCCAACACTACCAATTCCTAACAACCCTATTCATGAAATCTTTATATCTAATACTGCCTCTAACTCCTTATACCAAATTGCATCCAATAACCAATTACTTAATTTACTTACCTTTTATACTTATGGATCAGTTACTAATATTACTAATGAAATATTCAAAATGAGTATTGGTTGGATCCAAATTCATGACAACTCTATTGTTCAATCATACTCTGCTCAAATACAATACTAGCTTTTCTCTCACAAAGCTAAGCTTATAGCTATTCTTTTAGCAATTTGTACATGCCCATGTAACAGTAAAATATCTATATACACAGACTCCCAATCTATTATTTCCAAATTCCACAACTTATCCTATAAATCTCCTTCTTCTTACAAACAATATTCCTACAATTACTGGCCTATTTGGCATACCTTATTAAACCTTATTCAGTCCTATAACCTTCAAATTACATTACACAAAGTACCTGCACACCAGGACTGTATATACAATAACCTTGCTGACAATCTCTCTAAAAACCCTAGTTCATACGCTGAAACATACCTTATACTAAATTACAACAATATCTACAACTTATTATACTCTTTATCTTACAATAACGTAACTGTAGAGCAACCATCTCGCAGAGCAATTAAAAATATATGTAATGCATATACTATTGCAATGTGGTCTTCCCAATATCGCATGAACAATATAATACCTCTTTCGCCTCAAAAAGACTGGAATGCAACATGGCTTTACCTCAATAACAACTATAAACGTATCTACAACTACACCAACTCTCATCTCAACCAATCCAAATCCTTTAAAATCAAAATTCTTCTTCAACTTCTTTCTATATTATCCCATCTACACAACCTTTATCCACTACACTATACTTCAATTAATTGCAACAATTGTGATACATATGAGCACAACTTACATTGGCTTATTTGCCCAATACAACTAATCTTCTACATATTATACACAACTCTATCAAACAAATTATTACTCTACAAATTCTAGATATTACTAATATCCAATTACATGATCTCTATAACCAACTTATACAACATTCATGTCTATCCTTTAACAATTACAACAACCAAGTAGCTAACATTTATACAACTATCCAAGGATTCATTCCAACCTCACTTATTAATACAATTTCTAATTTTACTTGCTCTATAAGTTAGCATCAGATATTACTATAAAACTACTTCTCAAAATATCACAAAATATATATAAAAATATATGGAAGCCCCACTGTACTAAACTATCTAACTATAAAAAACAACTTTCTAACACTCCTACTCTACTACCTATCTCTTACCCTTCCAACCAACCTGCTACACAATTACGCACTAGAATCCCTTATACCTATAGCTGTATATGTGGTCTCACTGACCAACAACACACTAATAATCAATGCCCTCCATTGGGACTAGCCTCATGTAAAATCTCTATTTGGTCTAATATGGACCTTATATAGCTCTCCACTAATTCAATTTTAGATATACAAATCTAGGTGAGTTTTAACCACTTTAGTAGGTTTAGGTTGCAGATAAATTAGTCTGAGTCTCATACTTGTTTAATAATTTGTACATGAAGTAATTTTGTAATAATATAAAATGTACCCAAAGCTGCCCCTGGAGGCACTTATACAATTTAATAAAAATTAAGACAAAACCTCACCTTAACACAAAAAAAAAAAAATAATAAAAATAAATAAAGTAGTATGACAAAAATCAAATATAAGCAAAAAAATCAGGTGTAAGCAAAAAAATCAAGGGGTTAAGCATATAAACTTTTTATAGAAGTTTATTTAATGAATTATATTAGAGTAGCTTCATGGTATTATGTTATCAATATTGAGTCTATTTTGTATATTTTATTTAATAAACATATTTTATTTAATAAACTAGTACTATAATAATATTTTTAATTTAAAATTATAAATTATAAAATTTATTTTATAGTACTACAATATATAATACTATAGCACTATAGTACTATATTTTTGTATATACAGTCGCACCCCCCTAAGTGCATGCCCTCGGGACCATAGTGAAAAAAAGCCAAAATGTGCACTTAGAGGGGGTTTGCACTTAGAGGGGTTAAAATTTATAATTGTTATATTGTTTGGGACCAAGAGGGGCCGTGCACTTAAAGAGGTTTTTCATATACCGTGCACTTAGGGGGTGTGCACTTAGGGGGGTGCGACTGTATTTTATAATAGTTATATAATAAGTAATATTGTATATAGAATATTTTGAAATATTTTGAAACAATTTTATATATTGAAATTAAAATTTTATTAAGATAATCTAATTTAATTTTTTAAAAAATTTGGTTATCATTTAAAAAATATATAAATATATTTTTAAAATTAATTTATTAATTATTAAGACTTGAAACTATAGCTGCAAATATTTAAAAAGTCTAACATATCGGCTGATTTGATTTTTTGGGCCTTTTTTCGATAAACTGTTATACAAAACTTTGCTTCTAAGTGACGTTAAAAAACTAACAAACAAAGCACTTATTACAACTAACAAAAGAGCTTCTTTGACATCTAGACAAGTTAAAAAACCAATAAAACTTAATAAAAGAGCTATGCCAAGCTGTAGAAAGACGTGCTTTTACTATTTGTTAAAATATTCAGGTGTTTTAGGAGGAGAACGATGGGTTTATGATGGGTTGGCAACTTCAAGAATAAACTCGGAAGCAGATTTTTAAAAAACTGACCTTTTTAACACATATTTGGTTTATAATTAAATATATAAGCACTATAATTTTCTAGGTATTTAATTATAAATACAAGGTTAGTTAAAAAGGCAGTTCTTATGAAAATTTATACTATAATAAATTTTAAGTACGAAATTTCTTTAACAATTCTCAATCATGATTGGTTGATTTTGGGGTTGAAACAAATCAGCCGATATGAGATAGTAACGTCACTACATCACTCTTACATTATATAAAATTGAGGTAGTGATATCAATACATCATTTTACACACCCTGCCTTTTGTTAATTGATGTTTTAATGTCTGCAACTCTACTTGAAACATAGTTGAGATACTTGGAATATTTGGATATTGGAATAGCAAAAAAGACTAGAATAGCAAAATGAACAATACTAGTTATAAGTATTGTAAATAAATTAGTACCATATATTGCCAAAAATAAGCTACCTTTTTTGGACAAAAAATTATATGAAAAATATAGGGATAGCTTATTTTCAAATTGTTAAATTTTTAAAAAAATTAAAATTGTACTAATAAAAAATTATCCAAATGATATAAAATTTTTTTGTAAATATATTTTAATGTCCTGAACAAGTTTACTTAATGGCACTTTTAAGATATATTTAGTAAAATTTAGATATTTATATATAGCAAATGCTGACAGATTTTTTAAGATTTTTAAAAAAAATTAGAGGGTAGTTTATTTTGAAAGGTGGCTTATTTTTGGCAATATATAGTAATACAAATAATAGTATATAAATACTTGTATGATTAGGTGCGATAAAGTATAATAGTAGTAACTTATTGTTTATTTTAATCTTGTATATATAATTTTGATATTTATTTTTCAATTTATAATAATTAAAGCTATAGTTTTTTTTTTGTTTTTAAAGTATTCATTTGAAGCATAAAATTTTATCCAGTTTATATACTATAAATTACATATAGACAGGGTTGGTAAATGACCTAGTCATTTGAAAATTTTTTGAAATGACTTTTTGTTTACTAAAGTCTTGAGATTATTTGAGTAATTAATACTGATAGAGTATTTTTAATATATTACTTTTATTAACTTATTATAATACTTCTAATTGCTCAAGTAAATAACTGATTATTTCAAAAAATTTCAAATAACCAGCCCATTTACCAATCCTGCATATAGATAAAAATGAACTAGCTATAGTTTATATCACTTATAGTTATTAAAGAAAATTCATATATATTCAAATAGTATTTTGTCTTTTTTTTTTAGTCTGAACGATCCTGTTTTTATTTCTTTGTAAATGCATAGTAACTGGTGTTCGTACCGAAGTACATATACAGTATATCAAATTACATCCAAATAAAGACTCACTCGATACAAAAGTACCCAGGTGCGATCTGCCATTTCACAAATTCGTCTCCGTCAGGGTCCCAATACTTGTTGAGACTTGATTCCCAAACATCACTGATCGGTTAGCTAAGGCCATATCAGGATCATACTCCTTTTTTTAAAATTCTTCCTTTTTCATAAAGGACAAATGAAAAAGGGAGAAAGTAAAAAGAAACTACCAAGAAAACGGACTATCCAAAAAGAAAAAACCAATATAAAAAGAAAAACAAAGAAAAGAAGCTTATCCTAACACGTGGAAACAGAAAAAGAAAAAAACAAAAGAAAGAAAAAACGATACTGACTAATGATAAAAATTATATAATATTGTGCAAGAAAACGCCTTGCCAAAGTATTATATGTATATATAAGAGAAAAAAAACTACGCCTAAAAGAATATTCTAGAAAGAAATTTCATTTCGACTTTTTTTCCAAAACACCTCACACATCATTCATTGTTTATCTCGAAAGATTCACTCCTGACTTGATCCTGAATTGGTAGGAGTGTTCCCAAATTGGAAGAAGTAAACACTACCAATCTTTTGGAGGGAGTAAACTGAATCGCCCACTTTTTAGAAATTTCGAAAAGTTCAAAGAAACGAAAGACGTCACTTGTAGCAAATTTAAAAGAGTATGTAGTCAAAAAAACTTATTATTTTTTTGTTGTTCCCTGTTGTTTTACCACAGGTTACTTTGTCGACAGATATTCTTTCTATGAACTTCCACCAAAATTTCTTGTACAAGAGCGCCACCTTCTGCCAGTTATCTTGTAAGAAAACGCTTTTGGCTTGCATGCCGAATATACAAAGGAGTTCCCGAATAGAAAAGTTGACCTTTATAAAAACCATATTCTTGTGTTATTCTACTATACTTAATATATAGGCACTCTCCAACAAAAAATTTTTTTGTTTTCTTCTGTCGGAAAATTTGGTCCAGGTGATCGTTGGAGTATTTTGTCTTTTAATTTAAGTAATATTAAAAATATAAACCATAAAAATAGTAAATTTGATGCTGCTCTTTCAAATATAGCTTATTTTTTTTTGTAATTTGTTATTTTGTCAAGTATTAAAAGTTAAAGCTAATTAATTTCTCAAATTTCAGAATAAATATAAAAATTTCTTAGATAGCATAAAATTTAACTATAATAAGCAAGATTCATGACCAAATCTGATAAAAATTTGAAATAATCTATATTTTTTAATAAGTATAGGCGATATGAACTATATATATATATATATTTTTTAGTATCTAATTTAAATGGTTAGTCTAAACAATCAAGAAATATATTCATATATAATGGCTTAGAATGTAGTTATTTATAAATCAAATAAGTTAACTTATCTAATTTTATATATAAATTTATACAAAAAATTATTTAAATTGAATTTATTTAAAAGTATATAAGGTAAAAAGTGCATTTGACAAAGTTAAAATAGCTAATATAAAAACTTTTTTTATTTTCAATATAAAAGATTTTTATTTATACAGTTAAAATTTACATATAATATTAAACAAGTTTTAAAAAGGTTGGCAACTTAGAGAAGTTGGTAAGTTGTTACCCCCAAGTGGCAGGTCTAGGGTTCAAATTCCACTGACGATGCTTTGAAAAAATAGACCTGTGTTCCGGTAACTGTTTCCTGTCGATCGGTTGGGTATATCACCTGTAGTCCTTGGTTACCATCTCGAATGGAGCTTTCGGGCAAAATTGCGTCTTGTAATACAGACAAATCCAAGGAACCGGGAAAACAGAAACCCATTTGGCAAGACCCGAGTAAGGAGGTAGCAAAGATTTTTGACGGTGCTACCAAAACCAGAATATTGGACCAGAGCCGAAGTACCAGACGTCGACCTCAGGGACAAGGTCTACCAACCTGGCCACCGGATCGAGTACCGGAGGAAAAGGACCTATATTATAGAAGTAGGTACTAGGGGGAGAAAAACCATGATGGCACCTAATGCCAGGTAGATCAACCCTTCCGGGCCAATTGGATTGGAAGTTTGGGAAAATCGGTGAAGGACCGGTAGGAAAGTGATAGTGGATACCGGGGTTGAAGCGAACCTTACAAGGGCAGAAGTAGGTATTGGTAAGAGGACAGAGGTAACCCTGTCTTGCAAGTGTTGGTCTCGGTCATAGCGATAAGTACCGAAGTGTAAGTGAATACCTAATATAGGACAGGTACCGCTCTACCAAGTCTCCTATCGAGGATAACAGGACCGGAAATACCCGGCTGGGTCCTAAGGCAATGGATAAGTATCTGGAACTTGCTGACTGATTTATGTAACGGGCCTGTTCTGGTGATACAAGATGGGTTGGCAGGCCAAACATGGATCTGAAGATTTAAATAGGCAATTCCCATAGTTGGGTTGCAGGTATGGCAGCTAGTGTGGAACCCTTGGGCAGACCACTTAAATTAGACACCAAAAGTGTATGTGTAGCTAGATGTATCCTCGTCTAGGATCAGAGAGTTTAAATAGGCAATTCCCGTAGTTGGGTTGCAAGTATAGCATCTAGTGTGGAACCCTTGGGCAGACCACTTAAATTAGACACCAAAAGTATACATGTGGCTAGATATAACCTCGTCTATATAACCAATGCCGGTATTCCCCTAGAGGATACCGACGGCCCTAATATCTTGAATAAAATTCCTAAGTTCCAAGATGGGCACTTTAATTAAAAAAAAAAAATTAACCAAGTTTTAATAATAAATAGTAAATTGCTTTAGATAATTGCAACCAGATTTATATAATGTATAATAAAGTCAAATTTTAGAGAGGTATAGGGGTATTTTGATGAATTTAAAATATCTTGTAAGAGGCATGCTATTTATTATGTAAGTTTTACCATGGATATATGGTCAGAGGTAGTGATCAGGTCTATATATTATATTAATCAATTAGAATTAGATAAAATAACTATACCATAC